>OX463843.1:42129845-42183168 GCA_949825065.1 Odontocerum albicorne | reverse complement strand
ATATATATATATATATATATATATATATATATATATATATATATTGTAATTTATTTTTAACAAACACTGTTTATTCCACTTTTTTTTTTTTTTTTTTTTATGACGGTATAACCCTACCGGTTTCAAGGCTTTCACCTCATCTTCAGGGGAGCGTAAACAAGACTAAAATGCTGTTCGGACTGGCACCGATATAGACACTTCAACGGTTGGAGGCGGGAGGGGTGAGAGGAAGGCTAGGTATAATTTCGGCCAAGAGCGGGGATATTTTGGGGAAATAAGTATTCAGCAGATGCTCTGATCGGTATATCTGACTTAGAAATTTCTAGGGCCTCCAATCTGTCCAATCTATTTCCGTTGTCGCTAATATGTAAGAATTTGGCATCATCGATAGAAAAAGTATGATTCTCACGGTGACAATGATTAGCCATTTCAGAATAAATTAGAGGATTTGTGAAAGCAGATTGGTGTTCACGAAATCTCTTTTCAAAAGATCTTCCTGTCTTTCCTATATAGAAATTATCACAGTCAGCACATAAAAGTTTATACACACCGCTGTTGTTAAGTATTCCATTTTTGCCTTTCCCATTAAATAAGAGTTTCCGGAGATTAAAGTTAGTGTAAAAAGCTGGCTTTATGTGACTTGGAATATTTTGGTTATTTCATTTGATATATTTTTTATAAATAGGACTTTGCTCCATTTATAGGTATGCTTATAGGTGTCGTTAAATATATAATCTTTTATAAGTTTCTTTTTTGTTTTGTTTTTTAAAAGTGAATCAATGAGGCTTCCAGGATAGCCATTATTTGTAGCAATTTTTTTGATGGTTATTAATTCCTTTTTAAAATTGTCGTCGGTTAATGGGGACACTGAGCAATCTATGAAGCATACAGTTAAAGGCGGCGAATTTATGATTATTAGGATGGTTAGAAGTTGCTGGTATTATAGAGTCTGAATAAGTATTTTTCCTATATATATTAAAGTCAAATGTGCCTTTTTTTCCGAGATAATGTTAGGTCCAAGAAATTTAATTTTCCGTCCTGTTCTGTTTCTAATGTAAATTTTATAAAACTTTCTATAGAATTTAAATATTTAAGAAAATGGTGTAATTGTCTATCGGTACCCGTCCAAACACAAAGAATGTCATCTGCATACCTAAAACCAGCACAAAACATTTTTGGTTAACTTAAACTTACTCCTAAAAATACATTTTTCAAAATAGTTCATAAATATTTCACTGAGAAGGGGAGACAATGGTGAGCCAATAGCTAAACCATTCGTTTGTTTATATATTTTATTGTTGAAGTTAAAATAATTTTGTTTGATGCATAAGTCCATCAGTGAAATCAATTCCGAATTTTTAACAAGGTCCTTACTTTTGTCATTTATGATATTTTTTGCGAGCTCTAAGGATCTCCAACCTGGTATGCTTGGATATAGGTTAGTGACATCAAGGATACCAGTTTTGCATTATGAGGCATTTCTATGTTTTTTAATTTATCAATTAATTCCAATGAGTTTTTGATTGAGTATTCAGCTTTAAATTGGGTTAGATTATGAAACTGTTCTTTGACAAACTTACATATTTTATAGGTTGGTGCCATAGAATATTCCAAGTCACATAAAGCCAGCTTTTTACACTAACTTTAATCTCCGGAAACTCTTATTTAATGGGAAAGGCAAAAATGGAATACTTAACAACAGCGGTGTGTATAAACTTTTATGTGCTGACTGTGATAATTTCTATATAGGAAAGACAGAAGATCTTTTGAAAAGAGATTTCGTGAACACAATCTGCTTTCACAAATCCTCTAATTTATTCTGAAATGGCTAATCATTGTCACCGTGAGAATCATACTTTTTCTATCGATGATGCCAAATTCTTACATATTAGCGACAACGAAATAGATTGGACAGATTGGAGGCCCTAGAAATTTCTAAGTCAGTATACCGATCAGAGCATCTGCTGAATACTTATTTCCCCAAAATATCCCCGCTCTTGGCCGAAATTATACCTAGCCTTCCTCTCACCCCTTCCGCCTCCAACCGTTGAAGTGTCTATATCGGTGCCAGTCCGAACAGCATTTAGTCTTGTTTACGCTCCCCTGAAGATGAGGTGAAAGCCTTGAAACCGGTAGGGTTATACCGTCATAAAAAAAAAAAGTGGAATAAACAGTGTTTGTTAAAAATAAATTACAATGTCTTTAAACCTCCACAACGTTAATGCCTTAACTATAAACAACATATATATATATATTATATATATATATATATATATATATATATATATATATTATATATATATATATATATATATATATATATATATATATATATATATATATATATATATATATATATATATATATATATATATATATATATATATATATATATATATATATATATATATATATTCCTATGTACGAGTACATATTGGAAATCCCGTTTTACATTCATACCTTCTGTATCAATGTTTGGTAGCATTTTCAAAGGACTTTATAAACCGGCACTTTGTGGCTAAGAAGGTAAAGTACTTGTCTTCTAATTCAAGGGTTGTGGGTTCGACTCTTATTGGAAACCAATTATTTTTAAAAAAATCAGTCAAGTTTTCACATAAAGCTTCGTTAGCATATTTCCATTTGGTTAAAAAGATTGCCACATGGAGAAGAACTCGTCAAATTATTATATATTAAGGGATAGTGTAATACAATAAAGCAATATAATGTAGTCTGTCAGTCACGCTTATAAGATTATGGCATAACTGAAACCGCAATAGCCGTTTTGACAGAATTCTATGTTCATGATTTTAATCCCTCGTCTAAGATGATGCAGAGTAGTTTTTATCTTAAGGTTATTAACGCCTTTCTGGTTAGTTGTAAGAGATATCCACAATTTAATAATGGGTTGGACAGTATTTTTATCTTAAGGTTATTAACGCCTTTCTGGTTAGTTGTAAGAGATATCCACAATTTAATAATGGGTTGGACAGTATTTTTATCTTAAGGTTATTAACGCCTTTCTGGTTAGTTGTAAGAGATATCCACAATTTAATAATGAGTTGGACAGTATTTTTATCTTAAGGTTATTAACGCCTTTCTGGTTAGTTGTAAGAGATATCCACAATTTAATAATGGGTTGGACAGTATTTTTATCTTAAGGTTATTACGCCTTTCTGGTTAGTTGTAAGAGATATCCACAATTTAATAATGGGGTTGGACAGTATTTTTATCTTAAGGTTATTAACGCCTTTCTGGTTAGTTGTAAGAGATATCCACAATTTAATAATGGGTTGGACAGTATTTTACGAAAGTTCAGTACAACGATGTAAAAATGCGTGAAATCCGTACACAAGATTACATGGGATAACAATAAATTTATGAAATACTACGGAATGGAGGGATTAAGGATGAATGGTAAATTAAGGCTAATGTGTTGAGTAAGATGAAGAAGAGCACTCTGAAATGGTTAGGGCGCGTGGAACAAACGAATGAAGAAAAACTGTAAGTGGAAGGCATGATAGAGGAAGACCAAGGAAAGTATGATGGGATCAAATGAGTGATGTTTTTAAAAAAGGAAACGTAGAAAGTCATAGAAATCGTCGGAGTGTATGAGAACGTACATTGATATGAAAGAGGCGAATGATGCATCTCGAGATACGAAAATCTGGCACTCTGTCACTCTCTACTGAACCCGACAGGGAAATGGCGTGATGGTATGTTTGACTTAACCAATTTTATTCAATGTTTAAAGAATTTCAAAACGTTGTTGTTTTAATGATTGTCTAGTATTATTATTTCATACAGTACACCTTGGCGGGTTTTCCTCATTTGGCAATCTCTTCCAACCAACTAGAAAAAGTCAAGAGGACTGTAGTGAAAATCACACTGTAGCCCTTAACCCTAAAAACCCATACAGTAAACCCAAAAATAATACCAACTGGAATCGAACCCGTAATGGCCGATTTGAATACCATGCCTCTTACCAACTAACCACTGACTTATAACCCTTTTTTAATATTCAATTTCTTTGATTTCCATTTACATTATTTCGATTTCATTAAAAAACTTTTTTGTATAGTTCAAATACTTTTGACTAATCACAAATCCTCAACTCCTTCAAATTCTAGCTGTCCCCTCGTTCCCTAAAACGAATAAATATTCCCGACTCTCCTAACGATACGTTCTTTATGGCCATCACATAGGTGGTGCCACATTGCAATATTTTCATATTTATTGGGCTGTAAAATTGCCCCTGAATAAAAATTTCGCGGTGTTTTATGCGTTTGTTATCGCGTTAGGGATGAATTGCCAGGGTGGGGCGACGCATTGGTTCCGTGGTGACATAAAAGGGATGTGTTAAATGGGTAGGGGAAAAGGGTTAATTCCATTCTCTAGTACATCGAAATACTTTTTTACGGAATAACAAATTGAGTTTTCGAACTCGTAGATTTTATTTAACTTACTTTACCTGGCACAAAAAGGGATGTTCTTATATTCTTTATCTGATTATTTCTTTGACTTATATGTCGGTATCTTGTGTTCCTAAATTTCCGACAGTTAAGATATAGGTAACAAAGAAAAATATCAATAGTTCAATTTTTCGTTCCCTCTTAACATCACAATAGCTTCGAAAATATTTTAAATTAGTGGAAAACAGCTATAAAAATCTTTTAGCATATCTCACTCTTAAAGAACTTGCAAATCCAATTCTAATCAAGCTCACAGAGTATTATCTACAATCTACTGGCTGGCGTAGTATCTGAAACTATTGTTTTTAATATTTCAGTTTCTCCAGTATTAGTTACACTACCACGACCAATGTTGAGTTTTTTCTTAGCTTCACGCTCTTGGAAAAAAGTACTGATGCCATCAAAAAGTATTTTATTTCAAAAAATATTCAAGAGCCTGCATGCATCAATTAAACTTCAAGCGCTTTATTGTGATGGATTTTATTTAATAACTCATTGCCCAAGAAGCAGTGAAATTTTTTATACATGTTAACGACCTAGTAAGTAACATCCATTTGTTCCGATCCGGGAGTTGCGAGTGCAATTCTAATTTATACCCGTTTGCAAGTAAAGTCTTTTAAACATATTGCTGGGTAGCTGTCCGAGATTGCCACTTGGAAATAAACCCACAAGGTTGTACTGTATACAAGTAAAGTGTAATATTGTTTTATTAGAGAAAAAGAGAAAAAAAGTCACAATAAACGTTTTTCATCGTTGTAAAAGTAAATTATGTTTTAATGGGGATGAACTTAAGAAAAGATACTGCAGTACTCATCTTATGTCATATCTGTTATATAATCCAATGTTATACAATAGCCGTCTCTGATAATGACGATTGTATAACACTTTTTTGTCTTCTGGCAACACTTTTTAAAATATCTGCATTATTAATGCGGATATGAAAATATTAACGCTAAACAACTGTTAGACAATCAATCAAATTATTAGCTTTAAATCTGGAATAAAATATTTTTTTTTATTTAAGTACCATAAATGCATATTTTTTAAGGAAAATATATGACCAAAAGTCCTTATACCACACAATACTAAACAAATAAATGTCATACTAAAACAACACGGTAACGAGTTACCGCGCAGCCATATACCTCTATTAAGAGAAATCGATGCTTTCTATAATATAATGTCTTAAATAAAATTAATATTTAATTTAATTTTATTGATATTTAAAAGTGACTGAAGATTTTTAAATATACCCTTATATTTATGTTTTATTTTTTTAAGTTTATTTTTCGGAATAAGTTTTTATTCAAAATATTCCAGAATCAACTATTTGCAATCAAGCTTCATAAATCGTATTATAGGTTAACCGTCAAGCTGGGTCTGTTTGCAAGAGCCTGGCCTTACTCGTAGTTAGATGCTAACTTAAATCCATGTACCTTACATGGATATTTATTCATAGATTTATAAATTCAAATGTTCAAAGATAACAACGCCCAGATATTGTTACTTATTCCTTCCACATGATCATCGCCTTCCATTTCCCATACTCTTTAGTCTTGTAAGGAAATAGTGTAATTGACTTTTATTTTACGTATGTGTTTATTATACCTTATTGTTTAAGAAAACTGTATTATTTCTCAAATAAATAATTTTTTTATTTTCAAAGCATTGTTTTTTTAATATTTTCACTGGTAAGTCTCCTTGCATTGATGTTCTTATAAACGAAAATGAAAGGATGCAGCATAATTTTTTGAGATTTCTTTACAGTATTATTTGATTTATCAAAGATTGTTTATTCCACTTGTTGTAAAGGTATAACCCTATCAGTTTCAAGGCACACCGTTACAAAAAGTGGAATAAACAGTGTTTGATAAAACAAAATGTCTTTAAACCTCTACAATGTTAATGCCTTGACTATATTTTAAATAATATAATATAGATTTATTTACTTTAAATTGGGTATTCTTTTAATTGTATTGTAGACTAAAGAACTGCTGATTATTTATTTATAGCAATTTAAAGTACAACTGGACAAGTTCATCGTCAAAGACAATATCTTTCAACGAATCAAAAAAAAATAAGAACTTACGGGAAAGCGCTGGGAGAAAGGTTTATATTAGAGCTTTAAATATACAAACATGTACACCAATACGCCATTTCCCTGTCTTGATAGACAGAGAAGAAAGAGTGCCAGACTATCCTCTCTCAACACACATTATTCGCATCTGTCACATTCATACACCTTCTCATACAACTCATACAATTTCTTTGACATTTATTCGTTCTATATGATTAAATCATTTCAAAGTACTCTCCTTCATTTACTCAAAATATTAGCTTTAAGTTCACATTCATATTCAATCACTTTATTCTGTATTTTGTCTTAAATTGACACCTTAAGTAAATTGACACCTTAAGTACACCACAGTTTTTTTATGCGGAGTTCGAGTCGTTAGTTGCACAGGTGCTGAACATTTTCGACGAAAGGACATTTAAGAATATTGCGAAGAAGTCACAGACAATTCATGCTCTTGACACCACATTTTTATATACAACCAGTTTAGTTTCTTCTGAATAGGTGTAATTTAGTCAAATTATCTTAGGTTCTTCCGTACCGTCCAGGTAATTTACGTCTGCAAAGTCACAAAAACCAATCGATAAGAGTAATACTTTGGTTGACTAATGGTAATGATAAAATTATATATCTACTATAAAATTTGCCTAATATCACGGCCCCAAAAATGAAACAAAACTTACCGTAGCCGTGAAATTAAAATGAAATAGTACATATGCATAAACCGCTGTGTAACGTGAATATTCCAATTTTGAAACACATGCCATCGAATTAAAACAAGTCAGCAATTGGAAACTAAGACAATGCAGTATTAAAATCATTTATTTTTCTCAAACAGATTTACAAAACAAATGAAAATAAATTTGCTGTCATTGTTGAGATTGGCCTATGCAGTGACAACTAAGAAGTCTCAAGGAGTGGCGGGGTGCCTATCGGTGGGACAGGTAAATGTTTTCACTGAAGCTCTGAAAATCCTTTTTATCTGGTATCGTGGTATGATTTTTGTTTTTCAACAGGCGTTATTTGTTTATCTTCACTGAATGGTGTTATTATTAAAACAGGAAGAACGGAAAGCTGTTACGGTGGGTAAGAATTTTAGAAGTTTCTGTGGATTAGTTTATTAACTCTGGGTAAGAATTTTAGAAGTTTTCATGGAGAGATTGTTTTTCTCAGGCAGAGAACTCACCGCCATTCCAAAAAAGATGTTGATTCTCTGTAATGGGAAAATATAGGAACCTGGTAATAAGGATTATATTTCGTCTCAAACGTCATAAAAAAGTCTCATGGACAGCCTTTGGAAAAAAAATGGTTAGAAGACGAGCTGATATTAAAATTAAAATAGATTTTTGACCTTATTATGCAAAACTACTGTAAGAATCAGATCTGATTTTTACTAAAAATGTTGTATACAAAAAAATATTCTGCATAAATATTTTTATTCCAGATTGTAAACGATGCACTGACTTATCTTTATTCGTTTAAGTGTCGCGAACGGAATGATAATAAACTTGGTATCTTTGTATTCAAGTCCGTTAATGGGATGTCTTTATTGTATATTTCGAATTGGCGTCAGAGAGATGTTCCTTCGGAGAGAAGTAAAACTTTAAAGTCAATTTATTCTTCATCTAACAAATTGGCTGTTCAAATTCAATTCAATTATAGGGCGGGGAATTATGATAGAACTTTTGCCGTTGCTGGTCATAGGAATGGTGTATGCAGCTTTAGGGAGATACTTTAAGATAATCTTTTTGAGAAGTCTTATCAAAATTTATGAGTGGGTTTGAATATAAATTAGAGCGCACATGAGGATATTTGATCTCTAAACCACGGTACGTACGTTTTCCTTTTGTTTTTATTATTACAAATAACAAGTATTTATAATAGTTATTGTTTTCGCACGTCCCTGGATAGGATTTCTAACATAGCTAGTGTATAAATAAAATGTTTAGCAAGGTACCTGGTGTGGCCTGGTGTTGTGAGGGGGCGCGCCCATCCCGTGGTGGTACATCATGTCGTGCTTGAGCTGCGGCAGGGCGGGCCCGCCTTGAGAGCCTTGATGCTTGCCCATGTCCACAGCCGCTAGCGCCTCGGCCCGGGAGAGTAGTCCATCGTTCAACCCGGAGAAGATGTCGCCCTATAATTAGTGCGGTTTTATGTAATTAATATGCTCCAAAAATCATTGCATATTATTAAAATATAAGATATCCAAAAATCATTGCATATTAAATATTTTTTTAATTATTTAAAAAATATGTATAAATTGGTAAAGAACAGGGTTTTACCGCTACTCTTTTAGATCGGCAGGGCAAATTATAAGGGCTCCTAGAATTAACAATGCATATGGTGACAGAAGGCTGTGAGGTGTAGTTTCTTGGACATTTAATGGATTAAATAATGAAATGAGACACTCTTTAACGCCAGATTAATTGTTGAATTAAAATAAAACTAAGAAAACCTTTTATTCGACTCTGTATCGTTTTAATTGTATTTTTGTATTGAAGTGATTTTTGACATTCTTTTGCATTTCAATTTTGCTATTTTCTTCACAGTTTTTAATTTTTCGTATAAAAATATTTTATTTTTTTTAAGGTAAAACAAGCTTTAGTTTTTTTGGTTAATTGTTTATTGTAAAATTATAATAATAAATCATTAAAAAATGTAATCAATAATAATAAACCATTAAAAAATATAATCAATAATAATAAACCATTAAATAATATAATCCGGTTCCATAGAAATTCTGATACGTCATTACTACTTTAAAATGCCCGTGTAGCGGGATTTTTCATTCCACAACATTTTGATGATTTTCTTGGCTTAGTTGGTAAAACGCTTGTCTCCCAACCCGGAGAATACATGTTTGATTCCCGTTGGAACCTTGATTTTTTAAAAAGGATTCCAGTCTAGTTTTTACTTAACGCCTCTTTAATATATTTCTGATTGACTGGAAGATGTTATCACATGGCAATAAGTCCACTCGATCGTACTGTATACAACAAAAGTGTTATACAATACAATATTGTAGGAAGGTCTAAATAATCCACGAACCAGGAAGTGTTATCTTGTTTCATTACCACAGCTAAAAAATCCATGAAATATTATCATTTTTTTATTTTTTATTTGGCGAGTTTATTGCCATCTGGCAATCTCTTCCAACCAACCAGAAAGATGTTTTTATATTCCCTAAGTGTTAAACAGACTGGAATCCTATTTAAAAAAATCTGGGTTCCAGCGGGGGTCGAACCCGCAACTTCCGGATTGGCAGATAAGTGTTTTACCACCAGGCCACGGATTATGAGAAAATTCTGCCTCATAACAGAGTTTAAATAATTCATGGACCAGGAACTATTACCCACGTTACTACATGTAAATAAATCCTATATCACAATCGACATCCTGCTTTATTGTTAAGTATAAATATAATTAATACGAATTGCCATCATTTGTAATATTTGCGTCTAAATAATCTATAGATCAGAATCCTGTCTTGTTATTCTGTCTAAATAATCCATGAACCAGGAATAGTCAATCTGCCTCACGACTTAGTCCAGATAACCCACAAACCAGAAATTGTTTAAATAAGTCATCAATCAGGATATGTCAACCTATCTCATTACTATATTTTATTTATCCATGAACTTAGAATTATCATCCTATCTAACAAATAAATAATGACCCACAAATCTGATACCTAATATTAACGTCTAAATCATTCATGAATTATGAATTTTGTCTTTCTACATCCTAATAATCCATGAATCAAGAAGTCGATTTATCTAATGGCTATGTCCTAATAATCCATAAACAAGTCATTTTTCTCCTACCTCACGACAAGATCTAAATAGTTCAGAAATCATGATTTATCATTTCATTTAATGTTAACGTATAAATAATCCATGAACCAGGAAATTTCATTCCTTCTGAAACTGTCTTAATAATCCGTGAACTAACAGTTATCATCCTACCTCATGACTGTGTTTACACATCCCCACGAACCAGACATTGTCATCCTTCTTAATATGTTTATCTAAATAATCCTCAGATCAGGAAATTCTATATCTTCTGTCACTCTCTCTTAATAATCCATGAACTAATAATTGGTATCCTGTCTCACGACTGGGTCTTAATATCTACGATCCAGTTATTGTCATATTTCTTAATCTCTCTGTCTTAATAAACCATGGATCAGAAAATTTCATCCCTTCTGTCACTCTGTTTTAATAATCCATGAACTGAGAATTGTTATCCAGCCTCCCGACTGTGTCTACAAAATTCGTTTTCCACAAATCAGAAATTGTGATTATTCCTAATGTCTACGTCTAGATAGTCCATGGACCAGGAAATTTAATCATGTCTCATTACTCTGTCTTAATAAT
The DNA here is from genome assembly GCA_949825065.1 of Odontocerum albicorne. NCBI lineage: Eukaryota > Metazoa > Arthropoda > Insecta > Trichoptera > Odontoceridae > Odontocerum > Odontocerum albicorne. The sequence continues at coordinate 42,172,249 of OX463843.1, read as the reverse complement.
CCATGAACCAAAAATTGCCACCGTACCTCATAACTAGGTCTATATAATTCATGAATCATCGGATTATCATTTTGCATAATGGAACTGTGATAATATCTTCGTTGCATTTATTGACCATTCAAACTTTTAAAAGCTCTGCTTTATATTATACAATATAAAGTATGTATTTAGTAAAAGGATTATGGGAAAATTGTAAAAGCTTTTACAAATGGATGAATATGTGCCACGATTACTCAACCCACAAAACATATATTTTTGGTTTCTATTACATATCGAAAAGGTATAGATAACTTTTGTATGCAAAAAAAATATCAAAATTCAATTGATATGTTATAGTTCAACTATATCTTTGTAGTTTTTCTCTAACAAAGCAAGTTTTTCTCTTACAAGCATTTTAAGTAAATATGACCTTTTGTACTACGTTGAATGAGGTTTCAATTTAATTTTTTTTTGTAGTGTAATTATTTTTAATTTAGGGATAAAATATCTTCTGAAAAAGTCCAAGAAATATTCATTCCCGAGATTTCACTATCGAGTAAAGCGCGTTGGCGTTTTTAATTTTTTTATGCATTTTACTTCCAGACATAAAAGAAATATGCACAGATTAAATATATGAAAATATAACAATAAAAATAAGAGAATTGGTTATTCTTAACGGATTTAAGAAAAATTGTAGTTCTTTTCTGTAGATTTTTACAAAATATTCATGTCAATCTAAAAAAATGTCTTTATGTCTCTTCTAAGAGTTATGTAAATATTAAAAAAAAACTACTTCCAACATTAAAAGTAAATTTAAAAATATGCGGTTTGAACAATGAGACTGAAAAAAGTTATTAAGGATAGCCTTATGACGGTAAAATGAAATAATTATTTATTTAGCTGCCGTATATTTTGTGAATACTCGTATGATATTGTGAAATCGATATGATATTATGATGAAATTCGTTCAAATTCAAAGAAAACTTTACTGATTTTAAATTCCAAGTCAGTACTTCAGTCAGTACAATCAGTATTTTTTTTTTATGGATTTCAAAAGTTTGAAAGCTTCACTTATTTTTTTATAAAGACCACCGACGAGGGCTGGATCGCCGAGTGCTTAGGACTAGAAGTAAACAAAAGTCCTTATCGCATACCGATTCGACATTCTGAAAAAAAAATGACTCTCTTGGGGATTATGAAGAGCTCACCTACCAACTTACATCTTCCATTCCTAGAAATATAAGCACTTAGGTAGACAAACTCTTTGACCTCTTTGTAAACATTTATCTAGTCACTTCTTAACATAGAATCGAATCGGTTTACTACGAGTATAAGCGCTTTTGTTTACTACTTGTCACAGTTGACGACCTCTTCTTCAACTCGATGAAGAAACTCGTCCATCTCAACCTCGTCGCTGACCATCAAGTGTTGTATCGTCTGCAAATCTTACACTTGACGTTTTCAATACAAATAATTTCAACAAAATCTACAAAATACCTATTTTTAGAATATATACACAAAGTGATATTAAGCATTAATTAAAATAATACTTTTCCTTTGTTTTATTTTGAAAAAAAAATTATGTAACATACACATACATGCATTGCATTTCGCCATTTTCCTGTCGGTGTAGGCAGAGAGGATATAGCGACAAGAACTGTTCTCAATAACATACGCAAGAACGGGTCTTTCAGCCGATATGCCTGTTGAAAGGGCCTTAACTCTTTTGAACGGGACTGCTTCGGACATTGACATATTTCATATCACATTACCAAAAGCAAAAGTAAATTTTCTTCCAAGATTGAGCGCGCTAGAAAGCACTCATCAACGTACTCAAGTGACTGGGAATATATGTGTATCATATGTTTCTGTGTATATATGTATGCATATACATTATTTTTTATTTTATATAATTTTTTTAAATTTTTTCTATGTAATTTTTCTTCATTTTTAATATGTCTTGTATTTTTCAAAGTAATTGGGCTAAAGCCTGTTTTGAGAAAATAAATAAATAAATCCATACACCTCTAACAACCTCTACAATTTCTCTGACTTTCTACTTTTTATTCTTTCAGAATATCATTCACTTAATCCACCCACACTACCCTTGGTCCTTCTGTTTGTTAATATTTCTTCATTCATTCGTTCTGTATGCTCAAATCATCTCAACGTTCTCTTATTTATTTGACTTAAAACATCAGCCTTAAGTTCTTGTTTATCCTTATCACTTCATTCCGTATTCTTTTATACATTTGCATTTCACGTATTCTTCTCGATGCATGCATTTCTCCAGCAGTTAGTTGGCTCCTCTCAGTCTTTTTTCACGTCCATGTGTCACTCCTATACATCAAAGTTGAAAACAAAATACTATTGTGATATATGTAAAAAAAATAAAATATATTTTTTAACATATATGCTTTTATACCACCTTGAATTTGGGTTAATCTTAGAAAACATAAGCTACGTGCACCGAGTAAAAGATACAATAAATAGAATAAAACGACATTTATTAAGTTGTGTGAGATAAGAACGAAGACCGTCTCAGGGTTTGGATACTTAAAACATTTATTGAAACACAGGGATAAACCGGAATTGCCACAACCGTAGAATATCTAATTGAATTAAAGATGAATCTGTGCTGACAGAATAGATGTTCTACTTAGAATTATAAATGTTGAGCAGTGCTACAAAATAGGTTGTCTTTTTTTTTTTAATCAAAAAAGTAACTGAAAAGTGATTTCCTGGATTCAATATTTAAGGCTTTTACAAAGAATGAACTGTAGACTGATATTTTTATTTTATTTATACATGACAAGAAATCTATAAATACACAATTCGTGAATAAACAATAGGTAATTTAATAAGAACACACAAATTTAATGGATCTGGATTTGTTGCCTTTCATTTGTCTTGTCCCCAGTAAACTAGGTTTTTTTTCTGTATCTCACCGAGTACTTAATTATATGATTTGTTTAATAACTAACAATACGCTCCAAAATGTAAAATAAAAAAAAATTGAAACTTTTCTTGGTCAAATGAGAATAAATTTTCATTAATTTAAAACATTTTATCAGTTATACTACTTTCTAATCCTAATTTATATGATGTTTTTGACGACAAATATGACATAGTTGATTTTTATTTTAGTTACATACATATGTACCATCATGCCATTTTCCTATCGGGGTAAGCAAATAGAACAGAACTCTAGACTTTCTATCTCGACTCTCATCCATACTCCTAAAAGTATGTTATCTGACTCGAACGATATATTTATTTTGCTAGACTTTCTCATTCATTCATTGTATATGCTCTTACCTTCTCAGAGTGCTGTTCCTCATCTTACTCAACATAGTGTCAATCTCGCACTCATCCCTAATCACTTAATAACTTATTCTGTCCTACATTGTCCTCCTATGTACATTTCTCAGTGCACGCATTTCTACAGCATTTATTCGACTCTTTTCACTATTTTTCCACGTCCACGTTTCACTGCCATACATCAAAGTTGTTATTAAAACACTGTCATGGCCTATCATCTTAGTAAAATTTACTGTCTAGTTTGAGTATATTTGTTTAACTGCCCCAATTACTTGGTTTCCTATCTCTACACGCCGTTTAATATGCCTCCCAACTTTTCCATCATGAGAAAATAGTATCTAAATAGCGCAATCCCTCAACCTACTCCAATTTTTCACCCATATATCATCGCATTTACTTTTTCTTTCGTTTTGTTTTAGTTAAATAAAAGAAATCATGCTATATCGTGTTATATTTTTTAAATATGATAGCACTTTGACATTAAAGTCTCTGTTTTGAATTCCTGTATATATCATGCCATTTATTGGTCTGAGGATCACGTCATACTTTCTTCGTCTATTTTATATTCATACATCTTCTCTTTAATAAGTTTATTTGATGTTTCTCATTATGCTAGCTTCTTTTGAAATACCAAGCACTTAGTTAAACAATACTTTTCTCGAATTTTCATTACCTACCATAAATCTCAATCATATTTGCTCGGAAGATTTAACTAGTTATTCTTTACTCATCCAACATTAACTATTACCCAAACTAACTAAGCATGCCCTCTTCAACCTACAAACTAATATTTCCAATAAAAAAAGTATTAAGATGAGAAAATTTACTCAATTTTTCGAGGTCTATTTATTTTAAATAAATCTGAATAATGAAAATATAACGCACCATTGTTGAAGGCGGGGAAGGGGGTCTCCATTGTGGCGATGGTGTTGTTTCGAGCCTCAGCACCTTCTTTTAGTTGAGCAACCTCCGATCGTGTTCAAAGGCGACTGTTAGGTGTATAGTACTGACTGTGTAGGTCGTCAGAAAATATTAAAATCATTTATTCGAATAAAAAAAATGCATATATTCGCCGGAATATTTGAGAGGAAATAAATAAAATCGCTGAGCACATTTTGCCTAAATATTTAAATGATATCAATTATGCTTAACATTGCAGTTGGGTAAAAATAATATATCATAATATATAAATACAATTTTGGTTTCAAAGTGCTTGAGGAAATAATATATCATCGGAAAATTTTGTTTTGAAGTTTTATAAAAAAAATAAGAATAAAACATTGGAATATCTTATTTTATGTATTTAAAAACCGAAAGTATTAGTTATCGAATAAAACAAAATGTTGAATTAGTTTTATAAAATATTTATAAAGATCTCGTAAATGGTTGGTTTCTTGGGAAAATTGATCAATTTAAAGTGTATTTTTATGTTATATTGTACATACAAAATATAACAATTTTTTTACTTTGATATAATGTTAGATTTTTATAATTGGATTCGAATATGTTTTTAAATTATTTATCATAATTCTGACTGAAAATAAAAAACTTGTACTCATACTCAAAGTTATCGAACATACTTATAGTTAACAAGAGAAAATATCAAGAAATACTCAAAATATGTGGACAATATATTTTTAGAGCCAAAATTAGAATGTGGAAACTTATTGATTATACAAAAACGTCTTAATTAGCAATGAAAATATATAAGTAAAATAATAATTCACTTCCTGAAAAAAATATGACTTTCTGTTGTATGTATTAAAGGGAATAAAAGGCCAGCCCTACACTTCACTTCACGTGCTTTTACTAATAATGTTCATTTTTAAACCCTTGAACACCACGTCACGATATGGTTTAGTTGATTTTGATTGACTAACCTGCTGTTCTGATTAGGTTGTGATTGATTCCACCTAACAGGTGTGCTTAAGGGGCATATTGCAAAGATAACACTATCCATTATTTAGTCATGATAAAATATTTCATTTCTCTACGGTTTAAACTTCTGGAAAAATAAATACATAATACATTTATTCTAAACACTATAGTGAAGATTTTTATATAAACACTTATCATTAAAATTTGTTATTGAAAATTCATATTATATTTGGACATTTTTAAATCCTTTAAAACCAACCATTGCCAAGATATGTTATTCGATTTAGTAAAAAAAAATAGATAAGGCAGATAATTAATTAGTTTTATTGGTTCAAAGTTATTATACAACTTAACTGTTAATGTGATCATCACTTTAATTATATCACTGCCTTTACATGTAGTATGAAAATTTACAAGAGATTAATTATACTTACAAAATTAAGTATGAAACTAGAAGCACTCTAAAATCAGAAGAGTAATCATATTGAACGTAGAGTTTATACAAATAATCTATGATTACTGTACCTTCAAAAACTTATCAAAAGGGGCAAAATGTGTTCAGCAAATAAAAGTTTTTAACCTTGATTGTTTTCTGTGTTTCCTCATTTCGTTAACGAGATCGTTAATGTAAAACAATATCTTTACAAGAAGTCGTACAATTGTAGTCATGCCTTTGAAGTTTCGCGAGAGGTAGCCATGATGTTTTTTTATTTGTAAACGAGCAAATTTTTTTATATGATATAAAGTATTTATTAATAAAATAATTAACGTGCAAATTTCATTTAAAAAATACGAAAACAATATTATTTGAATGTAGTATTTTTTGACAAACAATGATCTTAAAGATAATCGCGAAAAAAATCATACTCGAGTCAAATATATCTATTAAGTCCTTTGAAATCGTAGGAGTTATATAAAAAAGTGTATGGATGGAGGAGAGGAGAAAGTTATGTGTGTTGCGATAGATAAAAAATCTGACGTTCTCTCCTCTCTGTCTACCCCGACAGAAAAACAGTGTGATGGTGTATGTCCTGCTTTGAAAAAGAAGCCTGAGACTCTAACGCGAGCACTAGATGTACAACAACAATAATGCTCTAATTTTCACCCGCGAGTATTATGAGCCAATTTTATTTAAGAGTTCGCATCAATTTAGTAAATAATTTGAATCAACGTGAGGTTGCAACTATTAGAGAATTGGAAAAAAATACTAATTCATGTTGGTTTTGTCCTTTTTTAAAAACAACAACATATTCCACCCTTGACTACTTCATTCTCTCATAGAAATATATTTTAGTGATGAAATATAATATAAAAATTAAGTGACGTCAAGTATGTGCCGAAAATCGAAGTACCAAAAAATCGAAGCGCCCAAAATCGAAGTGCCCAAAATCGAAGTGCCCAAAATCGAAGTGCCCAAAATCGAAGTGCCCAAAATTGACGTGCCCAAAATCGACGTGCCCAAAATCGATGTGCCCAAAAGCGACATGCCCAAAATGGACGTGCCCAAAATCGAAGTGCCCAAAATCGACATGCCCAAAATCATGTGCATTGTGGTTATTTGGTTGAGTATTTCAGATCCTTATCGGATAACATCGAAAATCTCACTGTCATGGATTTCGAGATATGTTTTCTGTCACATAATCGAACGAAACAATATGCTTTAATTGAATACGAAAAACAACTCAAAAACTTTAATTATAGCTCGTAATATTAAATGCGGTAAATGATAGAAAACTCTTATCTTTCAATTCCATTTTAAGTCAGTTACTTTGAGTTACAACTTGTCTTCTACCTTTGTTCCCCCCTTTTCTCAATATACTCGTACAATAACTTTATGAAAAAAATAAACACTTAACATAAAAGCTTGAATGGTTTCAATAAGAATACGTTGTTGATATTTATTTTAATATTACAACTGTACTCCCATATAATTTTGCATCAAAGAAAATTTTTGAATCTTCACTGGTTTACATCTACGAGTACATTAGGTTTCTACATTAAATAAAGAGGATATTTTCAAAGTAAAGTATAAGAAAAAAAAAAATTCTTTCGATGGAATATTTGTTTGAAATTTAACACCAATTATTTTATTAAATATTGAAGTCTACATACTTGTACATTAAAAACCACAAATAAGAGATATAGAAATGACAGCGTTTATTGACAAAATCAACTATGTAAAATATCTCATTGGTTATTCATAATTTCTGAACAAATTTATAATAACTATATTTTTTCATATACAACATATTAAGTTATATAAAATGCCACCCATTAAAACTAAAATAATCTCCATTGCATTCACAAAAATATAATATTCTGAACTGGACTAGACTGCTCTAATTATTTGGACGTATTCTAGAGATTCTTGACAAAAATAGAGCTTTGTAAAATGTTATATTTGTAAGTTTCTTCTCAACTAAGTCGTTATGAAGACCCTGAAATCGTCGTAAGGCGTATCGTTCAACTTTGGTCACGGCACCATAATCCTCGTTCACTTGAATTTTCTTCAGGAAATAAAACAGTATAATTGTAATTTGTTTTTATCAAACACTGTTTATTCCACTTTTTGTAACGGTATAACCTTATCGGTTTCAAGGATTTCACCTCATCATTAGGGGAGTACAAAAAGAGTATTATTTGTGTTCCACTGATGATGAGGTGAAAGCCTTAAAACCGGTAGGGTTATACCGTTACAAAAAGTGGAATATATACTGTTTGATAAAAACAAATTCCAATGTATTTAAACTTCCACAATGTTAATGCCTTATTTAAAACATGAAACCTGTCCTTAAAAATTAAACGGGACGTGAAAAATGACTGAAAGGAAGCAATTAAATGCTATAGAAATATGCGCATTTAGAAGTGAGAGATGATTTTGAACTTAAGGCTGATGAGTTAAGTTGAAGAGGAACTAAGACTAACAAAACAAATGTGAAGTGAAAATGTGAGTGGAAGACGTGGCAGAGGAAAACCAAGATGGTGTATATGTACGTATCAATTCAGATCAGTTTGAAGTTAATGTTTACTAAATATACGAGTATATAACACATTAATTTGAATGATGTAGATCCCTTTGTAAGATAACTAGAGTTGATGAATTAAACTCAGAAATAGTCAGATGTTATTAAGTGAACTAATACAATGTAATACAATAATATATTATTGTTTTACATATAATCAAAATTACAGTTTACAATAAACAAGACCCTTTTTATGTAGTTGAGAGTTGGAGTCATCAGAGGCTATCACGGGAGTTACGATTCTCAGTCATGAACTACCCGATATAATAATAATGATAAAAAAAATAGAATGAACATACTCTCATATTTTTTTTCATTTTTATGACGCGAATCGAATTATGATTAAAATTAGATTATTATTAAGAATGGATCAAATCAGATAGTCTAATTATTTATAAGTCAATAAAAAAAATAGTAGATAGTGAGTAAGAGAAACAGGAGTGGTTGGAAAAAATATATGTAAGGAGAGGAGGCGAAGAAGCATATCGTCATATAAAAGTTTGCCGCTTTGTCTTATCTGCGTACCACAATAGGGAAATGGCATGACGCAGCTTTAAATGGCATGTAAGAAACCACTTTTTGGAAGATCGTTTTAAAATTTATGTTTGTGACTTTATGAACATCACATATACTACACTCCACCTAAAGCCGAATGTGTTACAATCACATATCGGAAGATCTACAACGGTTTATTTGTAGTTCATATTCCCTTGTTAAGCTTAACTGAAGTACCTAATCTAATAGCCGTATCCATTACTTTCCTACCCCTACACTTAACACGAATATATTTATTTTGTTATATTTCTAATCTTAGGATTCGAGACCCAAGTTGAAGCGCTATAAAAATTGTTCATATATATCATTATTAAATCTGAAAAAGGATTAATCCATGTAATATTGTAGATTGCAGAAGAATAGAATTTTTAAAGTGAGCCGTTGTTTATTACAACACAAATAGACACCAGATACAATTTCTAATACGCTTAGAATATATTAGCTATAAAATAAACAAAATCATTATTTTGTTATAGTTTTTTATTTATAAATAATAATGGGTTTGAATCCCGAGCTGAAATGTCCTTGAAGAAAGTTTGCTCTTTTTTAGTGTTTTACTTGAAATTTGAGGAGCTGGTTGAAATTATTGGTTAGATCACACGAATGTATGGCGCCCACTGCACCTGTTAAAGTGACATATGGTTTGCTAGTAGACACGCGATATGTTCCGGGCAATAACGACCCATAGACGGAGCGACACGCGAGACGATCCGCCCGTTCCGGAGCCACTGAACAGGGCTGCCACTCTAAGCTAACATTAACTTCCATTTCACCCGTATTGACACTTTTCCTGTACGGTTTTGGCCTTGTTAGAAAAATAACATTAATTTCATAAAAATAATAAAAAATGTTTATAAAGATAACATTTGGATTATATTCCAAATCTATTCAAAATCCAAAGTAGAATTTTGGTGCCAACTTTGTTTCCTATAACACCATAACATATATATCTCATAACACTTCTGAAAGAATAGCATCCTTGCTTTACCCCTTTCGAAATAGAGCTGAACGCATTGAGAATAATACATGGAGTGACAATAAGATAATAATAAGGAATTAATATAATTTAAGGCTGATGTATTGAGTTAGATGAAGAGCACGTTGAGGTGTTTTGAATGAATGAAGAAAGAATAATAAAACTAATATATAGTGCAAAAGTGAGTTAAAGATGAGTGAGAAGAAACCAAGGAAATTATGGTTAGATCGAGTAAATGATATTATAAAAGAAGAAAACGCAGGACTTGAGAGAAATCGTTGAAGTTGTATGAGAAGTGTATGAATGTAGAAGAGGTTAAGAATGTGTATCGAGATAGGAAAGTCCGGCGTCTTGTCCTCCCTCCCTATTATAACAGGGAGATGGCGTGATGAATGTATGTATGTCAAAATATATACCATTTTCTTAAGCAACATTATTTTTGATTACGCTTTCATTAAAATAATTCGAGCAATTAATACTTATGAGTACGTTTTTAGAAGTAAATAACAAAAACACGGAACTGAGCTCAATCAACTTGACATTTTGATAAATATAGGTGTCCCATTTTGGAGTTATGGTTATGTTTTTTGAAAACAACTTATCATTTTTATAAAATGCCCAAATTATTAATTTTTAGCATAAAGCAGACATTGGAATTATGTTAGATATAAAATATCTGCAAAATGCCTTCCTTCGTTGTTCCTGCAGATTACCATTGTTTTAGCGAAATTTCTAATTATATTTTCGTACAAATGCGGCCCAATTTTATCTTAACGAATGTTATTCTTAAACTCATCGATCAACTGCGGATAGGTCGCGTATATTCTGTATTTTACAAAGCCTCAAAATAAAATGTCTAGAGACATTTGATCGCGTGATTTCGCCACCCAATTGATGTCACTATGCCAGCAAATAACACGGTTTACAAATTTTGTCTATATAAATAAAGTCGTTGTTTCTTTTGCGTTGTGACACTTACTGCCACATCTTTAATGTAACATACCCACGAGATTCATATTCTCCAATCGGAAATGAAAAATGAATCTGGCGTTTTTGCATCAATAGCTAAGGAGGACGTCCTAAATTTACTAATTATGTTGCGAATTACAGTGCCACTTGACACACGATTACCATAAAAAATAGCAAGTAGTTTGCGAATCATGTAAAAGTAAATTTCGTTAAATGTTTGCAAGATTTTTAAAAGTTTTAAGACGCTGCACGACGAGTGTGCCTGGTCTTTTGATAATATATACCATTTAAAACTATTAAGTAAGGCTAACACATCGATCAATATTTCCCTGGACTAACTACGAAAACAACATTTGTTTGCCAAAATTCTTCTTTATTCATCTACATAGTCTCCTTCAAGAGTGATACATTCATTCCAACGCTTTCCTAACTTTTCTATGCCAGCTGTGTGGAACGATTTATCTTTGGTTTCAAAATAGGCGTTAGTTTTGGCAAGCACTTCTTCATTGGAGCCAAATCTCTTTCCCTGGAGCATCTTTTTGAGGTCTGCGAACAGCCAATAGTCGCTGGGGGCCAAATTTGGAGAATACGGTGGGTGCGGAAGCAACTCGAAGTTAAACTCATGCAATTTGGCCATCGTTATCATGAACTTGCGACTAGGTGCATTGTCCTGATGAAAGAAAACTTTTTTCTTCTTCATATGGGGCCGTTTTTTTGCAATTTCTGCCTTCAAATGCTCCAATAACGCTATGTAATATTCGCTATTGATGATTTTTCCCTTTTCAAGGTGATCAATGAATATTATACCATGCGCATCCCAAAATACGGAGGCCATAACCTTCCCGGCCGACTGTTGAGTTTTTGGTCACTTCTGTTTCGTTTCTCACGTTCTTTTTCGTGAAATGTCACTTTTTAATATTGTATAAAATATACCCGTACATGATTACAAAACAAGCTGCTTGAGATTTATGCTGTCAAATTAAGAATACAAATAAGGCTGAACATACTTTACTGCATTTAGGTACAATGTGGAATAAAATATTTCTATTACTGCGATAAAACATCTTAAATATTTTATCCCAAATGTTATTAGAGCATTATAAAGAACGGTCTATCATATTCGGTATACGAGATGTGACTATACTATGTGATCTCGTTACGCGGACACTGATTGTAGTTTTTTCTAAACATTTTATCACAAATGTCACTGGAACATTATAAAGAGCGGTATGTTATCTTTAGTATACGAGATGTGACTATGGCATGTGATCTCGTTACGCGGACACAAATTGTATTTTTTTTTAAATATTTTACCCTAAATGTCATTAGAGCATTATAAAGAATGGTATATTATCTCCAGTGTACGAGATGTGACTATGGTATGTGATCTCGTTACGCGAACACTGATTGTATTTTTTTCTAAATATTTTACCCCAAATGTCATAAGAGCATTATAAAGAATGGTCTATTATCTCCAGTATACGAGATGTGACTATGGCATGTGATCTCGTTACGCGGACACTGATTGTATTTTTTTCTAAATATTTTACCCCAAATGTCATTAGAGCATTATAAAGAATGGTCTATTATCTCCAGTGTACGAGATGTGACTATGGTATGTGATCTCGTTACGCGGACACTGATTGTATTTTTTTCTAAATATTTTACCCCAAATGTCATTAGAGCATTATAAAGAATGGTCTATTATCTCCAGTGTACGAGATGTGACTATGGTATGTGATCTCGTTACGCGGACACTGATTGTATTTTTTTCTAAATATTTTACCCCAAATGTCATTAGAGCATTATAAAGAATGGTCTATTATCTCCAGTGTACGAGATGTGACTATGGTATGTGATCTCGTTACGCGGACACTGATTGTATTTTTTTCTAAATATTTTACCCCAAATGTCATTAGAGCATTATAAAGAATGGTCTATTATCTCCAGTGTACGAGATGTGACTATGGTATGTGATCTCGTTACGCGGACACTGATTGTATTTTTTTCTAAATATTTTACCCCAAACGTCATTAGAGCATTATAAAGAATGGTCTATTATCTCCAGTGTACGAGATGTGACTATGGTATGTGATCTCGTTACGCGGACACTCATTGTATTTTTTTTCTAAATATTTTACCCCAAATGTCATTAGAGCATTATAAAGAATGGTCTATTATCTCCAGTGTACGAGATGTGACTATGGTATGTGATCTCGTTACGCGGACACTGATTGTATTTTTTTCTAAATATTTTACCCCAAATGCCATTAGAGCATTATAAAGAATGGTCTATTATCTCCAGTGTACGAGATGTGACTATGGTATGTGATCTCGTTACGCGGACACTGATTGTATTTTTTTCTAAATATTTTACCCCAAATGCCATTAGAGCATTATAAAGAATGGTCTATTATCTCCAGTATACGAGATGTGACTATGGCATGTGATCTCGTTACGCGGACACTGATTGTATTTTTTTCTAAATATTTTACCCCAAATGTCATTAGAGCATTATAAAGAATGGTCTATTATCTCCAGTGTACGAGATGTGACTATGGTATGTGATCTCGTTACGCGGACACTGATTGTATTTTTTTCTAAATATTTTACCCCAAATGTCATTAGAGCATTATAAAGAATGGTCTATTATCTCCAGTGTACGAGATGTGACTATGGTATGTGATCTTGTTACGCGGACACTGATTGTATTTTTTTCTAAATATTTTACCCCAAACGTCATTAGAGCATTATAAAGAATGGTATATTATCTCCAGTGTACGAGATGTGACTATGGTATGTGATCTCGTTACGCGGACACTGATTGTATTTTTTTCTAAATATTTTACCCCAAACGTCATTAGAGCATTATAAAGAATGGTCTATTATCTCCAGTGTACGAGATGTGACTATGGTATGTGATCTCGTTACGCGGACACTGATTGTATTTTTTTCTAAATATATTACCCCAAATGTCATTAGAGCATTATAAAGAATGTTCTATTATCTCCAGTATACGAGATGTGACTATGGCATGTGATCTCGTTACGCGGACACTGATTGTATTTTTTTCTAAATATGTTACCCCAAACGTCATTAGAGCATTATAAATAACGGTATTTTATCTTCAGTAAACGTGATGGGACTACGAGTTTGCTATGTTATCTTGTTACGTAGACACTGATTTTTTTTCAAATTGTTTATCCCAAATATCATTGGAGCATTATAAAAAACGGTCTATTATCTTCAGTATTCGAGATGTGTCTATGATATGTGATCTTGTTACGCGGACACTGTGTGTGTTTTTTTCTAATTATTTTATCAATAATCCATTTTATCAAATGTCATTAGAGTATTATAAAGAACGGTATATTATCTCCAGTATACGAGATGTGACTATGCTATGTGATCTCGTAACACGGACACTGATTGTTGTTAGTGCGATGTAACCACGTTGATACTCGTACTATATTGGATTGATTGTGTTGATGTGGAATTTACACCAGAAATGTATGCGTTTTTCGATTTTTTTTTTAAATCAATTTACGACTGATCATTTTTTGTGATTTGAAAATAAAAAATCTAAATTTGGATTAATAATTGTAATACCTTATTTAATTTTCTTTTTTACAATGGTTTTGTTTTAATAGTTGTAAGAAAGAAAATTTTGAAATATCATTTAATTACTAATAATTAAAAGTTAATTCAACAAATTATTATTTTACTATTAAAGACATCGTTTAAATTTAAATTTACAGATCTCCGATAAAAAAGTTAAAAATAAGTATTAAAATTGAACTTCTAAATACATTGCTAACTTTGCCCAACGATTACAGGTAAATTCCTAGCAGTTTGTCAACCTTATGGTTATCTAAACGTATATATGTATACTTAAAAAATATCTTTAAAACTTAACCAACATCTTTGTTTTCATATTTGATTGGCCGATTGACTCCTTATGTTAATCTATAAGTAACATACAATATATACGGCAGTTTAAAATTAAAACTGCATATTGACTCAATATTTTTACAGTAATATTTTTCATAATTGATAATTCCATGTTATATAATATATCGGGTCCTTACATGTGAAATTGGCGTTTTGTTTGGGAGGAACATAAAGTTGATTTTTTTTTAATATAATATATTTATTTAATCAAAGTATGTACCATTGCTATCTATGCACTTTTGCCATCTCATAGGTAGTTCATCGATCCCTTTACTAAAAAACCATTCGGACGGGAATCAATAAAATCTTTGAAGTCGGTTTGGACTGCCCCATCGGAGTTGAATTTTTTCCCGTGCAAGAAGTTATCCAAATTTCGAAAAAAATAGTAATCTGTCGGGGCAAGGTCCGGAGAGTACGGTGGATGTCTTAGACATTCCAATTGAAGCTCTTCTAATTTGGTAGCCGTCTGTTGTGCAGTGTGTGGTCTAGCGTTATCATGAAGCAGCAGTGGCCTAGAGCGATTAACCAGCCTCGGTTGTTTAGCAGCTAGCTTTTCCATCATGGTTTGCAGTTGCTGACAATAGACATCTGCCGTAATCGTCTGGCCAGATTTAAGAAAGCTGTAGTGAACGACACCAGCACTAGTCCACCAAACGCTCACAAGTAACTTTTTTGGAGTCAATTTTCGCTCGGGGCATGGTTTGGCTGGTTCGGCAGGGTTCAGCCATTGCGATGAGCGCTTCCGATTATCATACAGGATCCACTTTTCATCACAGGTAATGATTCGATTCAAAATCCCTTCATTATTGTGCCGGTTGAGTAATGCAACGCAGCAGTCAACGCTCGTTTGTTGATTTGCTTCACTCAATTCGTGAGGTACCCACCTTTCAAGCTTTTTCACCTTCCCAATTTGCTTCAAGTGGATTAAAACAGTTTTATCACTAACACCGCAGCCTGCAGCTAACTCGGACGTGATTTGCGATGGATCCGCTTCCACAATAGCCTTCAATTCTTCATTATCAACTTTGGTCTCCGGCCGTCCACGGGGCTTTTTCTGCAGGTCGAAATTTCCAGAACGAAAACGTTGGAACCAAAAACGCACTGTGTTTTCTTTTGCGGCACCGTCGCCATACACATCATTAATCCTTCGAGCCGTTTCTGCAGCACTGGTGCCACGGTGGAACTCGTACTCGTAAATAACGCGATATCTCAAGTTTTCCATTTTGTAAACTGAGTGACGCAAAGAAAAAAAACAATTGAGGAAAAAACAAATTAATTATAATTTTCGAAACACAAATACTTGAGTAAATAGCTGTATAAATTTGAATTTGAAATTCCTAACCAAAGAGAAGATATTTGAGATCAAAGTTGCCAGTACGGCAAAACGCCGGTTTCGTATGTGGGGACCTAATATATACGTCAAAAAGATGTCTAGTATATATTCCATATTGACAGAAATTATGATAAATGTATTACATTTGCATTTAACTGTAAATTCACTTGGTATTTAGTTTAGAATACACAATGTGACAATTTATGGCAGAATATGACACTATCACTTCATTCCATTCCTTTGATAAATTTTCACATTATGTAGTGTTCTAAGTGAGCGCATTTCTATAGCACTTTTTCGGCTACACTCAGTATTTTTCAACGTTTGCTTTTCACTCTCATACATCTATGTCATTACTGAAATAGTGCTGTTGACTGTTATCATAACAAATTTTGATACTGTCCGTTTGGAGTATATATGTTTTAGTACCCCATCAACATTTTTTTCTTATTGTTACACACCGTTCGATGTGTTAATTCTTCCACCATCTGACAAAATAATACCCAAATATCACAATTCCTCACCAATCCACTCCAATACTTCATTATTCGACCATATATTACATTTACCTTTCCTTTTACAGTTCACCATCACCAATTGTTTTCCTTTTATGTATTAAATATTTCTTACAATTTTGTTACGTAGTTGCTAACTGTCTAAAAATCTATTTAATCAAGAAAATATAATTGTACAATGTCAATAAAGATAATGAAAAAAAATATTCAAGTATGAAAGTACGTATTTTATGTTTAAGTTATTGATTTTTTTATAAAAATATCACTTATGTTAGATACAATTCGTCTGAAGGTAAGAATTCTGGTGGTTAAAATTTGTAAAACTATTTGATTTAGTTATTTGCGTGTTAATAAAAATTACACAAATTCTTTCTTATTGAAGAAGTTATCTATAAAAATTGTAGAAAATTTCAGTAAATTAAGTTTTTCATTTACTGAAATTTTCTATAAGGTGCCTTTTATATTTTTTTCTTTCGTAATAATATTCTCAAATTCTAAGAAATATTTGTATAAAATATTTTAATTATGTCATCATAATTGATATTTTTTTCAAATTTTTAATTCATCAAAATTGAAACCACAAACTCTTTTGTTCTAAGTGGTTCATAGCAAGGTTACATGACTCACCAGTCTGATGTATGGCCACTACTCTTTTAACATACCGGGTTCATTCGGCTTGGAGGTAGAAACAAGCGTAGGAAAGGAGGAAAAAACAAGTATATCTTGAATTAATATAATTAGTGAAAGAACAAAGTTATTTATTATTAAGTATTCTGAAAATTTTCACTTAAGGAAATGTTAATTTTCGATTTGTGGCATTGTATCATTTATCATTAATTTTAAGACTGAAGATATTTTAAGGATAGCAATTTATTTTCTCAATAAAATAGTTTTAGAATTTTATTGTATCAAAAAAAGGTTATTTATTTAGTATACTGAAAAAAAGGTAAATACAAAATAAAGGACGACTATTTATAACATTTTCATGCGAAATAATATTGTAATAAGGTTTTAAGCACTTGAATCGTATAAATTTTTCATGTGTTAAACTAAAATGATAAATATGTCAAAAGTCATGAAGAGGGTTAGATAGAATTACGAGTATATTTATATAATTACGAGCATGTTTTTCTAAAATAATTACAAAAGATAAAAAATGTTAATCAAGACATGAAACTCTGGTTCTGTCTCATTCTTAACATTATCACTTTGTTTACTTATAATTCTAGTGATTTTACTATTAAAAAAGTAATAAAAAATGCAGATTAAATTACTTTTACTGTGCCTTTTATTTCTGTCATACTTATTGTATGTTGAAATCTTCCTTGACTACCAGAACAACGTACATTTTGACATGTTTGTTTTCCGTGCACCGACAGCGTTGCTTGTGTAAAAGTCACTAAAGTTGTTAAATTATTTACGGGAAAAACTTTAGAACGGTAAATACAATTCCTGTTTAGTAACCTGCCGTTATATGATCATCAAAGAAAATGTATGTTCCTTTCGATCTGACAATGAAATAAGACTATAATTTAAAGTTACTGTCAAGATTTGCATATAGCCGAATTAAATCAAATTGCTCGATGAAAGAACATACTCGTACATCAAAAGAAAGAACAAAATGTTTAATGCAGTATCATTTTAATCACATATGTACATCTGAAACTATTTTTAGATACTGTCATAATATTACTCGATCGATTCGGAATAATCAATTTATTATATGAAGATGAAATTGACTTCAAAATTCTTCTCTCTGAAGGGAAAGCTCTCAGACTCAGATTTTCAAAGATACAACAGAGACATCTCATTGTATTTTTCAAATTCTCGTTAACTTTTCCTCAGATTACGAGTATATTACTTATTTGTTTTTTTTTATGTTGATGTGAATCTTAAAACTCTACGAGTGTACTCGTATATGTTAAACATATGTGTAAATATAGTGTTTTTTTTTTTCAAAAGTTAAGAATATAAAATATCATGTAGTGTGAACACCTGTATATTATACATTTTTGACATACATTAGTTCTTGAAGTTTTAATGATACTTGTGAGACAAGAAGTAAATAAATCTCTTTAATATATTCTATACAAATACTCGTAAAAGTCACAGTATAGTGTTGCTGTAAATAAGGATCACCGAAAACGTAATACGGTTTCTGCATATTTCAGTATTTATTTACGTTGTAAAAAAATATTAAATCGTTTTTTTTTAAATTGAAAATATTGTAAAAAATCGTCATTTTACATTTTATTTGATTATACAATAACATCAACGCAATCAGTATAACAATAATATTCAACTTAGATCTGAGGGCTGTTAAAACTTTTTTTTGTTTTGTTTTAAAACTTGACACTTTTTTGTTTTGTTTTGAAGGTTGAAACTTTTGTGATGATTTATATTTTTTGCATAGGGATTCTTCATTTGATGTAAATAATAAATTATAAAATCCAAAATATTTTGTTTTGACTTATTAATTATTACATTTTTTGTTTATTTAAGTAAAATGCGTGTACTAAGGATTTTTTTGTGGTGTGTCAATGTATAAAAAAAGGTGGAATGAAAGTATTACATATGAATGCATGGATGAAAACCAGACTGGAGGTTTTAAGCATGATGACATAAGGAGCTTTTTGATGGTATGGAAATGTGAAGCGAATGAGTGACGAAAGACTGGCTAAGCGAGAATACAAGTCAGAAGTGCAATTGTACGTGGAAGAGGTAGACCGAAGAAAACTTAGCTGGATCAAATGGACCAGATTTTGAAAGATGCTAAAGTGAGAGATTTGAATTGTAGAAAGTTGTGCATGATAATATTATGAATATAGAGAAGGCAAAAGTTGCGTTCAAGTGGAAAAAACAAGATATGTTATCTCGGCCTACCCCGCAAAGGACACGGCGTTATGACAGATATATTTATTTATTTAAGAGACTGACACCACTTTTATCATGTAATTGAAACGAGAGAATAGAATTCCATTTCAAAAACGCATGGCTCGAAAAATACCCTTGATATACGTATAAAATATTGTATAAAATTCGTTTATTGTATAAAAAAATACAACATTGTCGAGGATCTACTTTTGACGTATTACCTTATGCTAACCAGTACGAGAAAACTCATTACAAAATTGTTTCCTTCCTTAATTAGGTTTTAAATTTCTTATTATATAAACATATGAAATTAATATTTTTATTTTATATAAACGTGGCATTATTTCATTTTTTTATAACGAAAGTTTACTATGATTGAGCTTCTGTACTATATATGAAATTAATCCATTTAATATTTCTCACTGGCTGAAAAAGTCCAAACTTGAACGAATAACCATTAATAAAAAAGTGCATCAACAATGTTGTACCAAGTTAATTCTAAAGCTCACAAAAAATTAAAACTTCAAAAAAAGCTTACAAAAATCTAAAGCATAAAAAAAAGTTCATAAGCCTACAAAAATATTACGAAATATGTTACAATTAAAGAGAAGACAACGTATTTGGATGAGAATACTACTTTAAGTTTTTGTCTTTTATGATTAATTTAAATTCTAATACATATTACGATACCGTTATACATTCTTCAAAATACTTTTGACGAAATGATGTACGTAACAATACACCTAATTTTCTAAACACGACACATCTATTTCATTTTACATTATTTATTTATGATGCTTGATACATGCCAAATAAGTTTCTTTGAAGCCGTTTTCTATTACATTACATGTTACACTTAATACAAACGTCGAAATGAATAATGAATTGATATTCACTGATTTAAACGTGCCAGGTGTACTAAACCTTCGTTCTGTGCTGAATGATTGATTTTACTAATGATATTAGCTGCTCTCCAAACCTCAAAGCATTGGTATTGAGATTCTATAGATGGTGTGGGATATAGACTTTTAATTTTGTCTACAATATACGAGATAAAAGCATTCACATACATACATATTATCATGACGTGTCCCTTGCGAGATAGGCAGAAATAACAGATATCCAAACTTTTCTATCCAAACATACAATTTTTACCTCCTCCACATTTATAAATCATTCTGTTATTCATACGTCTCCTTTACCTTTTATCAACATGTGGTCCAATTGATCCAGCTTCTTTTGCCTCGGTTTATCTCTTCCACGCGCAACTTGCACTTCTAAATTATAAACTTAGTTATTCTTTCGTCATTCATTCTCATCTTAAAGTCTTTTTTTTTACATCTCACTTAAAACCATGTATTTTAAACAAGCATTAATTTCCGTTATATACAGCCTAACAGAACAACTTCCGTAACCAAGTTGGTAAAACGCTATCTTCCAGCCCGATAAGAAAATAATAATTTATATACCGCCATTGAGATAATAAACTTTCCTCAAATACGCTCTAAGTCGAGACTCGAGTTTACTATTCTTGACAAATTAAACATTTTACAAAACACACATACATAAGTTGAATTTAAGAAAAGGAAAATAGTTATTTCAAAGATAGCAAGATAGTAACCGAGGGTCGCAAGTTCATTTCCCGTTGAAAACGAAATTTTTCAAAAGGTATTCCAGTTTGATTTTCACTTCAGGCCTCTTTAACCTGTTGCTAGTTGGCTGGAAGATATTGCCACATGGTAACTAGCCCGCTAATTGGTACTGTATACAATGTAAGTGTAATGCAATATAATACAATGCAACACAATCTGGCAGATTTATTGCAATGTAACAATCTGTTCCGAACAACCAGAAAGCCGGACTGGAACACACTGGGTACCTACAAGAATTGAACTCCTAGCTCTCGAGTTGAAGGATAATTGTCATATCAACTAGGCCACGGAGATCGTCAAAGTTTTAGTACTTCAACATAATATTCTTTGTAATTTATTTTATCAAATACTGTTTATTCCACTTTTTTGTAACGGTATAACCCTACCGGTTTCAAGGCTTTCAAACCTCATCTTCAGGGGAGTACAAACAATACTAAATTTGGTTCGAACTGGCACCGATATACACGCTTCAACGGTTGGTGACATTCGGGTTGGGGACTGAGGGAGGTATGGGACGATCTCGGTCGACAGCGGAGAGATTCTGGGAATATATGTATTTACCAGATGTTCGGATCGATTATGGGTTATACCGTTACAAAAAAGTGGAATAAACTGTTTGATAAAATAAATTACAATGTCTTTAAACCTCCACAACGTTAATGCCTTAACTTTAAACAATATAGAATATTCTTTATTAAATTGTCTATAATACATAGTGTGATACATTCTTTTTCTGTGACATTTCTGTCACAGTAAGTAAGCGGGCGTCCAAAGTTCGATTCATGATGAATTCATATCCGAATCGCTTATTTTCTTAGATCATTTTGTTTCTTATCATAAATTTGTAGAGCGCAATTAGACAACATAAAATTAGGGCCTTACAAAACTCTGCACAGTGAAAGATTGAAGAAAATTTAACCTGCAAATTGTTTTTGAAGTTAAATATTCTAGCCATCGGAACTTTAGTTTGATATGTCAAGACTGAAGTGAAACAGCTTGGTCATAATAAACCAACAAAAAATACAAGTGTCATTCATACACAAGGGGACGGAAAAACAGGCCATCGTATATTAATTTTTGTTGAAATTTTCTTGACAGATTGACCGTTTCTTTTTCGCCTTAGATCAATACACCTTCACTACAATTGTTAGTATAATCAAATGTCATTAAAGGACAGTTCTGCTCAATTCCAAGCGTTTTGCTTAAGTACTGGCAAGATGTCTGCCTGCTTTGATCTGACCCATTTCCTCGTGCATTTACTGCACTGCAGGACGTTTTCCGTTTTGCATGACTTTACACCTTAAGATGCGAAGTAATACAAGTGACCACAAACTTAAATATGCGGTGGCTGTAAACCTTTTCACATTTCGATGTGTTACCGGTAATTCGTTCAAGGCAATCTATCTATATAGCGCTGGATTGATACTTTTATCCCAAATAACATCACAGATGAAAAAAAAATTTGATTTCAAAGTATCAATATCATCACGATAGTAAAATTGGGTAACCATTAAACGGATCCCAATTTGGTAGAATTCGTCTGGTGCGATATGTGTATGCCTCTTCACGTGAGGTATTATTTATAACACGTTTAATGACGATCTGTGAATTCCGTACTTATTCCAGTTGTTCTTATTTTAAAGACTCGATTAATAGGGCCAAATATAATATTGTCTTCCGGTCAAACACTTGATATAATCCGTATTGACAATGCGGATATGTTGAATAGTCCCTACGAAAATAAAGATATTAACCATTTTCTCATCGCTGCCATATTGGAGTTGACAGGAGGAGTCGTACACTTGCATTAGATTCATTTGTCAACGTTTTTTTTCGTCATTATTATATTTTTATTATTCAAAATATAAAAATTCTCCATATGCACATCAATGCAATAAAACATACAAACTCGAACCGGAAACTATCAACATCTAACAACAAAAATATTAAGCACCATCTTTAATGTATAGAGTAGCCACTAAAAAACTGAAGGGTTTGAAAAAGTTATACCTTTTTTTTCATTTTCAATCTTTTTTATTTTATTTTTTACAGGTTGTACGAGTAGAACATTTTTTAGACATAAAAATAAAATTTATTTATTTAAAATACTCAGCAGCGCCTGCAGTACGCCATTTGATTTCAACACCTAGCCAGAAATAACAACAACTTTTTGAACAACTTGATAATGCGTGATGAAGCCCATTTTCATTTAAACGTGTAAATCAACAAACGATACTGCAGCTTTTAGGATACTGAAAATTTATTTGAAAATTCAAAAAAAAAAATTTCATCAGCATCAATTGCATTCCCAAAAATGCACTGTTTGGTGCGGTGTTATGGCTGAAAGAGTTATCGACCCCTATTTCTTTGAAAATGAGGAAGGTCAGCCAGAAAAAATCAACGGTGTCCTGTATAGGACAATGCTTGAATTTTGTTTACGCCCAGCGGTCGAAAATAATCAGGAGGTATGGTTTCAACAGCATGGAGCTACTGCGCACACTGCCAGGGCAACGATGGACCTCCTGCGAGATTTTGTTTTATATCATTCAGCTTTTCAGTGGCCACTCTGTGTAAGAATAAAACGTGGCATGATAAAAGATTAGAAGGAACTGAACACGTGCTATAAAAATGCACGTATTGAGAAAATAACATTGAATTTATGAGAGTATACGGAATGAAGTGATTAAGGATGGACGTGAACTTAAGGTTGGTGTGTTGAGAGATAAAGAAGAGCACTCTGAGATGATTTGGACATGTTGAACGAATGAATGAAGAGTAACAAAAATAAATACCATGAACAGTGTAGTGAGTGGAAGACGTGCTAGAGACAGACCACGGAAAGTATGTTTGGATCAAGTGAATTATATTTTAAATAAAGGAAATGTTGAAAGTCAGAGACATCGTAGTAGTTGTATCGTGACTCCCATGATAACCTTCGACGACTTCTCTCCATTCATCCCTGCACTCCGTGACTCGAAGGGTAGTTGTTAAGGGTAGTCCAATTGCATATCTCACTTGGTCAGTCCAGCATATTGGGATTTTTCCTTTTGTGCGTCGTCCTTCCACGCCTCCAGTAACCACAAACCTCTCCAAACTGTATCCTTGATCATAAGCAACGTGCCCAAATAATCGGAGGACTCGTTGAAGGCATATTGCCGACAAACTGTCAGTAATTCTCAGTTCTTAGATAATTGAGGCGTTAGTTCGCCTGAGAATGGAGACGTTAGTTAGGAAGCAGCTTCGATCAAATTTAAGATTCTACAATGAAGACACTTTCGAAAGTTACTTTACCAAATTATATATGTATATTCTTCTCTTTTTGTCTGCATATGAATTTTCCCGTGCGATATCAGATGTAGGGTTGTATATTTATATTTCAAAATGTTTTAATAACGAAATTATCAACTCATGATGCTATAATCATTCTTTGGTAACATCATATAATTAAAAACCCGGAAGAGAATTGTATAAAATGTTAACAGATGAAAGCATAACTAGATATGATTGAACAAAAATATAACAGTTCAAGCTAGATAACTTCAAATATAACAGTTCAAGCTAGATAACTTCAAATATAACAGTTCAAGCTAGATAACTTCAAATATAACAGTTCAAGCTAGATAACTTCAAATATTCATATTTTTTTCATATGCCGTGTCCGGTTCCCTTGATGTTTGCAATCACTCTTGAGAAAATATATCAGTCTTTGGCATCTCGGAACAGCTCGTCGACTATCTGGATACCTGTATTTCCTTAATAACCAAGACAGGCGCTTTCTACCGATTCAGAATTGACCTTCAATTTTTACCTTCATCCCTTGCAAAGAATGACCCCTCACGTGATTTGTTAAACCTGCCTAAATGCCCAGTTGTCAACTTGACATAATCGATAATGTTCATCCTCCGAGGAAAAACAGGTTTATTTTTCTCCTTGCATCTTGATGAGCCCAGGTTCCCCATGAGTGAATCCAAGCTATTGGACTACCCAATTTTTTTTTCCTTGCACCTTGATGAGCCCAGGTTCCCCATGAGTGAATCCAAGCTATTGGACTACCCAATTTTTTTCCGGTCATGGAAGCTTTAATGGCAAACTTTTTAGCATTAATCTTGTCCCTTCGCCCTGTTGTAATTATTGCAGCCATCTGGATAATCAGCAGATCAAATTTTGTGGTTGTCAGTCGAGTCAATTATTTCCAAAAGAATCTTTATTCAGACTTACATCGATTCATCTTCGGATCGTATAGCTACTCCGAGTTAATGGCGTCAATAGTTTTGCTGTATTCGAAGTTTCCTGTGAAAGTACCAGCAACTTACTAGAATGTTTGAACTGTAGGCTTTTAGCCACTTTATAAGTATATTTACTGCTCTGTGAGTCATTTTCGTTTGCTCGTTAATAGGAATCCTTTTAGGCAGTTTTTCTTTTCTTGTTATTACGTGACGTCGTGATCATAAAAAACGAAGAAGATTTCGATCTTCTAATAAAGGTCGTGCTAGATAGAGACTTATTTTGTTCCTCATAACATCCTGAAATCTGGTGAAATTGAACTGAAGTAAATTAGTTGTGGCTTATATTATATGTGGACTACTATTTTTTCTCACATACATTGCTCCCGGAGAAGAAGTGTCTATGAACAGTTTCCTTCTTAATCTCTACGTGACATCACGACCAAAAAAGTAAAGAAGAATTCGATCTTTTAGTATAGATCGGACATATGAGGGGCATGGCCCCCGGTAAAGCACTAAACTTCCGTGCAGAAGGTTGCCGGTTCAAACCTTACCACAGATATTTTTTACGCCTAATTTTCAAAAAGAGGAAAAACTCTTTCAAAAAGAGGAAAAAATATGCCGGTATGCTCCGATTGTCTCACTTCGGTGTGCCATCGGATTCAGTAAAATGGTGTGGCTGGTAAGTTTGCTGGTGTACAACAGGCCACTCCCTTGAAAAAAAAACTCCACGTACAGCTTTGCTTTCCAACTGATTTGACGTTGGAATTGGGAAGGGATCCAATAATACAAGGCCCTGCAAGGACGTAGATCGGGGTAGATGGGGATTTATTTTGTATCTGGACAGCCTGGAATCTGGTGGGATCGAATTCAACTGAACTTTAAGTTATTTATGTAAAACACTTGATCTCCACGATATTTAAGATAGACAGTGGTCCACAACATCAATATCACTGTAGAGTACCTCTCATAAGATGTTACAGTAGAGATTATGTCAAAACAATAATTTTACAAGTTGTAAAAAAAATAATCTAATGTACGAGTACCTTCAATAAACATCTTTAATGTACCTGTCAGACCCCCTTTATCTGCCTAGCTAATTAAATTTGGTCATGGGTTTCTCCTAATATACATTTTGTTTTAAAATACGGGAAGGATTATGCCATTCACGTTACGTTATATTATACATTTTAATCTTTTGTTAGTATCCGGAGTACAGCTACACAGGTGGGCAATGGATAAATGGGTATTCAGGATTTTGTAGCCTTATTTAGTAAAAAAAAAAACAATTATATTAATATTCGTATTATCGTGCATAACGCCGTTTATTATAACATCTCTGTTTGAACGACTTAACATAAGAGTATTTTTAGTATTATATATTACATAAGTTTAAATAACCATGGTATAAAATAGATTTATACCTTTAAAATATGTTTTTAAGATTAAACCACCCACATGTGCAAGTTATCTTTTATGAAATATTTTAAAATAATATTACTAAACAGGTACTATATACATATATACCATTACGCCATATCCTTATCGGGGTAGGCTGAAAAAGGCGAGTACTAAATTTTCTTATCGCTTCACACGTCTTTCGCCTTGTCTATATTCATACAGCTCCTACTATTTTTGTAACTTTTTACATTTCCTTCTGACAACATATTATTCACTTGATTCAACCATACTTTCCTTGGTCTTTCTCTTCTATGCTTTCAACTACCATTTGCGCTTTATATTTGTTTTGGTAGATTTTCTTTATTCATTCGTCCCACGTGCCTAAACCATCTCAGAGTGATCTTCTTCATCTTGCTCAACACATCAGCCTTATGTTCAAGTGCATCTCTAATCCCATCATTCCATATTCTGTCATACATTGTTGCTCCATATATTATTCTAAGAGCGCATATTTCTACAGCATTTGTTTGACTTTTTTTAGTCTTGTTCCATATCCAAATGCGTCAAAGTTGGTACTAAAATACTGTTGTGAACTATCATCTTGACAGATTTGTGTACTGTCCCGTTCAATTATATATGTTTAAATGCTCCAATGACATTTTTCTCTATGGCTACACGACATTCAATATACCTCGTTCATCGGACGAAATAATAAAAAAGGTTACTAAAGCCTGAATTCTTCATAATTGGAAAATAATGTGATTTGAGAGATATCCTAATGTGATAATAAAAGCTCGATAACAGGCTTTTGAAAAAAGACCTCATTTTTGCCAAAAACAAAAAATATACTACAAAGGTGCAAAAGCTTCGGTATGAACAAGTGAGAGCATATATGGACAGAATTAAATTTTCAAAATTTCAGAATTTTATGAAACAACACGTATTCTATCGACTCTAGTTGATATACTATTGGAGAGGAATGATAAATTTTAACTACAACATTGCTGACCAATGATCGTGGCTTTATTCAGGTTGGAAGCTTTTGTTCTTAGTTGTATACATTGCGCTTTCTCCGGTGATAATTTTGTTTTTTGTATTTTTTTTGCTTATGTTATGATTCCACGTAATATAAAATTATAAATACACCCTCTAAGATTAATACAATAAAAAAATATATTATTGATTTAGTAATATTTTCAAAAGTTAATATAAGTCTCGATAAAAACACGTAACTAGCTGCTTGAGATTTTCGACATGTACTCGTTATTAAGGGCTTACGTTCAATATCTATCCAAAATTGAAACTTAAAATAATTGTCAAATATAAAAACTGTCTATGTTTATGCATTTTTTTTAACTTCATTATATACTTTTTCTATCCACAATACAAAATTTATAATTTACATAATTTTAATGTAAAGGCGAACCATAGAGTACAACTACATAACAATGCGAAAAAATCCTCAATTTAGTAAATATAGAGGACCACTCAAATTGAAAAGCCATGTAAGGCAGTAGTGTCATTCCTTAATCCCAAATTTCACATATTTTTCCTGAATTCTGAAACACGCGGCTGAAACATTAACACTGAATATATTAAACCAATTTGAATTGATAGAGAAGCTTTTTCTAAATATGGACCAATAATTAATTTTTGCTCTTAAAGCTGAACAAAAACCTGAGAGAAGATAAAAGTGTTCTCAATTATAAAAAAAATCATCGTTAACCGATTCTTATAAATGTTACTATTTTCCCTTGCCTTAAATTTTTGCCGATGT
Organism: Odontocerum albicorne; assembly: GCA_949825065.1. NCBI lineage: Eukaryota > Metazoa > Arthropoda > Insecta > Trichoptera > Odontoceridae > Odontocerum > Odontocerum albicorne. Next base: position 42,143,822 of record OX463843.1, on the reverse strand, counting down.
TTATAAAATTCTTTTTGAGCTACTTTCCTCGATGTTGACTCTGAATTCCTAATCATGCATCACCTTTTCATACTAGAGCCCTTCTCTCTAAGGCAACCTAAGTGAGCTTGCAAATTATTTACAAAGCACTGTCTAGGTTTTCCCCCAACGAATCAAAATTAAATATTAACTCATTATAAAAATTCAACTGAAATCTTTCCTCAAAAGAATATTATGAGGTTATCTAATGATTTGTTTCGCATTTCACGGATGTTGTTAGGACAACATTTTCATCACTTACTTTGTCTTTGACAACATTTTCATCACTTTTAATGTATCATGCTATATATTTTTACGAAACGAAACAAAGCGCATTTTTCGGCTATTATTTAACAAAATTTGTTTAAGCGGTTTACCTTTGACATTTTCATAGAAAAAATAAGTTGTTTCCTTAATGATTTCATCTTTTTTACTACCGTAAACGAAAAAAATGCATTATAAACCATAAAATATATATGGCAATTATGTAGTTGTATCGTGTGTGTAAAACGTGATAATTAATATCACTGATAACAATCAAATCAAGACTTTGATCAAGATCAACTTGCGTTCTACAACACAAGAGATAGCTGAGATACTGAAATTATCAAACACCATCAACCTATTATCAGAAACTAAGAATAAATCTGGGCTCATCTCATTTCATCCACCCAACAATAGGAAGGTCGTGAGAACTTTGTATAATATGAATATCAGCCCACACCCTTGTAACATATAATATGAATAAGTAAATTATGATAAAAAAATTGTCATAAATTATTATTACTATTTTTATTTGACACTTATTGTAAAATAACCTGGTAAGATTATTACCAGGTGAAAATCCCTTCCAACCAATTAGACAAAAATAAAAAAAAGAAGTTACAAAGTCGAAAAAAATATTCAAAAAATTATTCACTTTCACAAAATTCATTAACAATATGCAAAGCAAATACAAATTTTATTTATTTATATATTTAATACTTCACTGTAAAACAATCTGGCTAGCGTATTTCTAAGTAGCAATTTAGTCCAACCAAACAGACCAAAATATATAAATAAAAGAAATTACGTGGTCGCAACAAAATTGCATTTAATTCAAATTTGCATTTAAATTTGATCTAAATAAACGAAATTACTTTCCGGACCAACCAATATTTACTCATTATAAAAATCGATTTAAATTTTCCTAAAAATAGTATTTAAATCAAGTTTAACCCTGTAATGTGCGTCATAGAAAATTTTCAACACAAAGAGCGGATTGAAAATTGAATTTTGAAATTTAACCCGAAGAAAGGATCCCGTCCGTGTGGGTTTGAAAGAACGACTCTTAATCCACTCCACCGTTTTTGTGGGCCGTTAAGTAAGTCCCCCGCCCCGCACAAAAACCGGTTACGTCTCTTCCGGATTTGGCCGCATTATGAGCGGGGAAATTTTGTTAGTGTTCCGGTGAAGGAAAACTTTTTATTTTTATAAAATGCCGTTATATTAAGAGGTGATATAACTAGAGACAAGAGCTTAACATTTAGTAAAATAACCAGTTAATAAAATCTGTTTTACAAACCAAAAAAAAAATGTTTTTCAATTTGTTTAGTCAAACACTATTTATCCCACTTTATATAACGGTATAATCCTACCGGTTTCAAAATTTTTTTTGTGCTTCCCTGATGAGGTGAAAACCTTGAAACCAGTAAGGTTATGCCATTATATAAAGTGGAATAAACAGTGTTTGTTATATCGATTTTAAGGTTTTGTTTGTGCTCCTCTCATGATGAGGTAAATACCTTGAAACCGGCAGGGTTATACCGTTATATAAAGTTAAATTAACAGTGTTTGACAAAATAAATTACGATATCTTTAAACTTCCACAATGAATGCCTTAGCTATGAATAATTCAATAATTTACTTATTTATTTGAAATATAAATTAATATATAATTGAAACGAATGATCGTTCAAAATAATCTTTTATATTTTTATTATCATTAAACGTGGTAAATCTGGCAGGATAAATGCTATACAGCAATGTCTTCCACCTAACCAGCATTCTATTATTTTTTAATTATTTTTAATGATAACTACTTGTTCTGCTTTTACTTCATATAAAATGTAAAATAAAAATTTAATAGTATCCTCTTAAATTTTTTTGAACCCATTTGCTATTTTAGATATCTCGAAAAGCGTTCTTCAAACGGGTTCGAATCTAGGGAAAAGGTAGACATGTATCTTAGTAAGTATGAAATATTAGGGAAATTACAAAAAAATGTTTATTATAGTTTTCTATATATTTTTGCAAGCAAACCTTTACCGTGGATACCATTATTTTATGTATACGAACGCTTTTCAGGTTATTCATAACCATCTTATATTTTAAAGATTCTTGTTATTCTTTTTAATATTTACGATCATCGAGATTTTTAATATTTACGATCATCGAGATTTTTAATATTTACGATCATCGAGATTTTGTTTATTTTAAAAAAAATTTTAAGTACTGAAATTTTATTATACTCGTATTTCATTCATTCAAGTTGCAGCCTTTTCAACACGTATGATTCATACATATTAAAGAGCGTGACTGGAAGACAACTTTAGCATTGGTCTCATTAATTAAACCTTCTTTAGGAAGACAACTTTAGCATTGGTCTCATTAAGCTTAGAATCACTGGAGTAGTTACGAAATTCACGTTTTTTTTCACAAATTTTGGAAAACTACCCTGTTCGTCAAGAGGCAACAGCGAAAGGAATTGAGTATTGGTACGAGATGAACTCGTTAACTCGTTATTTTGTTTCATTTTTTTAATACCATCTTAAATAATATCAGAAACCTCCGGGCGGAAGTCGAACGGAAGTTCGGTCACGAAGGTCATCATATTGATTAGTTTAATAAAATATAAAGAACCACCTGCAGAAATACTTTCAGAACAAAAAAAAAATTTTATCTTCCTCAAAAGTGTATCGTAGTGATAGATTGAAATAGTAGTGGTAGATAAAATTAAATCAGCATCATTATAACTAAAGATATAGGTAGAAACACGAATAATTTGAGACTTTCTATGGGAAGATAAACGAATTTGAAAGATAGGAAATAAAAGTGTTTGAATAGATAATTTTATGGACATATATTATGTTGACCTACCCCATAAAAATCATAGCTTACTGATTTAATATTCCTTTTACAAAATATCTACATAGGTTACATTTTTTAATTTAAACGATTATTTGCGTTTTTTTTTTCATTTCAGATGAAATGAAAAAAAAAGTAAATAACAAGATTCTTATTTACGAAGATATATTGCATAGTGACAGACGAAATATGCTACGAAATGTTTCTATTCACCTGAATTCTACAACGTAAATAAAACTTTAATAAATATACGACCTTAGTAACATATTGTAGCTTTTTGCCATTCAACTTGATTAATGACCAATTCTTTTCAACTTTTCCTCATTATAGGGTCATTAGATATATCGGGTCTAAAATGAATAACGTATAAGTTATCTCTTATGAAGGGTTCTGTGCATGACTTCGTGTTGACCAGTGATTTCCAAAGCTTTTTCATCACGTGCTCAATGTTGAGCGATGTGGTCTTCTGCCAACTTGATACACCCCATATCTCCATTACTGCCATTCATGAGTCATGTTGAATACAATGAGTGCTTGAAGAGGATTTCCATCCTTTATTTTTGTCTTCAATTTGATCCTTTCCTTTATTCGGTTATCTCCGATTCTTAAACTACAGACATTTGATGCGCATTGCGGTCCAAGGGGTACAAAATATCAGCTTCCAACACCACGTCTCGAATGAATTTCACATATTTCTTTCCATCTTTGTTAATGGTTTTTATTGTGTTGTTGAATCCCCATGAAGGCACTCGGATCAAAGGGGATGCGAAAGAGGTACTAGGAAGGGTAGGAAAGAAGTCGAAGCAAGGGGTAACGTTAACTACTCCATTTTCATTTGCCACACTAGACTGTAATCTCTTCGCGTCTATCGACATCCGTGGCGCAGCGGTTAAAATACAGGTGTATTAAGACTGGAGTTCCTACTTTTGTTCCTAATAGATTCAAAATTATACGTGTATGATAATGGAAGTGTCAATTAAGCAGCAATTTTTAATCCGAGCGATAATTTTCGCTAATAGTGATATTCTTTTTCTTCTTCTCAGTGTCATGTCAGGTCCCAGAACGTTGAATACCACTTGAGAGTAGATATCTTTGTCCCCGGTAGTCCGAAAAAGATCTCCAACGCCCCTTATCTCAACGATCTCCAATCACGTATATTGCGGAGCCAGGAGATTTGCTTCCTGCCAACACCTCTTCGGCCTTCTTTTTGCCTTGGATGATCAGGTGCAGTAATTTGTACTTTGCTCCTCTAAGTACATGACACAAGTACACCTTTCGAATTTTAATATTAGTCAGCAGCTCTCTATCAACTTTGGTTCTTTAAAGAACCCTTGTGTTGCTGACCATATCCGTCCAGGGTATTGGTAGCATTCTCCGGTGCATCCACATTTCGAATGCGTCCAGTCGGTTCATACTACTTACTTAGTGATATAAGTGAAAGAATTAAACGAATGTTTGTTCTAGTGTATTAATTATATAGATGTACTAATTAAATGTGAAATCTCAATACGATAAAAATAATTTGATAAAGTAATTTACCAACTTTTCTGTTCATTTAAAAAATATATCCACCAATTTTGAACAGTTTGCTGATTTCATTTATTAATAAATCGAAAATGTGACTAGATTTATCTTTTAAAACTTCTAAGCTTTAATGTGAGAAAGGGATTACATCCCCAGACGTATCAATCTGCCATTTCTGGTCATACAACGTTACTCAGCTTCAGTAACTTAATAAAACTTTGTTATTGAAGATAAAATTGAAATAAGGAAGAAAAGTGTAAAGGAGTGAGCGTAACTTTAGAAAAGATATAAACGGCCGCGGGGATTCGGCATGATGAAACTTGACGCAGAAAAATGTATTTAGAAACTTTATATACACTGAAGCTGGCACTTTTAGCTTTACTTCAGACAGTTATCATTGGAACGTTTGGAAAAGTTTACGTTTTATTTCAGAAACAAACTGTTTTAATAATGAAGCTTAATGAACATTTTAACTGACATTTCTGATCACACTCAATATTATCGGGAATAAAATTATTTGAAATAAAATCTGATTATATTGTTATTACTTGAATATTTCATATCGAAGGATTTTTTTGTTATAATCTAATTTTCTACAATATTGTCTAATATTCACAGGTAATTTAAAGATTAATCCATTATGTCTAAATATTTTAATTCAAATAAAAAGTTGCAATGAAATTCTGTTCCGAAACACATTTTATATAACATATCTTTGTAAACACCAGAATTATCAAAAAAAAAGTTATTTTTTCTTTTTTTAAATAATAATTCATATTTTTCTTCTATTTCTGGTTATTATTTTATTATAAAATTGGACGCATTTTCAACCTTATTGGATAAAGTAAATAAATTAAACCTGTTTAGAATCCTCAAAGATTACAAAAAAAATAATTGAATACATTCAAAAGTAAATATAAGAATTTATTTTAAAAAAACATTACTATTGATTTTTTAAATTGTAAACTACAATGAAATTGTTATAATCACATTAGGGGTTATATCATAAAAATAATTTTATAGAACACATATTTAAGGAGTGCCTTTTTTCTTTTGTTGATTTTTTTAAAACTTGTATTGTTTACCATTTTAATGTTCTCAAAATATCGTTCTTAACTTTAAGCAGAAAATAATGATTTAAAAAAAAAACTCTTTCATTCAAAATTAATTAACTTCGGTGTATGAAAGAAATAAGCAATACTAAAACATGATCATAATATTTTAATAACATCATGTTTTCCGCCTTAAACCGCCATCTTGTCGGTTTGTAAAAGTTTTCCACTAACGGGCCGATAAAATAAAATGCCTGTATGCGTACAGAAAGGGGCGCCCCCGCCCTTCCCCACCGAGCCACCGCCCGGGCTGCACAGTACGGGGAACAACTAAGTTACTGCTTACAGGGTATTAATAATGCACCCTTCGAATTTTCCAACAATGCGTATTTATAAAAGCCTCTACATATTTATATATGCGTACTTAAGTGAAATATTTGTTTATGTATAGGTCGGTGTTCATATATTTGCCACAAATGAATACAATGGGAATGGAATTCGTAAATGAAATGCATTTAACGAAATATTGAATTAAAATTACCTTGCGTATTTGAATGCGGTGGATTATTCCTAATGGTAGAGACTTTCCTGTTTAGTTTGTAATATAATAAATACTTGATTTGAGTGAACAGGCGCTGACCAACTTTACTCTATAATTAAGAGCATTGAAAATGCAAGCTATTCAGTAATCATTTCACAGTCCTAAAATAATTAATGTTTAACTAGTATTTAACATACTAAAAGTAAACGAAATAAAATACCAAGCGTGTGTATCATACGTTTCTTAAAAATTATGTTTTTTTTATACCATTTAACGTCAGATTCTAAAAAAGTTAAGCAGTTTGAAAAGAAAACTCAAAAAACAGTTTTTTGTAAATAAAATATATTTACATAACTAGCAAAAAAAAAACTGCTTACCAATTTTGAAGTGAAAAAATTCAGTTTTTTAAATAATTCAATTGGTGTAATATATCTATACCAAGAGATATTTCAACACAAGTTGGAGTAAATTTAAATAATATTTTCACGATTTTCCATAAAATAAAATATAATTGTCGTATTTAAATATTTTAAAATAATGTTTTTAAAGTGGGGGAAACTCGTAAAGTCGTCCAAATCTACAAAGATTAGGTAGATGTCGTTCGTCGTGTTGTAAAGTTATGAATAAACTTGTAAGTTGTTGATTTTGATATTTTTAAATACGGGAAATCTTCAATATGAGATCTACGAGTATTTTCGTCTAAAATATTTTTATTTTGGAGCTTGGAGAGAGGAGAAAAACAAAATATTCTCTTTTCGTTTGAAATATTATTACATATAGTGGAGAAAGAATTATTTACAATTAAGTTATTTATTATTTAAACAATTTTTTTAATAGTATTTCGTCCAAGTTTTATCTATTCATCACATTCGTTTATAGCTCTTAGCTATAAACAATCGATTATTCTTTATAAAAAAATATCAGTTGTTAAAAAACACTTATCATATGATAAATATATGGTATATGAAAAGCTTATTGTATTGCGTTAAAATAAATTTATTAATTCTTTGCGGTTACATACATTATTTAAAAAAGGACATTAATTTTATTCAGACTTCTTGACTTAATAACAAATTATAAGACAGATGCGGAATTAATATTTATGTTCGCTGTGGCTTTCTTTTCTTTTTAAATACGGTTGAAAGGAATCGTCTAGTTAAATATTTGCGTATTTCATTTTATGGATTACGTTTTTACACACGTTTGTTTATTATTTTTTAAATCAACATATCCTCTACTAGTATATTTAATGAACTTCTGAAAAGATAAGTTTCATAGGGAATATTTCAATTATATTAAGTTGTTATTTCCCGTAACATCTATGGGTATCAAAACACGACGCCTACATTTCCATTTTTTTATGTTTCGGTGCCTAAAATATAATACTACCTTGATCAAAAAGTTTTAGGACCGGCCACCGTGTGGCGCTGTCAGTCACCCGATTGGAATTCTTTTTTTTTTGTTAGGTTACCACACCTATCATTGACACTTCCCTTCAAATTTCAGCGTCATAGCTTGACATTTGTAAAAGTTACGCTGTACTGAGTACATCTAACTTTGTGCGTGTTTTCGATTTTTTACAAGTTTGAAAATGGCATCAACTGTTCATCAACGAGTTTGCATTAAATTTTGTGTTAAAAACGGATTTAACGGTCCGCAGACCTTGGAAATGTCGGAGAAGGGGGTTTCGGTAGCACGAACGCTTCAGAAGTGGTCGTGAGTCGGTCGAGGATGACGAACGCAGTGGCAGTCGAAAATCGATGAAAACATCGATAAAATCAAAGAAATGTTGGCCGAAAACCGCAAATTGACAGAGGACTTGAATATCGCTTATGGATCCGCTCAAGACATTTTGGTTAGTGATTTGGGCCTCAGACGTGTCGCTGCAAAACTGGTGCCAAAAGACCTCAATTTCATGTAAAAAAAGGGCCGCGTTAAAATCGCGAAACATATGATTTCCATGAGTTTTTTACCAAAAACAACACGAATACTATCCAGCAGCCTTCGAATTCACCTGATCTAGCTCCCTGCGACTTTTTCCTGTTCAACCGACTTAAAAAACCGTTTCGCGGAACGCGTTACAGCACCCGAAAGGATGTCATGAAAAAATCGTAGACGGCTTTGATGGACATACCGAAAATTGAGTACCAGCGCTGTTCACCGCGCGAGGATTGGATCAAGCGCTGGCGTAAGTGCGTTACAGTCGATGGGGAGTACTTTGAAGGGGATCATATCGATTTTGATGAATAAACTTGTATTTTCGATTTTATGAATAAAGTCCTAAAACTTTTTGATCAAGTAGTATATGGGGTATATTTTATTCGAACTCAAAATTTCAATAAATAAATTATATTTTTTATTATTGTTTATAAATATTCTTAAAGTTTGACAAAGTTGATTAAACTGTATTTACTTTAACATTATTTGAATGTTTCTTTATAGATTTACACGTTTTATTACTCATTTGTTCAAAAACATAAAGTTTGACTTGCTGTGATATTTTTGTAATTACTAAAGATCACATAAATATTTTCAAAACATTTCAAAATAAATAAATGTAAACTGTGAAGAAATTTATTACAATTAAATGTAATCATCGAAAACAAAAGAAGAGGAAATATACGAAAATATTTCAAAAATATTATTACGTTACTTGTTTATATTTTTTACTCGTATATTTTAATTACGATACTTTTTGTATAAAATTTTAATTGCGTATATAATTATAATAACGATATTTTTTGAAATACTAATTAGTTCATCAGCCTTGGGAAAATTCATCTAATAAATTGTATCTTATGTTAGCTCTCCTTTTGAATTTACTATTTTTATATACAAGTTAAAAGCAAAATCCGATTTATAGCAAAAGAGTTTTGTATTTTCTTTGATATTACTCGAGTAAAGCGTATAAGTATTATGTCTAAAGCTGCTTAACTTTATGTCAGGGTTGTACAAGTTGGATATTTTCGTGAAATTCTGTTTTCTAATAAAAATGCTTTTCATTTTCACATCTTGACTTTGAAAAAATAGCAACGTGTCAACGCCTCTGTTGTATTTTCTCAAATTATTATTGAATATAAAACTATTGAAGACCAACGATATATTGTATTCATTTTTAATATTCTTAAATGAAATAAAGGTAAAAAATCAAATTTGGATACATTGTCAAAAACATACGATATTTATAACTTTTAAATCTTTGAACATTTTTTTAAATATGGAAACAAAAAAAAAAATTTTTTTAGGATCAATTTTCCCTCGAAACTTTTTGTGGGATGTGTTTTTATAATTTTTTGTTTTAGAGGAGATATAAAATTTATGTACATTTAAATCTCTAGGGCGTGAGGTTTTAAATAAAACACTAGATAATAACCTCAAACTAAAATTCAGTCGAATTAGATGAAAATTATTGTATTTATTGAAAACGAGATACAAATTATTGTAATCATTATTTTAAATATGTTAAAAATATTCGATAAAAACATCAAATTTGTTACAAATTGTATATTTACATTATATAATTTTATATCCTTAATTGATTTTTTCATGAAAGTTTTCGTAAAAAAACTTTAATTTTAGAAGTCAATTTTAAAACAATCTGAAACAAAAACATTGTCTTACCTTGAAAAATACGAAAAACTGGAATATTTGCGAATTGCAAAAGAATCACTAGAAATAAACACATAGAGAAACCACGTTTAAACATTACTCATAAAAATGAACCATATAAATTTGAAATTAAATCTTCTCTCAATTTTACTTACTAAATATTTCAATAAACAAATAAACGTTACATTGATTTAGTTTACATATATGTTTATGCATGTGATATGTAACTTATTATTTAGTTTACATATATGTTTATGCATGTGATATGTAGCTTATTATTTAGTTTACATATATGTTTATGCATGTGATATGTAACTTATTATTTAGTTTACATATATGTTTATGCATGTGATATGTAACTTATTATTTAGTTTACATATATGTTTATGCATGTGATATGTCACTTATTATTTAGTTTACATATATGTTTATGCATGTGATATGTAACTTATTATTTAGTTTACATTTATGTTTATGCATGTGATATGTAACTTATTATTTAGTTTACATATATGTTTATGCATGTGATATGTAACTTATTATTTAGTTTACATATATGTTTATGCATGTGATATGTAACTTATTATTTAGTTTACATATGTGTTTATGCATGTGATATGTAACTTATTATTTAGTTTACATATATGTTTATGCATGTGATATGTAACTTATTATTTAGTTTACATATATGTTTATGCATGTGATATGTAACTTATTATTTAGTTTACATATATGTTTATGCATGTGATATGTAACTTATTATTTAGTTTACATATATGTTTATGCATGTGATATGTAACTTAAATGTTTCAGCAAATAAATGCACATTTCTAGAATTTTAAATAACTTTGAGATAATTGAATGTTTATTTTTTTAAATGAATATACTTTGGCACCCTAAATATTACCTAAATACATAACTAATCATGGTTATAAACAGTATTGATACAATTTTAACGCTAGCAAAGTTTTGATTTCATATTTCATGTTGAGAATAATAAAAGCAAAGAATATTATATCTTCCGAAATAAATCAAATTATACAAAATAATTTATAATACTGCATTGATAAGTTCAATCATATAAATTAGTTTTACAGAAAGATACTGATGATATCTCGTGTTATTGACTAATATAAAAGCTACATATACTATACTTCATATCGAAATGAAATTTCAAAGTTAAAACTAAAAATTATATAATTTTCAGTTTATATGTAAACTTATAATGTTAATTTGATAAAATTTAATGGAATTTGAATACACGTGTACTTTAAAAGATAAATAATAAACCTAAAATAAGGTGATTAGTTTACTGATTTTGAAATATCCATTTGATTCAATAATAAAAAATGCGTGATTACATACATAACTTTTAAAGTGAGATGTAAAATATTCAATATTCCTCGTTCATTTGATAATGTTTAAAAAACTTTTATTCATTGGTTACTAATGTCAACTATAATTTAAATTTATGTTCTTTTCTTTTACCTTAAAAATGCTAGTAATTTGGGGCTTTTATGTTAAAGCCAACATTTTTGAAAAACGCTAGCGAAAATATTAGAAAATATAACAATTTTATGGCAGTTATAATCGCTTTAAATATTAATTAAAAAACAAAACATACTGCATTGGAACAATTGTGAACTGTTAATATGAGAGTACAGAATATTTTAAACCTTGATTATTTTGATATAAAATTATTTTTGTATGTTTTTCTATCAATCGAGCGTAATTTTTTTTTTAATTTCTTAAATAAAGTTTATGATTGGTAAGTAACGCTACAAATGGTAAACAACACGTCAATAAAGCAGAGTGAATATATTATATGGAATTGATATTTATGAATAAAATTTGAAAATTCTCGTTATAATCGATGTTATTAGACTTGGTTAATCCATTCACTTTTAAAAAATATTCATTCTTTTGAAAGTCGGTGTAATAATTTTCAAATAATTTTCATTCTTTTGAAAGTCGGTGGTAATAAGATATTATGTTGTTCTTTTTATTATTTTTTGAGGAACTATTTTATAAATATTTATTTTAAAACAAACCTCGTTTTAATTGTTTTTCTTACTCTTACGAAATTAATCTTCATTTGATTCGACATTTTTATATTAAAAATAATTTAAAACAAATACTAAAAATTCACTGGATTTCGATAAACGAATATAATAAAACGTTATTTTTTCTTAAGTAGAATACACATATCATATGTGATATATCGTTTGATTTTTTTGGAAAAAAATATTTAAACTTTAGGTTATAAGCTTTTTGTAAGTGTATATTATTTATTCAAACGTTACTAACGCTCGGTAAAAAGGAATACATAAAAAAACATTAATTATTTTTGACGAGTTTATTCAGAGCAGAATTACATTTTGATGCTGAATTGTTATGCAATTTGCACTCAATGAATGTGTGCATGCACACACAATGGAAAACGAGACATGTAACCGTTAATCTGCTAATGTACCAGCTCAGGCAAGGCAATGCTTTCATTTAGATAATGAATCGTGAATACGTGTTACACTCACATTATAATAATTTGAAGCGCAACCATCATTTGTCGACAAATTAATCATGATGTTTCATAACGCTATAAGCGCAAATTTAATATCAAATATTTATTCACTTTTTTTTTAAATGGCTACATATAAATATTATATTATGTTATATGAGTGCATTAAAACATTTCACTTCCGATTCTATGATTTCAATTCAAACAAAAACATTAAATGTTAACAAAAAAGGGTACGTACGTATACTATACATACCGGTGGAATCCAGATTTTCTTTAAAAAGGATACCAGTCTGGTTTCCACTTAAAGCCACTTTAACATATTTCTTGTTGGTGGAAAGACATTGTCACATGGCAATACACCCACCAGGCTGTACTGTACCCGACAAAAATGTAATGCAATACAATACAATACCTAAAAATGTTAATCGTTTTTTACTATTGTTTTATTTTCAATAGTATTAAAAGAAACTAATTCTAACAATAATCTATAAATATTATTTTCAACTGGTTAAAACTCATTGCGAATGACTTGATTAATAGTTTATATATGATATACTATACGTGTATAACATATATAATATATATGATTTCCATCAATGTGTTTTCATATACTTTTGAATGATGTTTGTTCATTTAATTTTCATATCCTATTTTTTTAAACGATATAAAAAATTTTCGTTTCATTTTATTGATTTGATTAAAATAATAACGTGCCTCATCGAAAAAAACTTTAAAAAATAAGATTTATTGTAACTACTTGAGTTCGCGAAATATGTAATTGATGTTATGAATTAGCTACAGGACAAAATATTGCATAAAGTCACAAAAAAATGTGTAATATCGAACAAAACATAATTTAGAAGACAATCGATACATTTCTGCGTATAAGAGTTCTGATAACTTATTTCCATGTATTGATAACAACATATCAATTAAGTAATAACCACTTTATTGTGTGGTTTTACATCAATGCGTTGAATGATTATTTGCATTTGTATAAAATATCAACGATCAATGAGGAAATCTTGAGATGATACGCAATATATACACTCCTATATTAATATCAACGATCAATGAGGAAATCTTGAGATGATACGCAATATATACACTCCTATATTAAATTAAACTCTCTATTGTACGTTTCTGTATTTTGTGTTCATTTTTGATTATTAAAATATTTAATCCTGGATCCAAAAATACATATTGTGTTATCTTATCTCATGAGCTATAATACGAGTATATACTGTACCTGATGTAAAAACAAAAATATTTTAAAATGCGATGAAAACAGATTTTTTTTCAATCCGTCATAATTTTTATTTTTAAAACATTTGTTTATGTAAATTGAAAACATGATCTTTTTACAAGTGTAAATTTGAAATAAATTGATAAGAACAAATAATTTATCGATATATTTGAAAGATATTTGCGATAAAAGCGTCAAATTACTCATATATAAATGTTATTTTTAATTTATCATAAATTGACCAAATATCACAAATATATGTCATACTCGTATCATATTTCTGTTCACTTCTTATTTATCTTCTAAAAGAAATGTTTCCAAACGTGTTATTATTTAAACT
>OX463843.1:42127650-42129645 GCA_949825065.1 Odontocerum albicorne | reverse complement strand
AAATTTAAATCATCAAACTTATCAAATTACGAGTTTTATATGTTATTTTAAGTTATTTTGGCAACGGTGTAATACATCGTATAAAAATAAAAAAATATAATAAGCAGTGAGTGATTCATTCATTACAAAAGAAAAAAAAATTATTAAAAATAAACGTCAATCATAATAAATATATTGAACATAACAAGTATGCAAGTACACACATCATAATTCTTACAAAACAATACAAAAAAAAAACAACAATGTACATAGTTATTAACACAATACGGGACTGTCTAAAGGGGGACACTTCGCACTGTACCAAATCGAGCGTCGCTTTTGTGAAAAGGAAGAAAAACAAAACAAAATTAATATAACACTAGTTGCAACCCGTGAAATATTCACGGAAGTAAAACAAATTCTACAATTATGAAAATATATATTCATAAATATATTGTAGAATTTGTTTATATATATATATATATATATATATATATATATATATATATATATATATATATATATATATATATATATATATATATATATATATATATATATATATATATATATATATATATATATATATATATATATATATATATATATATATATATATATATATATATATATATATATATATATATATATATATATATATATATATATATATATATATATATATATATATATATATATATATATATATATATATATATATATATATATATATATATATATATATATATATATATATATATATATATATATATATATATATATATATATATATATATATATATATATATATATATATATATATATATATATATATATATATATATATATATATATATATATATATATATATATATATATATATATATATATATATATATATATATATATATATATATATATATATATATATATATATATATATATATATATATATATATATATATATATATATATATATATATATATATATATATATATATATATATATATATATATATATATATATATATATATATATATATATATATATATATATATATATATATATATATATATATATATATATATATATATATATATATATATATATATATATATATATATATATATATATATATATATATATATATATATATATATATATATATATATATATATATATATATATATATATATATATATATATATATATATATATATATATATATATATATATATATATATATATATATATATATATATATATATATATATATATATATATATATATATATATATATATATATATATATATATATATATATATATATATATATATATATATATATATATATATATATATATATATATATATATATATATATATATATATATATATATATATATATATATATATATATATATATATATATATATATATATATATATATATATATATATATATATATATATATATATATATATATATATATATATATATATATATATATATATATATATATATATATATATATATATATATATATATATATATATATATATATATATATATATATATATATATATATATATATATATATATATATATATATATATATATATATATATATATATATATATATATATATATATATATATATATATATATATATATATATATATATATATATATATATATATATATATATATATATATATATATATATATATATATATATATATATATATATATATATATATATATATATATATATATATATATATATATATATATATATATATATATATATATATATATATATATATATATATATATATATATATATATATATATATATATATATATATATATATATATATATATATATATATATATATATATATATATATATATATATATATATATATATATATATATATATATATATATATATATATATATATATATATATATATATATATATATATATATATATATATATATATATATATATA
>OX463843.1:42045150-42122650 GCA_949825065.1 Odontocerum albicorne | reverse complement strand
ATTCTTAAGTATACCAGGAAAAGAATCCAGTAGTTAAAATAAGCAGTGATAATGTTTAGTACAACTCCAACAATATTCACTATCGTATTATAAAATACAGCAGATTAAAGAAAAAAAAATCTAAAAGCAGAAAAATGATATCTACGCAACTAACTTCTACATCACCACCTTTCTCAGAGATCAATAAAATGCTGCACCAAAATATATGCAAAGATATCTGCAAATATAACACAAAAATAGTTCAAGAGACCATTGATAATATAAGTGTCAAAAAGGTAAAGCAAAATATTTTATTAGGAAAACGCTACCTCACAGTACTTAAAGTTTCTGATAATACTGTAACTTAACAACGAGATCTTATCCTGCAGAGAGCGGAAGAATTTTATAGAGGACTATATGCCGATACAGATACGGTAACTGTACCTGATACAAACTCAAATATGGAAACAACTGAGGTCGAAAATATCCCGATGATCTTACCAGGAGAAACCAGATACGCAATCAACGGAATGAAATTAGGCAAGGTCACTGGTACCAGTTTGTCCATTGATGCCCTTAAACAAACAGGTCGAGAAGTGGATACCAACCAATCAACACTTTTCAACAAGTGTCTTCTAGAAAAAGACATTCCAGAAGATTAAAAATCTGTAACCGTAATACTTCTTTATAAAAAAGGCGATCAAGGAGATCTTTAGAATTACCGTCCGATCAGCATATTACCTACCATATAGCCAAAAATTACCAAGATCTTAACTTACCGACTCTTGAGAACTTTTGACACGAAACAATCACGAGAACAAGCTGGATTCAGGAACAGTGTCAGTACCATGAATCATGTTCAAGTGCTGCGGGAAATAATATAAATATGCGTGGAATACGAACTTCCTCTATACCTAGCATTTGTGGACTACGAAAAGGCCTTTGACTCAGACAAGAAAGTTGCCATACTAGAAGCTCTAAAGACACAAGGCATTGATAGAGCATACATTCGGTTGTTCAATAACATCTATGATATAAGGATCTGCAGCAAAAATAAATCTCCACAAATTCTCCGAAAACTTCCGAATTGGTTGAGTTCGTCAAGACGATACTATTTCCCCAAAATTATTCACAGCTACACTTGAATACGTCTTTAATAAACTAGATTGGGATAATGAAGGCCTGATGATTGGTGGGAAATACCTGAGCCATTTGAGATTTGCAGACGATATCGTTATATTCTCACAAAATCCGAATGACCTTCAGCACAAACTGCAGAAATTGTTAGAGGTCAGTAAAGAAGTTTGTTTAAAAATAAATATATGAAAAACCAAATAAATGATGGAACATCTTTGCTACCCCAAAACCAATAATCGTAGAAGCCGCTGGAACTTGTCTAGGAATATTTGTATTTGGGCCCACTTATTTCTTTTTTGTGGCATATCGGAGGAAATAACACGACAGGCAAAACTAGCATTGAGCTTATTTGAACGTTTGAATAACATCTTCAAAAGTAATCTCCCAATATCTTTGAAGCGAAAGGTCTACAACCAGTGTACTCTCCCAGTACTTACGTATGGTTGCGAGACATGGACGCTCACAGAAAAAGAACACAAAAAGTCCAGACCGCACAAAGGCGCATGGAGAGATGCATGTTGGGATATACTATTATAAAATAGACCATAAACGAAACACCTGGATTCCAAACAAAACAAAGGTAGAAGACGTTATAAAGGTGTGCAAGAAAATGAATTGGTTATGGGCAGGACACGTAGCCCGAATGTCAGACTACCGATGGACATACGAAACAATCTAATGGTGCCCAAGAAACATAAAGAGGCTCAAAGAAAGACCGAAGGTACGCTGGATAAATGAAATCAGCAAGCATGGCAGCATCACATGGCACCAACGAACAAAAAACCGAACTATTTGGAGTCAACTTGGGGAAACCTTCATCCAGCGGTGGATCGACCCTGGTTGACAATGATGATGATATACTTTAGAAAAAGCTACCAGTCTGGTTCCCAATTAAGACCTTTTTGACATATTTCAGATTGATTGGAAGAGATTGGCAAATAATTGTATAGCCACTAGGTTGTATTGTATACAATTGAAGTGTAATACAATTTAAAATATTAATGAATTTAGATCGATAGTCAATTGTGTGATTTCAAATAAATTACCTTTACTAAAAGGCGAAAAACTTTTTATGTTTTTTTTTGTTTACAAATACGCCACAATAAACAAACTGGTGTAGTATTCATCGTTTCTTGAAACACGGGTCACAAAAAGTTGATAAGGCTTAAAAGATTTAATAAACTTAAGATCATTCTATTGACAATGAAGAACTTAATTATTGTTGAAGTCAACATTAAGCTCTCAGGAAAATGATACAGGTTATTATTCGAACTAAAATGCGTATTATTTGAGAATATCTCTAGCCAGAATGGACGGCTTCACTCGGCATTTTCCATATAATGTTCGCCTGAGGCACCGTAGCAAGAGAATGGGCCCCTCTACGCTCGTAGCGTCGTAGCACTTCGTGACGTGTCGTAGATCGATAATCCCCGCTCTCTCATTGGTCGGTGGGCGGGGTCACGGGGTGCGACGGAGAGAGCCCGACTGCCGACCCCTCCGTAAAGTGCATAAGTGGATTCGGCTGTTCAGGATTTGATACGAAATTACAACGATTCGGTTTAGAAACTTGATTGTGGCAATGTCGCAGTAACTGTCTACTTTATTGTCATCGTCCGTAGGTACTTCCCCGGGTGGATTCCTAAGTACTTGGCCAGGGTAGACTTCACCGTATATACTTACGAATGTGAGTACAGGAAGTTGCGTGTCAAATATAATACTGTTTCCCGTCTGAGGTTTTGACAGTATTGATTCCGTGGGACAACCGTTTCAACTATTGGATGACCGATGTCGGTGTAATGGAATTATTTGAAATTTAATACAATGAAATTTTAACGGACACGCATTCTTATAATCTGAAAAAAGTTCATTTTAAGCTTCAATTTTTTTTAACTTTGTTTAACACTTTCAATGTATATACGTACAGTACAATCTAGCTGACGTACTCGTATTGCTATGTGGCAATATTTTCATTTTAAAAAGGCCATAAGTACTCGTAATAACCAGGCTGGATTTTTTTTTAAATTTTGGTACCAATGGGGAATCGAACCCACCACTTCAGGGCTGTAAGACAAACGTCTTTCAATCCAGAAAACAGAGGTCGTCGAATAACGTTAGTTACGCATTCTTATAATATTAAAAAGTTTTTTACTAGTTTTAAGTATAATCTGATGGGTTTATTATCATGTTGAAATATCTTCCAACAAACCACAAAACTATTGAAGAAACTTTAAATGAAAACCAGATTGGATGGTTTGTTTAAAGAAAAATAGATCCAACAGGAATCAAACCCATAACTCCCGGGTTGGACGATATACGTCTTTCCAAATAGGGCACCAAAGTTGTCAACTAGGTCGAAAAAATACATCGAACACATATTCTTATTATCTGTAAAGAGTTAATTTAATGCTATAAAAATAATTATCAAAACGAGAGAGTTTTAAAAAAAATACGTAACCCTTTTATTGAATAAAGTATAACCTGGTAAATTTATTATCAGAAAGACGTCAGAAAAGCCTTATGAAAACCAGATTGAACCTCTTTTTAAAATAATACTGAGATCCAACTACAATCAAACCTGTTACCCCCAGGTTGAAAGATAGACATCTTACCAACTAGGCCACAAAGGTCAGATCGAAAGGGTTATTACGAAAAGTTTTATGGAGTTGCAAGACCTCGTGAAACAAATGGCATTGAAAGTTTTTATTGGAAGCCTTAATAACCTTTTAATATGAATAGGTCATAAAACAATAAGGTCACGAATAGGAATATACTTGTTAAATAAAGGTCAGCATGTTACTCTGCAGTAAATTAATAAAATGCACTTCAAACTATCCTCTACATCAGGCATGGCCAATTCAAGTCCCGGGTGCAATGTGCGGCCCGCGAGCTATTTTTCATAAATTATGGGGAAAGTAACATATTTGTTCGATAATAGTGATCCACTCTAAATTTCCGATACAAAGAAGGAGATTTATATCAAAATATACAAAACTTATTTCAATGTGACCTAAATTCACGGAAACGTAATACACTGTATACCTATAGACAAAAGTTAAAAAAAAACACAAAAAGGTGCTGTTTAATTTTGCGTATAATACGTATCCAAAATATGATAATTCTTACATTTATTAATTTACGTATTTATGTAATGTAACACTCGTGTAATATGAATTGTATGTATATTCAATAAAATGTAAGAATTTGTCATTCCGTATGGTTCAGTGATTAAGGGGTATTCTACTCGAGAGGCGTGAATTTCGGACGTTTTTTCAGACTAATTAAAAATTTTAAAAATTCAAATGTACGTTTTTTTACAGTTTGTTTATTGATGATTTGAGAATGTACAAAAAAAATAAAATTCAAGATGTTATCAGCTGTTATATCTTGTAAAAAAAAAACGGGGGTTAAGCTGGTCGACGTGATTGGAACCCTTTCGTAAATTCGAAACAAAAATCATACACAGTTTCTTAATAAGAAATAATGTAAAATAGCCGAGAGAGAAAAAAATTGTAAAATGGCGGCTGTCTGAAAAAAAAATCTATTTTTTATCCTTCAATTTATAAAACTTTTTAAAAATAGTAAAAAAACTGTTTTGAATTTTTTCAAGGCAGAGATGGTATAAAAATATTAATTAAAGTTTTGTATCAAATTTGAAGGCAATCGGTTGAAAAGACCTTGAGAGTCGACCAGGTTGAAAAAAGTAGTTTCGAGAAAAACGGGTTTAAAGTTTTAAGATTATTGTCTGAGTCATACCGGTGCGGCGTAATTACTGAGTCATACCGGTGCGGCGTAATTACTGCCTCATTTATAGCTATAACTTCGTAAACATTAAGAATTTTTAATTTTTCTTTTGAGAACATATTTTTAAAGGTCTAATCTTTAAAAATATGCAAAAAACAAAAAAATGTTTTTTTCAAATTTCTAGAGTAGAATACCCCCTTAAGTCGTTTGACTCACAAACCAAGAATCCTGGGTACGATTCCCGGTTGAGTCAAATTGTTTTCCACTGTAATTCTGGGCTGGTATGTTCGAGTATACCTTAAATATCCTTAGATGGCGCTTTGTAGCATCTTTTTAGCAAGCCGTGGGTAAATTTGATTCAGTGCTCTTGGGATGATAGTAACAGGGTTACGAAAAAACTACGAAACAGCATTATATACATCAGAACAAATTGCAAAACATTACCTAGTTGTGAAATATTAAAATTTTGAAGTCTATTAATTAAAAAAATATACTTTGCTGCCCGCAAATTTTTACTCAATACCGGTTTTGGAACACGGCCCAAAAATATTGGACACGCCTGCTCAACATAAAACATGGTTATTTAGAGTTGAATAAACTACGAGTAGTTAATACACTATTGACGACTTCCGAGCCCTAAATGGAAAGACGTTTGCCTCCCAAACGAAGGTTGCAGGTTTGATTCCCGTTGACACATTTATTAAGGTTTTTAGTATGGTTTCCACTTAAAGTATATATTTGTTTTTAGTTGGTTAGAATAAAAAAAAATTAATACAATATTATTTACTCGTAATGTCCTGTGCTATTTATATTAGTATAAGCGTTGTTTATTCCGGAATTTAAATCTCGAATTAAGTATGCGAATTTTACATTGTTAAATTTTTTCTGTCTTGTTCATAATGTTAAAGCATGAACAATTTCAAACACGATAAAACTAGATTATTTTAAAAAGTAGTACTATTGAAAAACGCTGAAATAATGGGTTGACAAAGTCCGTAATGATGACATCTTGAAACGGATGAATAAATTTATAACCGTATTATCTACCATCGATTTCAGAAAAATAGAGCACTTTGGATATTTAATGTGACGAGAATACTATAAAACCTTCAACTTATATGAGTGCAGGGAAAAATTCAAAGCAAAATAATTTTCCATTATTTTTTAACCATATTTTTGTTCAGAATTGCTGTCTCAAGAGTGAAGATAGGAACAATGATCGCGAACCCTCGAAGACGAGAGGAACTTTAAAAACGAAAATGGTTTTCAAAACTTTTGTTGCACTCCATCAAACTTTTTTGCACCCTATACAACTTTTTTTCGACTCGTCTGTTACCAAAACTGTGACCTTTCATGTTATAAACCTTCAGAAACTGAACCCAAAAGTAAAGATAGACGAGATTTGTACTTGTTAAAAAGTGGAGTTCATCAAGGATGATAAAATTAATATGTGAATTCAGATTTATTTCACTACTCAATTCAATTTTACATAATCGGTCTTAAATTTGGACACACGCCACGGGAAATAAAAAAAGCGAAATAATATAAATATTTAATCACATTTAAACCAATTCTAAAGACTTTTGCTTACTTGATTTCTCAAGTAAAATTGTATTATATCAAAAAATCTTTTACATTTAACAGTCAATTTAAACAAATAAATGTAGCATGAATGTTGTTTTACTTGAATATTTATTAAACAAATGAAAATAAATTTGATTGAGGATATTAATATGTTTTTATATTCTTTAAGGCATTAACATTATGAAGGTTTAAAGACATTGTAATTTGTTTTATCAAATACTGTTTATTCCACTTTTTTTAACACAAACAAGACTGTTTGTGCTCACCTGATAATGAGGTGAAAGCCTTGAAACCAGTATTACAGGGTTATACCGTTAAAAAATTGGAATAAATAGTGTTTGATAAATCAAATTACAAAAAATAATATGTTTTTATATATTATTAATTTCATTCATACTGTTACTCTAACACAAAAGATAAAATGCTTTTTTTATTGAGTCGTCAATGTGACGATCTTCGTGGTCTAGTAGGTAAGATACTTGTCTCCTTAACAGGTGGTTGTGAGTTCAGTTCCCGCTGCTTCCCATTTTTTTATAGGATTTTAGTCTGGTTTTCCCTTCTGACTTCGTTAACATATTTTTTATTATTCAAAAGAGATTACCACATGGCACTTAATCCACTATAATGTACTTAATAAAAATGAATATCGTTATAAAGTTATTCGGTTATGTTTAATAAGATTTTGGTATAACTTGAACCGAAATACGCTTATTAGTATAATTCCGAACTGAAAACTTTAATCCTTAACCCAAGCAGTTATTTTTTATTTAAATATTTGTGGAAAATATTTTCAACTAACAATAATAGCTCAAGTCGAAGGTACTCTTTATTAAAAATAAATATTGTTCTATCTATGATATGAGAAATTTTATTCGCCTATTTTTGGAAACCAAGTTGGCGAAATAAAAAAATCTATTTTTTCTTCAAAAGTCTGCATAGAAAACGGGTCAATGATGACTTGAAAAAGTCACCAATATAAAACGTCGATACCCAATCTCTATCAGATGTTTTTTTTTAAATAATTAGTAATGCCAAAGCAAGGGTCAATTCAAGAATTACAAGACTAGTTAATATTTTCTTATCACTCAAAATACTTAAACTCTAATTCTCCCCGTTTTAATATCGATCTTTCAGTTTGCACTTTCTGGTCAATAAAAGAAACTTAATTAATGATGATTATTTTTCTTCTGTAAAAAGAAAGCTTGTTTTGAAATATTATAATTAACGAGTCAAACCACGTTTGCTATTCGAATCGATTTTTTTATTGAATCAAGTGTAATTTTTTTTTTATTAGTTTGTATTAAAAATGAGATAATTTGTGTTTATTACGATAAAAATATATCTGACAACGTTAGCTAAATTGAATTTACATCAACAATTTAAATAACCTGAATTTTCATCAACAAACAGTGAATGGTAAAGAATTATTTTAAGCAATAATGTAATAAGGTTTAATAAAACTCTATACTGTTTTTACTTTTGAACTGTTTTTAATGCAAAAATGTAATTCAAGTATGCAATGATTAAATACTATAGTAGAATAAAATATTTCTTCTAGATATGTTGCGATACTTCCTTCTAAGGTGAGGAGGGCTATGAGAATATTTTCGTATAATTTTAAGTTGCTGACGGTATTAATATCGAACCCAATTATGCTAGAAAATACATTGATTTTGGATTCTTGACAACTATGGGATCGAGGTACATAAATATTGATCTATATAGACTGACAGTAAGAAGTGCTAACAAACAAGTGCTTTTCTTTTAAAACGTGGGCTATCCCTTTGAAATAATGCCTCGGACATTGACATTTTCAAACACTTCAGACATGTTTTTAAACAAATTAAGTCTTAATAGTAATTATGGTTAGTCTTTCGGCTTAATTCATTTTATATCTTCATTTTATTTCTGTTCATGCTAATTTCATAAAAGAAGTAAATATGTCAACAATATGGTTATAATGGGAAATCCGAAAGGTGTCCTACTTGGGTCATGTATTTAGAGGAGCAATGTACAAATTACTGCACCTGATCATCCAAGGCAAAATAGAAGGCCGAAGAGGTGTTGGCAGGAGGCAAATCTCCTGGCTCCGCAAGATACGTGATTGGAGTGGCATAAGGGGCGTTGGAGATCTTTTTCGGGCTGCCGGGGGCAAAGATGTCTACTCTTAAGTGATATTCAACGTTGGGGGGACCTGACGTGACACTGGGAAGAATAATAATAGAAAAGAAATAATGAATAAATCATCCCTAGTTATTGATTTATTCCCTTAATTATTTGGAGGAAAGATCCTTCTTCAAAAATACACAAATAACCATAAAAATAAGTATTTTTTTTTGTTTATGGAAATAATGAAACAGTATTTTTTATTTTAATACGCTTTGTTATGGGTTGAAAATTCAAAGTTAATAATTATGAGGTACAGTACGAGTATTCCTTTACATATGAGGTATACTCGTATTCTGAACTTTCTGAATAGTAAATCTCACTAAGAACAATCATGAAGTATTCCCCGGACACTACATCTCAGTGTGCTTGCATGTGTCACTCACCTGATCCAACTGGGCTTGGATTATGGACATAAAGGGTCCAAAGCTCATGTCAGAGGAGACCAAACGAAAACAATTGTGTGCATACGTAAGGGAGATTGCTAGAGGTTTACTATTAGATGTGTCCCTCGACTATAATATTCTGTTTACGAAGAAATGCAGGTGTCTGAGTAAAGAATATAAATTTATTTTCTTGCAATCTGGAATAATACCTCCTTATAAAATTAAAACAATCACACTGTAACAAGTAACAATGAAAAAATCATACTTTGTTTGATAAAACCAAAAAAATTGAATTTTTCAAATATTATATTTTCTATAGAATGATACATGAAGTGTTTGATTAATTTGAGTCATTTTTACTTTTACATGTACATAAATACGATGTAAATCAATCCAACAATCTATCCCTTCAACACGGTTTAATACAATAAGAATTAACAAGATGGGAGTATATGTGATTAGTCACCTTAACAGAAAGGGTATTGTAGAGAATCCTGGTTGCGAGTGTAGTCTGGACGATGAAACTATAAACCATGTAGTATTGGGTTACGTTTCTTCTTTATTCGTGGAACTTTTCCACTTATAGATCGATTGTTAAATTAATGAAGTTTAATCAGTTGAAACTTTAAATTATCTATTGTAGAATTGTCATTTTAAAAATTGATTTTATTATATCGACTCATATACTATAATATAATTACATAATGACTTTAATTTGGTGGCACAAATCGTCCTAGTTTGGGTGGATTGCCAATTTTAGAAAAATATCACAAATCGTTTCATTGTTAGGGTAGGCAGAGAGGACAGACTTTCCTATCTCGGCACACATATTACCCCTTTTCCACATCAAAACATCTTCTCATACCACTCCTACGATTTTTCTGACTTCTTACAATTCCTCATTACAAAATATCATTCACTTGGTCTAACCATACATACGTTCCTAGGATTTCCTCTATCACATATGCACTGTACTTCTTTTTCGTAAGTATTTCTTCATTCATTCATTTTACATGCTCAAACCATCTCAAAGTGTTCTTCTTTATCTTACATAAGACATCAACCTTATGTTCACATTAATTCCTTAAAACTTCATCCCGTATTGTCATACATTGTCATTTTATTTATTTTTTCGACACCCTTCAGCCTTACTCCAAAGTGTCCTTTCCACGCCCTTATATCAAATAAGTGCTTAAAAACTAACGTAGAATATCACCTTAGTAGATTTTGACACTGTCCGGTTCGAGTATATTTGTTTTAATACCCCGTTGACTTTGTTTTCTATCGCTACGGAGGTCATCGTTCAAATTCATTACATTGTATCCATATGGATCTAACATCAGACATATCTTTGTTTGCCTATTTATTTACTGATAGGAAATAAAACAATGAATTTATTTTTATATTATGAAAAAACTATGATTTGAATAAAACATTAAATGTAAGTTTTATGGCTTTTAAAAATTGATGATAACGTATTAAATTGATCGTCTGTACTAAAATAACTATGCAATAAAACATGACCAACAACGAGTAAACCTCCAACGTGTTTCAAGCTATCGAGATCGAGCGCCTGTTTGGCAATTTACAAACATATGGTACATACTCGAATATGGTAGAATTTTTTGACTCAAAATATTCCCGATATGGAGAAAGCAAGTTGGTTTTTCGAAACGAAAATAAAAAAAACTTTGAAAATACATGCACTGAATATTATTGCACCTGTCATGTTTACTTCAGTTTTTTTCCCTATTAAGAATAAGCCTTAAATAAGAAGAGTTTATACTGATTTAGGAGAAAAAGTGAATGGTATACATTCATACATACATACCATTTTTAACAATTCAGTCAAAACTCGATCTGAAATGTGGCGAACCTTCAACCCTGTATAGAAAAACTAGCTTAACTAAAAAGTATAAAAAAATGCTAGACTGCGCTGGCTTGGACACTTCGACCGCATGCATGATATTAACCCTGAAAAAAAAAGGCTTTGTTCAATGATCCAATAAACTTTATTTAGTGATCCTATGAACTACGACTTTATTACCTATTCCAATGGTTCTAAAGCAAGAAAACTCAAATAATGGGGTCTGACAACCCTCATAAAGATACTGTAGGAATTAATAAAAGGACATCCAAAACAATTAAATAATTATTTTATTTTTGTAATGTTTTTTCGAATAGAGAATATTTTATTTAACTAGAAAAGCATTATTGAAAGACACTTATTTGATAATTTTAATTAAAAATATATAATACTCGTAGTTAAAATTTCCAATTGGTTTTATTGAATGAGCTAAAATATAACACGAGTAAACCATTGCGTGGGAACAATACAGAAATTTGAATACAAGTAAATTTGATGTGTTTATTTACTCAAAATATCGATGGGGGCTGAAGTGGAAACGATGGCCAAGACAGGGTTTTTGTTAATTCGAATACTTCCGCCAACGACCCTTGATTTCTATCAACCCTCACCGGCACGCGCTACCCATTTCCGTGCCGGTGCCAAATAATGACAGACTTCCGGAAATGCTACGTGCACACATATGCGTTGCACGTGTTCCGGACACTCTCGCTCGATCTCGTTTACACAATCAGTGATTGGAAATTTGTGTAAAAGGGATATTTCAGGTTATCGATAGATTTACTGGAGTAGGAAATACCTTGGCTCTTTTGACGGAAACATAAAAGTTTACATTTATTCTTAACTGACCTTCCCCTTGACCACACATGACAGATCGTAAAAATGAGTTAAATCAATGGGCTCGAACATGTGCGCTAACCGAAAAACCAATGCATTTAATTTTAATCAATCAAATTTTAGTTTGATGCCCAGGAAATAACGTACTAAGTCGTATTTTAATCAAATGTTTATTATCTGAACAAATTTTCAACACACAAAAGGAATTACGTTCACATTTTTAGACACATGCAGTTTTAAATTATTAAAAAAATACACCAGGCATTAATTTATTTATATTTAAAAAAAAACATATTTTACAACCAATACAAAAATGAAAATTAAAGAAAGTGTTGAAATACAAAAATTAAATCTTACGTAAAATTATGCCATAAAATATAAAAAAATATGTTCGTAAGCCATGTGTGTATAATTTTTTTACTGTATTGAATAACTTTTTGTTATAATCAAATGAAAACAAATGACATTTTTCAACTTATTGTGTAACACTTTCTTTATATGATGTACAAAATGGCGAGTTTATTGTCATGTGACAATTTCTACCAACCAAGAAAGATGATCAAGAGTTTAACACTTTAAGTGAAAACATGATTGGAATCCTTTTTGTAAAAAATATGGGTTCCAACGGAAATCAAATTGCAGCCTCTGGGCTGGAAGATAAGCGTCTTACTAACTTTTCCAAAGAGATCGGAAACTTATAATAATTCCGGTCTAAATTCATCATAACACGTCCATGAGTCAACAATTTGTTTTCATCGACGTGCTGTTTATTTACAGATATTTTCGTTTATTTCGTACTTTATTCGAGACTTTATTCAAAAGCAGCCCGGATAAACACTACCAAGAAAGCTATGGTGTTCTCCCAATAGGCTGAGGTGTGGAGTATATTGCAGAGCTTCCTCCCTCTACCAATGGGAGATGGCTGACTTGAGACAAACAACCATGCCATGAACTAGTATCATATATGTTATGTATCATATATGTTATGTATCATTATACTTTTAGAAGGGAGACTGCAGCAAATTCACCTAGTGTATGATGATTTTGTGACATTTGCTGTGGTACTTAGAAACCCGCGTGCGAAGTATCCAATACACAGAAAATAAAAGTTTTGTTTTTATTAAACTAACTGAAAATATTAAAAAAATCTTTTTAACATTCTTTTGACATATATTTTCACAATACAATACGAAATCATTTTCAATGAAATATCATTACAGAAGTACAATAGAAAAGTTTAATAATTATATATTCGAACAATGATAAAAATATCGAGTTTTGTTATTGGTCGACTTTTATATGGATATAATTTTGGATAAGGTTCAATTAATTTTGCTGAAGGTTTGTACTCATTCTATTTAACCGATTTATATATTAACCTATAATATATTTTCTGCTTTTTTTACTATCGTGTTAAATAATGTTTTCCCATAATCCAGTTTGGCAACGCTTCTGTATTGATTTTGTATCAGGGGAACAGAACATCGGAACTAATTTCATTTAAAAATTATGAATAATTTGTAAAAATTACTTTAAATGACCCTATAATGAATACATGTTGTTTATTTTAGTTTATATAGTAGGATACTTGTGTTTCAAGTATAAAGTCAAAGGTCCAATTTCAAGATTGTATTAAATTACAAATATCTTTATTTTAAGTTGGTATTATGAAAACGCAATGACACGAAATATTTCCATATATAATAAAATTCCATATAACTTATTATGTATAGACGTCTGACTTTGTCCAAGTTAATTTTCCATATACGAGTATGTATTCCGAGGAATATCCGCTTCTACAATGGGTTTCCTTCTGATAGCCTTTGTGGCTTATTTAATACGTAACTACGAGTACTTCCAATCTGGGAGCTGAAAGTTTGAAACCCGTTAACATACGATTTTTGTAAAAAAAAATCCAGATTTTCTTTTAAGGAAGGTAAACTCAAAATATAAGGTAGAAAAATATTTTGCGGGGATTAATATTTTTATATGGAGTGACTTTAGGTTCAGACCAAAACTTTTGATAAAATATATGTGCTATTGTGTTTAGATCTATAAATATTAAAGCGAACCTTTTTTTTATGTTTTACGTTATTATGGACGAGCTAAGCGAAGTTCATCTATATTCCCACTAAAATCCACATTTGCCGCAAATTTATGTTTCCTTTTTCTCCAAAACATAGAAGGAAAACATTTTGCACACAATAAAAAAAACCTTACATACAAATGTGCACTATCACATTTTCAAAGCAACAAACATACTCGAGAACTACAAATTCGTATTTCAAACTTACGTTTGATAGCAAAAAAATTGTACGTGCAATGGATCGATCTTTAAATTTTGATACTTCTTTTAATGAGAGTTTCAACGATACATAGAACAAGTAAAAAGTTAATAATTATTTACCTGAATATTAAAAAAACATAATCCAGTGTTCTACTTTTCTGTATTATATGTAAAACATTCTGAATGTGTTAGTTCTTTTTAAATTTCTGTATTTTTCAGATATAAGGTCCATTAACAATAAAGTTATATTTAGTTTAATACACTTATTTTTTAACGTTAAATATAATTGAATCAAAGCCCGGTTTGTGGCTCGTTTAAATATTGTTACCTATACCAAAACCAGGTTTGTAACTAGTTTAAATATTGTTACCTGTACCAAAGATGTTTAACGCCTTAATCAAATAATACTTTCTAGACGCAAATACAGCTAGTGCCGAGTCTTTGTTTTGTCGTCGACATTTTGAGCTTTGTGTATAATGTGAACTAAACCATAAATTAAACACATAAATTAGTATAAAGTAAACATTATTATACACGGAATAAACATCGCGCAGGTGAAACAAATACCGTTCCCTTTTTCAGCTTCTAACACAAATAATGTTGTTTATATGGTCTGCTTCGAAACTTATTCTCACATGTAGAAATAAAGAAGTATATGTTAAATCATACATACATACCATCCCACCGTTTCCCTGTAGAGGTAAGCAGAGACGACAGAGGGCCAGACTTTCTTATCTCGACACACATCCTTAGTCTCTTCTATATCCATCCACCTTGTCATACAACTTCTACGATTTATTTTTAATATCTACGTTTCATTCTTTGATAATATAATTTAATTGATCCAACTATAAGTTCCCTGGTCTTCCTCTTCTACGTTTTCCCTCAAATTTGCATTATATTTTTGTTTTGTTAATCTTTCTTCACACTTTCGTTCCACATGCTCAACCCATCTCAGCGTGCTCTTCTTCATCTTACTCAACACGTCAGCCTTAGTTTCACATTAATAATTTATCAGTTCATTCCGTCTTAAGTCGTACATTGTTATCACGTGTATTTTTCTCAATGCATGCATTTCTACAGAACTCATTCAGCTCCTATCAATAATTTTCTTCGATCATGTTTCATTCTCATAAATTAAAGTTGGCGTAAAAATTATAATTTGTTGTATTAACTTAGGAGGTTTGATACTGTCCGGTTTAAATATATTGTAAATGTTTTAGAGCTCTATTGAATTTGTTTCCTATTGCTACACACTGTTCGATATCCCTCTTAACTCTTCCATCATCTGATAAAATACTACACAAATATCAGAAATCCTCAACTTGCTCTGTATCTTATAACTTAAGTCTCACCTGCCCTCCAAAATCGTAAATAACTAACTTTATAAGACATTTCTAAGAAGACCTGTGCTAACTTACGCATCGGAATTCTGAAAACTTACAAAATGGGACAAACGAGTTCTCAATACCTTCGAGAGAAATATCTTCCAATTCATGATAATCATTAGTGAAGGCAGAAATATAATGAAGAACTCTACTTCTCGTATGGCGAAGTTAACGTAGCTAAAGTTATAATAATTGCTAGACTGTGCTGGATAAGACATTTATACTGCATGTAGATCACTGACGCTGAAAAGGCGGTTTTGTTCAGTTATCCAATTATGCTTAAGAGAGTGGAGAGACCAAAACTGAGATGGCTAGATGGCGTCACATAGCTACCTCATGCTGAGTATGACCAAGCGGAGAAGTAATGCTGCTAAGAAAGATAAGTGACTTAAAAGCCTGTAGGCAGTCATGACCCATCCTGGATTGTCGAGCAGATGATTTAGACGGTGATTACTATTATCGATTATTACCCATCGTGTTTGAAATCTCAATAAAAATTCATAAATATAAAATAGATTTTTTCAAATTTATTTTGCCGCTTAAATGTTCACACTATTTTTAACACTTCATTATACAACAATTGGGCGGTCTTATTGTCAGGTGGCAATCTCTACCAACAAACCAGATAGATAAAAGTATACGACGGTAGTTAATTTGTCGCGAAAATTATTCAAATTATTATTTACATATATCATACGTAATAGAGGAACAATTTAAATAACAGCAATAAAAGTACGATATCACCAGTTTCAAAATTCATAAATACAAGTACGACACCAATTAAAGTACATGTGAACAAGGACCAGTAACTAAAGGGTCTTTCAAATTGAGCGTTTTTTTTTTATTATTGGATAAAACACAGATGGCTTCGCGAACTTGCCTGGGTCTTGTGACATTTGAGAAGTGTAATGTATCTTCTTCTCCCTGGCTTCATCCCAACTCACTGTCTGCGAAGATTGTTGGGGTCATCTCTCCTCGCCCTCAGGTTGTATGCTCTTCTGTCTCGGACTACGTCCCCCAGGCCGTGCCTTTGCATCAGGTTATCTTTGTGCACCACCCATGATTTTTTTTGGCCTTCCTCTGGTTGTTATTCGAGGAAGATCCATGGAGATTGCCTGGTTCACAATGTGATCGGGTGCTCTGCGTCCAACGTGCCCATACCATCTCAATCGCCTCTCCACCATTTTACTGTTGATGTCTGTAACACCTAGGCTTCCACGAATGCGTGAGCTTTTTATTTTGTCTCTTAGGGACACACCAGCTGACCATCTTAACATGCGCATTTCAGCAGTTTCTAGTTGCCTGGAGTAAGAGTTATACGTCGTCCAGCATTCGGAGCCATAGAGGAGTGCGGGTCTGACAATCGTTTAGTATACTTTTCCTTTTAACTTTACTGGCATTTTCGGATGAGAAGTGTAATGTATGACATGAGAAGTGCAATGTATAACATTTATAAAAATGGAGTCGTATACAATACAACAACGCGTTCAAATTGTTGAATTATTTTGTGTATTGTAATCTCCGGAAACGGTGATGTTAATTAGCCACCAAGATCATGTGATCTGACACCATAAGACTATTTTTTCTGGAGTTATGTGAACAGTCAAGTCTATAAGAATGACCTCCAAACAGTTCCTGAGCTGAAGGACGAAATCATTCGCGTTATTGGTGAGTTAGAATTGCAATTATACCAAAATGTCATCAATTTTTTTGACAAAAGAGTGGACATCTGTAGAGCTGCAAGAGGTGGACATTTGGCGAATATTGTTTTTTTGTGTTTAAATGTCATACATTATACTTCAATGACCAATAAAAAGTTTTTTGAAATCAAAGCAAATTGTGCATTTTATTCAAGAATTAAAAATAATAATAATAAAAAAAACCCGCTTAATTTGAAAGACCTTTATATGGATGACCAGTCTGACATATATATGAAGTAATTGGTATATATTAAAAATAACTAAAATGCGTCTGATAAAGTCTTGGAGTTATTTATTTTAATCTGGTATTTATTACTTTTACATCTTGTAGTTATTTCTTTAGTATTCTCCATAGCACTGTATGGAGTGCAAACATGGAAGAGGAGAAAGAAGCAAGCAAACATGGTAGATACTTTTGAGATAAGGTGTTGGACCTCAATTTTCCATATCCCATGGACCGCAAGGTGCACCATCTTCTCTTTCATCCAAGAATTGAATATTACAGAAAGACTTTAACGCTTCCCTTACGGTGATAAAAATAATACGCGTGCTCCGGTGTTGGGTAGTGAGTACGCAATAAAAAATTAGCGATTTTAAATCGGAAAAATAAGAACATTCATAGATAATCCCCTTAATTAATTATAATTGAAGCTAAAAATTATAATAATTGAGATTTATTTGCTAAAAACATTAAAAAACCATCTGGCAACGCTCACGGAACGGGCGTACGTCTAACCTATTTGCAAGCCTAGAAGCTACTAGTGGCGCGGAACGTCAGTCGCATACCCTGGCGCTTACGCTTATGCTTGCGACGTTGAGACAATTCAGCTCCTCGCAATTCAGTGGAGTATGCAAGAGTGAGATGCGAATATAGTGTCGCGCTTCCCGCATACTATTCACCTATCGTCAAGACGAGGCACTCGCAGCGTTTAAATGCGAATTGGTTTTCGATCTTTACAAAACACCTCGATGTAGTCGATAAATTCTGATTATTATTAATATTATTTTTTAAATCAATGCGTAAATATATTATGGAGGAATACCTAAAATTTTAACCTTGTATTTATTATATTTATAGAGATATTGATGGTTATTAGAAGCAACGTGTAGAAGATACCCAACACAGGGAAGGAAAGGTTAACGTACCTTGGGCATATTGCTAGGAGTAATGATGAAAATCTGGAAAAGCAGGTGATCACAGGATCTGCTGAGGAAATATACTAAAGAAAGGTGTCCTATGAAATGGAGTGATGAAATAAATGTGCTATCAGGGTCCTCTTTGAGCGCTGTATTCAAAAAGGATGGACACAGATGGTGCACAGAGTTTAAAACATAACAAAAGATCACGACACTCAGCATTGAATACACGATGAATAAGAAGATGCACTATATGGATACCAAACTGGACTTATTTTATTGAGGAAGGAAAGAAATACTTTATTGAAAGCCTCTTAACTTCTTGAAAAAAAACTGTAACAAGCAAACATTAATAAAAAAACTTGTTATTTATTATTTTTTTCAATTTCACTAATTTTGCTCAACGATTACCGTTTGATATTTGCGTTTTTTCCATTTTGAGGATTCTCCTTTAGCGAATCCAAAAAAAGATCAAAATATTCGAACATTGTTTTAAGTAACAAAAATTTGGAGCGGATTATTTGACGTAACGATGATGACACAAAACGAAATGAAGTTATTCAAGGTGAACGTGAACTAGGGATTGATGTAAGACGTAGGAAAAAATAAGGTAGTATAGGCATGTTGAGAGAATGAATTAATAGTGCGTGGAATATATAAGAAAAGAAGGTCGAGAATATGAATGAAAGAAATGAAAGAAATTTCTGAAAGAAGTAAACATTAAGAAGAAGTAAAAATACAGGAATAGTCGCATCAGATAATGTATAGATGACAAGGAGACAAAATATATCTGTCATGATTTAAAATTTCTGTCATTCCTACCTACTTTGATAGGGAAACTATACAAAGATATTTATTTCAATCCTGATTCTCTTGCATCCTTTTCAATTTTTGAATAAAACGTCGAAATACTATTCCAGATAGATTTTTAAGGATATTTCGTTAAATGCATTGCATTTGCCAAAAATAAATGATCGAATAATTCTTTCATGGCATCACCTCATCTTTTCAACAATCTAACAAAGATATATTACGAATTCGTATCTTATATCCTCACCAAAAACATTATTATTTTTTTAAATTTCGAATAAATTCTACAATATATCCACTAAAATCCATATATACAATTTTATTCCCCTTCAATTCATGTCATCAAGACCTGTTATTAGTGGTAAAAAATACAATAAAAAATTGCGTGACATTAGCCCTTGGCAGTGCTTCCAAATCAAGTTGTATTGAACCCTTGTGAATCATTATGAGTATTAAAAAATAATGGCAAATATTTATTGACGAATTTCTTTTTACTGGATATAAAATTTCTGAATTAAAAAAAAGCTTCTTTGTGCTAAGAAGCTACAACAATAAATTCAGATAAAAAAATACATGAAAGGTGAACCAATCTAATATCTCCGGGAATCGAACCCTCAATATTAACTCTATTTCAAATATTATCAGCATGGTATTATATTGCATATCTAGTCATTCGTATCATGTAGCACAGCATCTAGTCCTTCGTATCATGTAGTTATTTCTTTCGACAAACTATAATCATGAAGTTATTTCTTTCAACAAACAATATTGTAGGAAAATTGTATATTGTTCATTTGTGAAAAAAATCTAACTTAGGTCCATTTTTGGAGATCATTCAGAATGAAACCCATTGAAGTAATATATTTATTAACGAATTCTTCAGTTTAATATCAATAAGAAAAATTAAATAGAAATATATTTTTAACTAAAAATGTAACCCTAGTTAACTTTTGGTTTTATTTTTATAACTATAAATAAAGTAAATAAAACAAGAACTCCGTAACTTTAGTTGTAAAATAAACATAGTTTGCATTTTTAACTATTCTGCATCTTTATAGATTTTAGGTACTCTTTAATTGAAACTTACTGTTGAAATAGAAAATAAATCACATTCTGTATATGTAAGGGTTACATACATTTACACTTTATATTCGGTAGCAAACAAGACATATGGATTCGAGAGCAGGTTGCCATAACTGTTCACCATAACTTCAAATAAACAAACAGTGACATGCAAGAACACGTGTCGGCGATCCTATGTACACATGTCGAACCATATACTACACGTATTGTTAATACAACCGGGTCAAGTTATACAATAAACCACGTGAACTCTGATGTATAACAAAATCACCCCTCGATGTTTACGAATTCAACAAAACTTTTGTATATTGTAATTAAAATTTCTCTTCATTCAACCATCTTATTTATTCGCTTCGTTTACGTTGTGAATAGTTTTAATATACTTGTATTTGAATATATGTATGTTACAAAAAAAAAGACGAATCGAAAGACAAAAAAAATGTATTTTACATTACAGTAATCCCTCTTTAACGCGGTGTTTCTGTTGGTAATTTTAAATGAATAAAAGTGACATATTTTAAGTAATATTATAATTTGGGTTCTAGATTGATATTTTATACACAATTGTAGAAGCGACACCAGTAACAACGGATGACTCGTACAGCGAACGTGATTTTGAATAGGTGCAGCAAAGTGTAAGCTCTGTATTTTTTTCTTATTATAAATAAATCATATAACTCCAGATCAGTGATCATTTCAATATATTAATTTTTCTAACTTAGTAAAAAATAAATATCTGGAAATGTATAAAAGATCACGTATTTTACATACTTTTAGGTTTTTATTTAAGCATTGTTTAACTGAATTCAATTACCGACATAAATAGAAAAATAACTAATTTATAAAAAAGATTATATTGTTTATTAAAATGTTTATCAGATTTTGATTAGGGTATTTACAATTGATTTCGATTTATATTTTTTTGTGTAAATTCCTAAGGGTAATCGAATTTTTGCAACGGTATCTAAAACACTTAAAGTGACTATTTTCATAACAATGACATAACCTACAAAAATGTGACACGGAAAGGGGAAAAAATCCCCTGTATGTCATGTAGTTTTTACGAAAACATTAAATTACCGATCATCCGTAATCATTTTCATTCAATATTCTGAATACATTTTCTTCAAAGCATTCTATCGAGTTATTTCAACCAAACTTATGTCTGATTTTATGAAGAAAAACGACCTTCAAAGTTTTAAATGCGTTTCACTTTATTTATTATTGGAATTTTAGAATGAAATATTTAATCTAATTTTACTATATTGAAGGGGAATCATCGTCAGTATCCAATGCTTGAAACTGTGTCACACGTGTACATTTTTGTTGATCTAAACGTTTTTATGTTACTATGAAATAAAAATGAATCTTAATTGTAAACTATATTATTGAACATTTTGAAGCTTTTTGGTCCACCAATTTAAAATGTTATTAGAGTCATTGTCGTGTTCAGTGTCTCTAATGACATAATTTTCAATTTGGTAATATTTTTAGACATCACCCTGAGGATTGAAGCTGCAACGTCTTCGAAACGTCGTCCATCATTGGAGCGAACTCAGTACAGCAACGACTACGAAAAACATTTTAAACTAGCTAAAAGCTGAGGTTTAATTGAACTTGTTTGCATTAAGACTTACTCAAATTTAAATGGTTGACTTTTATAGTGAAAAATATTAGATAGATTAAACCAAAAAGAACGAATTTGTAATAAGATGAATATTTAAAAAAAAAAGGTTATTGGAGTCATATTTTAGGGCAAGTTAATTTTGAACTATTTAATCAGCATTTAGGGACGGTTGTCCCGAATGTAAAGATGATGTGGATGATCGTTGTTTTAATAAAACTCGTTTGAAATCGGAATATGGAAGGAGGTATTTTATTGTTAAACGTCGGTATTTATAATATTTGGAATGTGTGTAGAAAGGCGCGGAAGATATGTCGCTGTCTCGTTCTCGCTAAACAATATTTATTGTTACACGTCCCGTATTTATATGATTTATAGAAAGGCGCAGAAGATATGTCGCTTTCTCGTTCTCGCTAAACAATAACAGCGGCTCGCGCTGCAATCACAGGGAGTAAGGATCGCTACAAGCACATCAAAAATATAAATTACAATTTCGTATTTTAATAAAAAAAAATTATAAATTCTGAACAATTAGTTAAAAATAATAAAAAACAAATTTTAAACTATTTATATGCGTGACATATCATGATTAATAAAAAAAATGTACACAGTGAGAAAAACAAACTTAACGCACAAATTAATAGTACTAAAGTACGCGAAAAATTCATTCTTGCAATGAAACGATTGGTCATTAAAATAGACTCTAAATGTTTACCCATCTTTCATTGAAATTTTCAACGATAATATGAATTTGAAACATAAATTTACAGTGTTTGTATATGTTTGTTGTTTGGATAATATATTTTTTCACATTTGCATGCAATTTAAGTTATGCATGCATAAAGTTTTTTTCTTAAGGAAAATATGTCATAAATCTGAGGCAAACGTAGATTTTTAGTGGAAATATGTATGGACTTCGCTACATCTGTTCAAAACGAGATTCATTATATATTTTAACGTTACAAACAAAAGTGTTTAATACAATATTATGGAAATATAGAATTTAATTGTTGACAAAAAAAGCAGTATTTTTTTAAACATGTACTCGTATATTAAAAACTTAATTATACTGAATTGTATTATAAAAGATAAATTAAAATTTTTTTTTTGAGGAAAGAAAAGAAACTATCGCTACGTTTTATTCCTATTCCATAAAATGTTGAAAATGTATGAAAATTATACAGTTGAACTCTGCTTTTTTTTCATTAAGTTGTATTTTTACAAACAACCCCTTATCGTTTCATCCTTCTAATGTGAATAAATGATGAACAATAATTTTCTTTTCGTTTTAAAAGTGACAATTGAAATGGAACATCGAGGCAATTTGCGTATAGTCGGTTTAAAATAATAACAGTTCGAAATGGGTCATTTGATCAGAATATAAATATAAAAAATAAAAATAAATGAAAACCCAATAAAATTTTAAATACTTGTAATGAAATGTGCAGACCAATGCGAAATTTTATTTTTCATCGACGGTATAATGTACCTTACAGAAAATATTTTTTATCGATGGTACAATATATCTTACAATTTTTTTTTTCATCGACGGTACAATGTGCCTTACAAAATTATTTTTCATCGACGGTACAATGTATATTACAAATTATTTTCATCGACGGTACAATGTACATTACAAAATTATTTTCATTGACGGGAAAATGTACATTACAATATTATTTTCATCGACGGTACAATGTACCTTACAAAATTATTTTCATCGACGGTACAGTGTACCTT
The DNA here is from genome assembly GCA_949825065.1 of Odontocerum albicorne. Taxonomy (NCBI): domain Eukaryota; kingdom Metazoa; phylum Arthropoda; class Insecta; order Trichoptera; family Odontoceridae; genus Odontocerum; species Odontocerum albicorne. The sequence continues at coordinate 42,099,184 of OX463843.1, read as the reverse complement.
ACAAAATTATTTCAAAAATAATAGTAAATCTTTCATTTACAACATTGCAAAATAATCCTAGATTGAAAAAAAAAATAACAATTCGAAAAAACTAAACTAAAAGGCACAACCACAAAACATTTCAAATAATACATAAGTAAGTACAGGAGTCAAAATGATAAAAAAAAGTATAAAACTTAACAATATGCGTAGGTGATAACAGGACATTGGGGCATCCCCAGTAAGCTGCCCACACCTCACCATATCAATTTGACATTAATGCGAAAAGAATAGTGCAGTACAAATTCAACCCTGCAATCAGTCTACTTTTATAGCTCGACAGACTGTGGAAAAATATATCGGCAATCAGCGAATTGATTCTCAAAAACGTGCATTTTATTTATGAGGGAATTTTGTTGGTAATTAAAGGTACTTCGTTTATAACCAAATTTATCCGACTTTGTAAGTTTTATCAATTTTCAAATATTACATTTTATCTGACTAATTAAAAAAAATGGGGTTTACGTTACATTCAGATTTTTCTCCGGTATAAAGAGTGCAGGAGAATAACTGCCTTTTTGAAAACATGATAAAACGGTCTCATTGATTATTCACAAAATTTTAATTTGCAATTTGAAAGCAGATTATCGAAAGACTTTCGACAACATATAGAAAAATCATTACAACGGACTTATGGCATGTCGCTAGAAAGAATAATATTATAAAAGTCTAGAGGAACTGGTAATCACGTTACAGTTAATGGGGGTAGAGTTGAGAGAAGGCGAGTAAAATGAAGGTGAAATGGACGGACGAATTAAAGAAGTATGATATACAGGATTCTTTTGAAACGCTACATTTAACGTGGCCCAGGACGAGGGATAAAAAAAGGGGATGCCCCGAACTCAAAAAAATATCAGAGGACCATAACGCTCAAAATTGAGCACGCGATGAAGAAGAAGAAATTTAATAATAATGTATGTTCTTTCTTTATTCAAAATCATATTGCCTATTTTTTACAAAATAAATACTGTCATTCGAATGCTTTGAAAAATACGAGTAAGTTAAGTGAAAAAAAAAACTCTTGATGTACAAGTATTGAATGTATACAATTAGTTACATTCAGTGCAACCGTTAACTTTTAAACTTGGAACAAAAAAAACCGTTTTAAATGCCTGAAAGACCCATATTATCTGAATAAGAGCATAGCTATAAAGCGATGAAAAACACACCAACGATGGATACGGCGAAAAACTATAATCACTGAACAAAGACTATCTCTTAATGAGGATCGAAGATCGCGGATCTGCAACGAAGATCGACAAAACCAAAATAAGAGATGCCGGCAGACTAAAATAATATGATGAATGACGATTACAGTTGGAACGGAGTGTGATGGGATAGAATGTAAGTAAGTGCAACAATTACCAAGTATTAAGTATTTTTTTTCACACATCCTTGGATGGTCTTTACAGCTAGTATGTTCATAAAGAAAAAGGAAAGGAAAGCAAAAAAATATTGAGCAAAGGACACAGACCACCACCGAAACAGTACTTCTGAATTTGTGTGTAGGAACTAGTCAAGATGGTTTTTAAACTTATTAAATGTCACACCACTGACTACATTGCATTGGGTAGTTTATTCCAAGACTCCACAACTTGGATTTTTTGACATCATTTTGTGGGTTTTTGAATTAGTCATATATTTCTAATACGTCAAAAAAATTGCAAAATTGGTGGGAAAAATATTAAATGTATTCAAGTTTTAGCAAAGAACGTATGGATTAATTTTAGCATAAAATCATTATTTACAATATGTAACAAAATCGTTTAATAATGTTCTTGAATTAAAAGCCAAGTGGCGTGGAATTGTTTATTACAGTATGACTGTATATACTTGTAAAACCATCTGCTTCATGTCTTATATAGAATTTATGCGTGTATCAATATTTATATAATTTCAGTATGGTTTTCTAGATATTTTTGTATGGGGTAGATATACTGATTGGTTTATTTTTTATGAACAACCCTATTTTTTAATTGGAATGTTATAAACCAAAAATCGTTTTTTTATCTCTAATACTATCAAGAAATATTGGTAGGCAATACATTTTTATTTTCCTTTATACTGTACTACCAATATAACATTTCCTGTGAGATTTACGTGTGTATTTATATTCTATAATTTCGATTTATGTCTTCTCGTATCAACAATGAAAATCTATAATAAAAATCAGATTTTTTTTTATTCTTATTATATGCCAATTGATAGAAATGTATTATTTTATACTACGTTACAAATAAAATATTTCCTGCGAGTTTTATATTTTTATGCATAATTTCGATTTGAGTGTTTTCGTATCAAAAATTAAAATCCATAAAAAATAGGAAGAAATTTATTCTAAATATTATGATAATTGATAGAATTCTTTTAATGCGTTACAAATAAAATAACTCCTGTGAATTAAATATTTTTATTCATAGTCGATTTATGTCTTCCCGTATCAGAAATGAAAGTCTTTTATATGAGCTGATTTTTTTATTTTTTTTTAAACCACGTTATTAGATATAAATGTAAATAAACAATGGAACATTTTCAATCTTTCTGTATTGTTTTTAAATTACCAATATTCATTCTGACTGAAATGCTAAGGAAATGTATTTTGCATTATGATTAACACATATTTCATTCATTAATATTGATAAACAGAAATATTTAACACTTAAATACACAAAATTCTACACAATCAACTTGTAAAGTATAATTGAGTGATAGATTTGTTTCGTTATATACAAGCATAGTCAAAATATACTCGATTCGTTGCTACCAAGCTTATAAAGCAAAATATTTTACTATCTATTGATTAAAACGAACCTTCAAACTTAAACAGGAGCCGACCATCTTGACATGTTGGAAACCACAAGCTTTTGAATGACCAGCCCTCATAAGATTTTAATACTGCAACTTACTTGATATTATGAGGACTGCTAGTTCAAAAGATTGCGGTTACCGACATGTCAGAATAATCGGCTTCTGTTGAGTTATTATATTAAACATAATCCACAAATTGTAAAATATTTTGTTATATAAGCTTGGTAAACAATGTATTGAGTACAGTTTTACAATGTTTCGCAAAACAAAACAGGTTGTTACTTCAATGTTAAGTTAGTGCGTAGATTTTTTTTCACATTCAAGTGTTCAATAATTCTGTTTTAAAGTGTAGTTCTACAATATAAATATTAAGTCAAAATATTTAGACGTTTTGAAAAATAAAATATTTACAACCAAATAAAAATTTTATATTGATCTTCTCCAATTCACCCCTTAAAAAAACAATTGATGTTTCATTTCAAATCAATAAAAGCCCAATGGCATTGTGAAGAAAGTAAAGATGCATAAATTTAAAATTAAAATTACAAATCAAGATTTTATGAGTTATATTCAATGGAAATTTTACAGATTTTATTATTATACATTAATAAGAATAAATATTTTGTTCAAAAATTTCTTCATTGACCGAATTTTCTTTGCAAAAATATACAAAGTAAAGTTTTTTTAATAAGTGATTATGAAAGTTATCCAATTACCGGGTAAAATTCACCAAATTTTGGCTTCGGGCGCTGACGTTCGGCTTAAAATTTAATCTTAATTATAGGTTCTATTTGTTTAAGATGGTTTGCCTTTCCGCATAGTGGGTTTCTGCCCGGGGACCTGAAGTGAAGACTTCAATAATTAAACAATCAAAATTGGTCGGGTTATAGCGTACCTGTATAGACCGAGACCCTGCATGCGACATACGCTAACCTCACCTTTGTAGAATCGGGATATGCTGAACCGAACCTTCACGTTCAAGATGCATTACTTTTTTCGAACAACATTGATATATATCTTATGAAAATAATGGTATTTTAAAGACTTTAAGCTATATATAATCGATAAAATTTCCCGAACCTTCACGTTCAAGATGAATTATTATTTTTTGAACAACAATGATGTATATCTTATGAAAATAATGGCATTTTAAAGACTTTAAGCTATATATAATCGATAAAATTTCCCAAACCTTCACGTTCAAAATGCATTATTTTTTTCAATCAACAGTGATGTATATCTTATGAAAATAATGGCATTTTAAAGACTTTAAGCTATATATAATCGATAAAATTTCCCAAACCTTCACGTTCAAAATGCATTATTTTTTTCAATCAACAGTGATGTATATCTTATGAAAATAATGGCATTTTAAAGACTTGAAGCTATATATAATCGATAAAATTTCCCAAACCTTCACGTTCAAAATGCATTATTTTTTTCAATCAACAGTGATGTATATCTTATGAAAATAATGGCATTTTAAAGACTTTGAGCTATATCACATATAATCGATAAAATTTCCCGAACCTTCACGTTCAAGACGCATTATTTTTTTTAAACAACAGTGATGTATATCTTATGAAAATAATGGCATTTTAAAGACTTTGAGCTATATCACATATAATCGATAAAATTTCCCGAACCTTCACGTTCAAGACGCATTATTTTTTTTAAACAACAGTGATGTATATCTTATGAAAATAATGGCATTTTAAAGACTTTGAGCTATTTATAATCGATAAAATTTCAAAACCAAATCATATCATAAATAGCTTTTTGACTAGGTAATTATTCTTGGTGAAACTCCAAAACTCACGGAAATATGTCATAAAAGTAGTATGTCATAAAAGTAGGAGTATGTCATAAAAGGTTGTTTATTATATTTCACTAACTTAATCCCATTTACCGATTTTTACTGGATGAGCATCTTCAGAAATTATCTCACTAATCTGAAGATGAGTGAAACCGGTTAACAGGTTAAAAGTAATCAGATAAAATTAAGTAAAATTATAAACACACTAGAGGTGATACCCGATCTTTTCGTAATATGGTCGCAACCACCAACTTCCTATCATTGCAATCAACTTATTGCGGTTTTTAAACATTTCTTATCTGTATTACTATCACATATTAGAAGATCAAAAAAGTTTTTTTTTCAAGATCGTCTTTCCTTGACAAGTTTTCTGCGGTTTTCTTACCAAATGTATTTTCTAAACGTATGAAGGAAAGGAAAAATACCTTGTATAATAGCAGCAGCCTCTACCTTCTTGTTCTTCCACTCAATTTGTATATAGTAATTTGGTATTTTTTTAATATCTCTCAGCAAGTGCGCTTGAATCCCGAATCCGAGCGCCTTTGAGAAGAGTATGCTCTATAAACGGCGCTTTATAAATTGTGCTTTTATTATTATAGTCATGAACATTTATTTTTTTATTTTTCTGCGCTAATTCAACAGCAATAAAATAAAAACGATGAAATTATTTATTTTAATACATTTTACTCAAAATATTAAACTTCGAGTGTTGATAAGTTATAAGATATTCTTCAAATGTATTTTGTTCAGGAATTTATAAAAGACAGCTCATAAGCGACACTTAATGAATTCAGAAAAAATGTCTGAAAGTATGTTTAAAAAGGTTATATCCGTAATGAATGGCAAACGTATAATTCACCAAAAAAAATTCACTTGTAATGCCTTCTCTAATGTTTAGGCAGATATCTAGATTATTGCGTCATAACGTAGAATTAAATAATTTAATTGCCCTAGTTAAAACTAAAAACCCTTTGAGTTTTTTTCTAGAATCCTGTTTTTTTTAACAACCGTTAAAAAAAAAAAAAAAAAAGAGTTAATTTCGAATTCAAGCAATGGTTACAGTTAATTTAGATAATTTCAAACTTTTTGGAATGTAACAACACTCTGCAATTCAACTTATTATAATTTATCTGCTAGATAATTTACTCGTATACCGATTACTTAACTTTAACTTCTAGAGTTTTGTTAATTTTTTAAGATTCATCTTTTTTAGAGTACTTAATTATATCATATTTATTTTAATTAAAAGAGTTTTTACCTTTTAAGTTAAAAAACGTCGAGTTTTGTTGCCAAATTAAACTGTATTTTTAAGCAAAAAATAACATTATCAAACATTTAACGTCTTGGGATTAAATATATTGGAATCTGTACACCGAATATTAAAAAAATTTAGTTATAGGTTGAACGTCTAGTTTAAACATTTATTTCACTAAGACCTCGGCCACACAGGTAGTAGCCTTTTTTGGTGCTTAAAGCTACGCTGCGAGCTAGGTGACATATCCTAGAGAAGCGAGGCTCCTACCTGTGTGGCCGAGGCCAAAGAGTAATATTTAAAAGTGTCAATAAATTTTTATAGTTTGAAAAATCCTATTTAGTTATTCATGTTGCCATATTTCATACAATACGGAATGAATTGAGTAGGGATGAATGCGTTTAAGTATATTTAACTTATAATCCTAAATAAACCTTTTGACATTTGAATGAAATTTAGTAATTCTTGAAATTTTTTTGATTGACAACTATGAATTACTATTTTGTACCTATTATGGATTTTCCAATATCGAATTTTTTGTTACGAGTATAATCACTAATTCATTCGGTTCAAATCAAAAGTAAGTAAATCGTGTTTAATTTTATATGTTTATAGTTTATCTATATAAGGTATATACGATTATGTTAAAAACATTGCAACTTACCATTACTTCATATTAAATCTCTACTATTTTTTAAATATTATTTTAAGAATACTAAAGTAAAAAAATCCAACTATACAATAGGATTCTTGAAAATTGAAATATTTTTCAAACTCTTATATTTTATTCGAGTTTTTTCCCATTATTTTCAATTTAATCTTAAAGAGTTGAATTTCTCAACTGTTTCGAAGGAACTTTCCAACACAATCACGATTCTCCGCAAGATGTGCCGTAAGCCAATATTTGGAATATGTAAAGTGTATTAATTTTAATGCAACACTATGGAACTGTAGAGAGTAATTTGTGTAGTAGAACGATTTCATTAATTTAGCGTTGTTTCTTTATAAAGTTCATTGAAGGTTAGATATTTTTGAGGATACATTGAATTTGATATAGTTACTTTATTTTATGCATATAAAAATTGTTTCTTTATAAAGTTCATTGAAGGTTAGATATTTTTGAGGATACATTGAATTTGATATAGCTACTTTATTTTATGCATATAAAAATTGTTTCTTTATAAACTTCATTGAAGGTTAAATATTTTTGAGGATACATTGAATTTGATATAGTTACTTTATTTTATGCATATAAAAATTATTTCTTTATAAACTTCATTGAAGGTTAGATATTTTTGAGGATACATTGAATTTGATATAGTTACTTTATTTTATGCATATAAAAATTGTTTCTTTATAAACTTCATTGAAGGTTAAATATTTTTGAGGATACATTGAATTTGATATAGTTACTTTATTTTATGCATATAAAAATTATTTCTTTATAAACTTCATTGAAGGTTGGATATTTTTTAGGATACATTGAATTTGATATAGTTACTTTATTTTATGCATATAAAAATTGTTTCTTTATAAACTTCATTAAAAGTTAGATATTTTTGAGGATACATTGAATTTGATATAGTTACTTTATTTTATGCATATAAAAATTGTTTCTTTATAAACTTCATTGCAGGTTAAATATTTTTGAGGATACATTGAATTTGATATAGTTACATTATTTTATGCATATAAAAATTGTTATTTTATAAACTTCATTAAAGGTTAGATATTTTTGAGGATACATTGAATTTGATATAGTTACTTTATTGTATGCATGTAAAAATAGTTCTACAATAAAATAAAATCAGTGCAATGATTTCATATTTTTAGACTTGATTTATAGATTAATACAAAATATAGAAAAAAAGTGAATCTCAGGAAAATATTTTTATGCCATATATTTTCTTCTAGAGAGCTTAATCAAATATTGAATAATGTTACCACATAAAGTTTGTATATGTTGAAATATAAAAATATATGTTCTCTTTGTTGTTTAATTCCCTTTCTCTTTCTTGTTGAATTGTTAAATTGGATTTATAAACAAATAAAAAAATTGTATATTTAAAAAACGATAGGTGATCGCACAAAAATATTATTTAACTAAATTTCAAAAGTATATTTACTTTTCACTAATCAAAATTGATTTCTTCATTTATATACTCTATAAAAGCGTATGAGAAGAAAATCAAGAAAACTATGGTTGGATCAAGCGAATTATATTCTGAAAGAAGAAAACGTTGAAATTCAGGGGAATCGTAGAAGTTGTATGAGAAGGTGTATCAATATAAAATAGGCTAAGGATGTGTGTCGAGATTAAATTGTCTCGCGCTCTATCCTTTTTGTCTACATCGATAGGGAATGGCGTGATGGCTTGTATGTTTCCATCGTAAAAAAATAAATATTTTTTTTATTTAGTGTACATTTTTTATTCCATAAAAATAAACTAAGTAATTTTTCCAATAACGGTGATCTTAACTCTCAGAGTTGAGAAGTAACTATAAGGACATTCCGAGTTTATACTTTGAAATGGAGATTTTCCGAATGTATGAACTATTATAAATGTATTATTCTCTCGAACAATATTGTACATGGATATTTAATAAAGTGTATTATTTGAAATGGAGATTTTCCAAATGCATGAATTATTTTTAATGTATTTTTGCCTCTAACAATATTGTACATAGAAATTCAATAAAGTACTCGATTTTCATGTTTTTTTTACGCTCAGAGTGTATTGATATAAAATGGTTCTTAGTAAGTGGCACGTACAAAGGATCAAGACGTCGAGGTGTATATTTAAAAAATGTAAAATTCACTTACACATGGGATACGCAACCATGAAGGAGATTGTTGTGCAAGTGATATAACCGCCGAAATGGCGTACCCCTCGAAGGATACGACCGATACGGATTCAATACAGAAGGAGGCTGTGGGAGGCAAGGGCTATCCCCGCAGACCGACACCTTCCGGGACGCGCGCCGCCGAAGCTGTCCCCTCGGCGTCATCAAATATATACAAGTGGCAGCAATCGCTCCGCCGAAGCCGTCCCTGATAAAGAATGCATGGCCATGCGACTAATGTCGGCGCTGACATCTCGGCTGGCCTGTGTTTGTCAACAAGTGGGCCGCCCTCTATCCACGCATGCATGTTTGATGAGCGAAGCGACCAACGCCGCGAAGGAGCTTACCCCCAATCTGTTCCGGTATTGTTCGGCTTTTTTTATTATTCCTCCCTTTTTATACGTCCCAAGCAGCCCATTTTGCACGCAGCGAGAAATAGAATCTTGTTGTTGTTGAGAATGCGCAAATGGGTGAACATCATCAATACCCTTTTTTGGTCAATGCCGAATCTATGATATGCCCTTTTTTACGCATTTTTTTTATATTTATACTTCAATATAAGTTGGACTTACGTTTTGACTCTAACACAACTTTATTCCCTGCGGAATTGATTCGGAGTGATGTGACGATCTTTTCCTCCCGGTCTTTATACAAGAGATATTAAAAAAGATCGAAAAATTCTTATACCTTTTTCTAAAAGATATTAAAAAAACAGATAAAAACACAATAATTGAAAAATATATACATTTCAGTTTCTTAACCGAAAATTATATTTAGTTTCATTATTCCTCATCATGGTTCAACGTGGAATATCTGACAGGATTATTGTTGCACAGCAATTTTTTTCCTACCAACGACCTCATATCAATCCATGACAGATTTAACAAAAAAAAACTATTTATATTTAATAAAAAAAATATTAACCTTTATTAATAATGATAGAACTAAAGAACATAAATTCGTTAAAGGATAAGGGAAGGAAAACAAATGAAAATAACACATCAGATAAAATGTGATATTTAAATAATAATATACATCACAATATTTTAAAAAATAAGGCAAGAGATAAAAAATAAGTTGCAGATACCATATGTTGTAATGAAAATATTTTAGTACTTACACAAAATTATAAAATGAAGTTTGATTGAATGCATTTGACATAAAAAAAAATCGATTTCGTAATATTTTTTCTACTTCGTAATTTGTTTTATCAAACACTGTTTATTCCCCTTTTTGTAATGGTATAACCTTACCGGTTTCAAGGCTTTCACCTCATCATGAGGGGAGCACAAACAAGACTCGTTTGTGCTGCCCTGATGATGAGGTGAATTTTAATGTCTTAATTATAAACAAAAAAAAGAAACCCTTTTTTGTATTGAAATCGTTTTGAACCATGAGACAATATCTACAAAAAAACAAGAAATTGTTATAAGGCCTGTAAAATTGTTATAAGGTCTGTAAAAAACATAGAAATCATAAAAATCATCTTTAGTTGCACAAAAAAGAAAAAAATAAACATATTTCCAATACCTTGAATTAATATTTTATTGAATATTTTCAATTAAAAAAAAACAGATTAACCGTTTCCTTCAAATAATATACGTGTATTTTCCATTAACCAGATTTGATCTCAGCTTTTTTATCAGTTCATAAGTACATCACTAAATTTCCCTATCGGGGTAGGCAGAGGGGTCCAAGTGTAAAACTTTTTAACTCGAACACACATATCCTTCGCCTCATCTACGTCAATGCATCTTGTCACACAACTTCTACGATATCTCTGACTTTTTAAATTTATTTCTTTCAAAATAAGATTCACTTAATCAAACATACTTTTCTTGTTCTTCCTCTATCACGCCTTCCACATACTTGCAATGTATATTTATTTTATAAGTTTTTTTTTATTCATTCATTCTTCGTACCCAAACCATCTCGTAATGGTCTCCTTTACATTACTCAATATTATATAAAGGAGACCACTCTGATATGACTTGAACATAAGCAGTTTTGTATTATTAAAGAATAATAAAATCCTTCGAGGTTTCAAATCAAATGAATTAAAACAGAAAATTCTGACAAATATATGGTATATTTTTATATTTATTAAAACTTTTCTCAGAATATAAGTAAAATACATTAACTTACTTCAACAAAACTTATTTTTCGCCTTGTGCGCTAAAACGAGGGTTGCTTTCAATTGAGTTTCTTTGAGCTTTGTACCCCAAGTCGTTTCTTAAGTAGCGTTTCGACTATGTCTTAGAAAACATGTTTGTAAAAAAATATATACATAAAGAGAAATATATAAACATTTTACATATTTTTTTTCATACACTTTCTCTATTTCGATGTGGTCACAATTTCTACATAAAGTTAATATAAAATAATACTTGGATCCCTCCCCGTGAAAATTTAAAGGTTAAATAAGTAAATTATTTTCTTTCATTTATATATTTTCGACATTTTTTTGGTAACTCGTGTAAGTTATTTTAAGTATCAACATTTTGTGCATGTCTTAAGTACGTTTTCAATTCAGGTTATTATATTGGTTTGTTGAATGAAATAATGTGTACTACATACAACAACAAAAATTAAGAAGAACAACATTTTTAATTCCCAATGTTATAACATACAGGTGTTTAACAATCATTAAGTGAAATAAAGACTAGAATACCTTTAAAGGTACGCAACAAGATCGAATCCATGAACCCCGGGTTGAGTGGCAGGTGTCCTATCAACTAAACTACGGAGGTTGTCAACCGCTTTTGAAAATACATACAAAACCTCTATTGTAAAAAAAAAATATGGTTTATTTAATAAACAAATTATTTAACAAATTTTCGAGTTGAAAAATAAATATTTTGCAAAAAATTTGAATATCGTTGTCACATTTCTTATTATTACCGTTAACATTGTCGCATTCTTTATTATTACTATTATCCATTCTTTATTTATACCGTTAATATCGCCACGTTCCATATTGTCCACTAATATTGTTGCACGTATTGTCCACTAATATTGTCGCATTCCTTGTTACTACCGTTGATATTGTCGCATTCTTTATTATTACCACTAATATTGTCGCATTCCTTATTATTACCAGAAATATTTTCCATTCCTTATTATTACTACTAATATTGTCGTTTTCTTTATTATCACCGTTAACTACAACCGTTACAGTATGAAAACAATTAAATCGGCTTACTGTTAAGAAAAACATTGTAGATTCGTTCAAATGGGAAAAGTTTATCACTTGTGTAAAAGGCGCTTTATTGTGGTCATTTATTTTCTGCCATTTTCCCACATTTTCCCGACGACACTTGTACGACAAACTTTTTAACAGTTCTAATACGTGAAGGCTATTTTTTAACTCTCTTCGTTCACCATAGATCGGGGTAGCCAACATAGTTAGTAAGATCAGATCTTTTATTTATTAGTTCTTCGAATAATGTTAAAATTGAATCAAATGTTACTTTTAATAAAAACAATATTTAGTGAGATCAATCCAAACTATTCACGTAATGAAGAATTCATTCCGTCAGTTTATATGTTTCAAATAAAGGCATATTTTATAACAAAAAATGTAGAAGTATTAAATTATCCTAATTTATTAGAGATATCAATTTATTTTAGTTTTAAATCAATAAACGTGAGACTGGAAAAAGACTGATAGGAGCCGAATAAATTCTGTAGAAATTGGTGCACTGAGTAGAACACATAGAGTGACTATGAATGAATGTGAACTTTAGGCGGATGTTGAAATTTTTGAAAGAACTAAGAACAAAGAAATCGTCGGAGTTGTAAGAATGTGGAAGAGACTATGAATTTGTGATGAAATATAAAAGTCTAGCGCTCTGTCTTCTCTGCCTATCCTGCCAAGGAAATAGCGTGACGGTACGTATGCATGTATTGCAATTAATCACAGGGGTATTAAAATTGATAATATAATTTAAATATGAAGTAAAATATTTGAATTAGTTTAATTTTTTAACTTATCAAGTATGTATTCACTTACGCTTAAAAAACAATCCTTACAAAAAAATATGACAAAATGTAAGATTAAAACGATTATGCAAGAAGAGAACAATTGTAGAATCGTGCAAAAATAAAAGGAGAACGTTCTAAATGATTTTTATATGAGTGAAGAGGTAAAGCAAAGTTGTATTATGTCACCTTGGTTGTTTAATATATATGTAGATTCATATATGCGCAGTTTATGGTAAATGTGATAAGAAAGGAGTAAAAACGAGTGAAATGCTCTTAAATGCATGTGGACTTCTGAATACAGGCGATATGGTAAAATTTACAATTTAAGGGACATGAGAAATTTCTAGTAAAATGTTTAAAAAGGAATGTTAAAAAATCAAAAATTATGGTTAAAGAAAACGGTGTGGTAAAAAGTATGTGCGATGTATGGATTAACTGAAGCATATTGATAAGTTCTGTTATCTGACAAAAATTACAATACGAGAAAATGGTGACGAAAGATGATAAAGCGAGAATGATGACGAAATAATGACTAAACTAGTATACAAGTCAGTAGTATAAGGTGTGCGTTGAAGATGTAAACCAAGAAAAACCTGACTGGATCGAGTAAACCATATTTGGAATGAAGATAAAACTAGAAGAATGAATAATAAAATATCATGCACGATGAAATGTATGAAGGTGAAAGTTGTCCGCTTTGATAGAACAGTTTGGAGACCTGTTATCTCTGCCTACTCCTCAAGGGACACAGCGTGATGATATGTATCATATGTATACATGTAATATTGCAAGATTTCTAATAATTTAAAATGTTTATAAATTTTGAAAGTAGCACCATAAAATTGTATCAAAAATTTCTCCCTAGTTTTTTCACAACAAACTATTTATTGTATTATAAATCGGTTATAAAAATCGTTTTTCCTGTCCGGTTTCTTTTGTAAACGATAATTCAGAAAAATCGGTGTCAGTTTATATACAAGTTTATATGCACGAATTATTTATAAACACAAACTCGGCTATCATATTTTCAGCATCAGTTTATTTTTCTTGAATACGATTAAATTGTTGGAATGTTGATTTAAATATTGAACCTATGTAAAATAAATAATTAATGAGCAAACAAATTATTTCCTTACGTCTTATAATCAAACAACTTTTAAAAAGCATTTACCATCATGATGATGTCGTTCCATTCTTGCCAAATAAACTTCATGTTGTATTCTTCTATATTACTTTATCTACTTGTTTATATTATAAATTTACGTATACAGGTTTAACTCAATTACATACAAACTAAAACAGAGTTTTATCATGTAACGAGAAATAAAAACTATTAAATAAATATTTTTTTAAGTCGATACAACTAACGTTGCTGAAAAAGCCAAAAATTATTTCTTTAAAACGAATTGTGAAATGTTGAAGATGTCAATATCCGAGGTTCCATTTAAAAGGGAGAGCCCGTGAAACAAAGCAAGGTGAATTGGCAAGTTAGTTCTACTTATCGTTAATCTACAATAAATAGATCAATATTTTTTTTACAATACATAAAACGAATAGGTTTGATTAGGTGTTGCTCCCATCAGCAAACTTAGAAAGTAGTATCACAACATGCCTAGAAAAAACCTTGTAGGATAGAGCTACCGGTAAAAGTTGCCCTCTAAACGGTGCTTTATAAATTGTCAGATTTTACAACATTTTGAAATTATATTGGGGAATGTTCTTGAAAATTACAGCTCTAGAGGGTCAAACGTTAGTTTATGGTCAGGCTTGTCGGATCCCTGTTTAATGTCGCGGTTCAAAAGCGTTACTCCGGGGGCAGTGGCCGGTATGCAAATTTACTCTCTCCACCTCCATTAGTTTAGAATACTTACCAACATAGGTATACAGGGATCCACGTAATCAAAGCAAATGAGAAGTTTAATAATAATAATAGTATGTACATAAATGCATTGCAAAATCGTACATATGTGTATATAAAGATAAATATCAGTAAATACATTTAAAAGAGAAGCTATCAAAATATCTGGACTTATCTCGTAATATCCTCCCGGCGGAAATACATCCCACATATATAGGGCGACCCCGGCCGCGAGGACTATAGATGTTTTTCAGCCCTCACCCTTGGGCATGTAGAGTAATAAAAAAAAACATAAAATTAATAAATGGCAGAAAAAAATAAAAAGTAGCCCAACAAAAGTAGCCCCTCAGGTTAACTGTCAGCAAAAAAATATAGAAAAGGTGATAGGAGTTCAATTTTTATCAAATTAAAATTACAAATGGATAATAATGAAAGGACATTTTATATAGTGCCGTTTGGAGAGCAGATTTTCATCCAAAGCTCTCGAACGATAAGTTTAATACTTATAATAGTGAAAGGACAGTTTACATAGGTCAATCCTACGACCAACCAGACTGTTATGGGGGACAAAATAAGTTCCCATCCAGCGTGATTCACACTAGATGATCTAAACCTTCTTTATTTCTTATTAGTTCGACGTACAGTAGTGACGATGAAGGAACTGCCCAAAGGCACTGATCCTCCGGAGGCGACATACCTGAGTGTAAAAATAATATTAACCACGATGGACTTAATGTGTGACTTTATGTGAGAAGAAACATGACTCACAGTATAGTAAATATACTTATAAAGAGCTTAAGGTCAATAGTTTAAGCAGCCTAGCAGTTACCAGTGTTTACACTGAAAAAAAAATTGTCATTTGACGCCTCCAAATTGGAGAAGCCAATCAGTCCGAAGATGAACTAATTGTAAAGACAATTTATTTAGCGCCGCTTAGAAAACAAGTTTCCTCAAAGACATTCAAAGGAGAAGTTGAAAAGAGAAAAAGACAATTTATATAGCGCTGTGTATGGAACAAGCTCTCCTCGAAGGTTGACTAACTCAGAAATCGGATTCATTCGTATTGGAAGATACAAACTCCAAAAAATAAAATATTTCAACTTGAAGGATAGAAATGTGGCAGCTGCGACTATGAAATTTAAAAAAAGAATTGTTGGTAGATAATGAATATTTTATTAATTTAATAATAACCGTAGTCTAGATGGTAAAACGCAGGACTAGCATCCGGGGTATTCAGTTTCGATTCCCAACTGTATCCGAGAAAAGGATGTCATTCTAGTAAAATAGTTCGTTTGATCACAATAATAAGTTTTTTTTTTCATTCTTAGTCTATAAGAAGATACATGATATGATAATGTATTATAAAAAGCGGAATGAAGTGGTTAAGTTATTTTTATTACCAAGGCACAGTAAGAGACTAACAACAATGACTTGTAATAAAATAGAACAATTATAACAATGTACTGTTAAAACATTTATATAAATGTAGTCTCTCTCTCCATTTCTCTCAAAATATCTTATAGAACTTTGTTCATCCTTCATCCTCTTGTGATATGACAGATTAAGTGAATTGAATGATGTAGGCAATGTGACGTAGCGCGTTAGACTACTATTGACCCTGTGATGAAACGTTATTATTTTCCATTTAATATTTTTGAACCAAGGTTGACCACGGATACCTGAAATTGTGAATAGCGAACCGTGGATAAGGGGAGGAGGTTTACTGTATACTCTGAAACAATTACAAAATTTAAATTTATTATAAATGAATTTGTATTAACTCGTTCTTGTACGCAATTTAAAGCAAGACATGATCTCGTAGGGTAAAGAGAAAATTCAATACAGCTGCAATACATACTGTAGCATATGTTAGATCATAGATTTGTTGTACGCAATTTAAAGCAAGACATGATCTCGTAGGGTAAAGAGAAAATTCAATACAGCTGCAATACATACTGTAGCATATGTTAGATCATAGATTTGTTGTACGCAATTTAAAGCAAGACATGATCTCGTAGGGTAAAGAGAAAATTCAATACAGCTGCAATACATACTGTAGCATATGTTAGATCATAGATTTGTTGTACACAATTTAAAGCAAGACATGATCTCGTAGGGTAAAGAGAAAATTCAATACATCTGCTATACATACTGTAGCATATGTTATATCATAGATTTGCGTTAAATACTATATATACTACTTTGTGTTTGTATAACTAAGGCACACATCTACATATTGGTGAGTCAATGGTGGTTACTCTTTAGGTAAAACAAATGTTTCACACAAATATACACCTTCACGCCATGTTCCATTTCCAGTAGGCAGAGAAGACAGATCTTCCCAAACTTCTCGTGCCCTCTTTAATACTACTTGTATAAATTTTATTTTGATCTTTCAATATCATTATTTCTATAATATGTGGCTGTACCATTTTGATTATCTGTAAGTGTTGTATCTTTTTTAAATCGGCATTGGTTTCAAATAGTGTCATAATTTATTTTTCAACTAAAAAGAAATGGCTGGTTGGACCTTTAATACAATGTTTAAATTTCAAAAGACTTGTTATCGTGTCCATTAAAATATTAACTGAATTAAATGGTGCTTCTTATTATTGAGAGAATAAATATTCTTCATGAGCTTAAAATCCCTTTTAAGGGCATTTGGTATTACATAAAGGCTGGGTTTTAATTTATTTTTACAAATTTTACTACTTTCAAAGAAGAAAAATAAGCTATCACATGACATTTTAGTCCCAGCTTAAGGATTTGCGAGACAAGCTTAGACAATGCAAAAAAACTCTCAAAAGCAAGATTAATGCGAGAGAAATGCGAACCCTACATAAATTGTGTAGAAAAATAATTAACTATAGAATGAGATATGAGAACAATAAAAAATAAAGCAGTTTGACAGAAGAAGTGGTTCTAAAAATTAAGAAATGGGAACTTAAATTATGCGAGCACATAAAGGGAAGGAATTGAATCGGATTTATTAAGTTTATTTATCCGAATAGAATAGACATTCAATATATTTTGGCTATATACAATATCACCAAACGGGTTTACTGCAACGTAGCAATCTCTTATTACAATTGACCAGAAAGATATTTCTAAGAAATTTTAAATAAAAATCAGAGTGAAACCTTTTTTAAAAAAATGAGTATCTAAGGGAAGCTTACCCGCAGCCTGCAGGTTAAAAGATAGGGGTATTTCCGACTTGAGCACGGAGTTTATAGTATAAAAGGTAAGAATTTTTTTGGAAAACCTTGAAAAAACTAGGCAGTACATAATTATTTAAGTCCAGAAACAGAATCTTGAGAAAAGTCTAAAATATTAGATAGTAAATAATTGGAAAATAGTCAGGGTTGAAAGATATGGTGGACAATTCTTTTTGCCTAGCCTAACAGCAATCGATAGATGATAGTGTTTATAATGTATGAAATTCTTAATAATATTATATTTAAAATTTTAAGAATATTATTAAAAATATTTATTTTTTTCCCAGCTATTATTTGAGAATGTTTGTTTTTGTTCTAGATTGTTGGGTATTTTTACAAGCGTTTCGCATACTTTGTTTTTATCAAGTTGTCACGGCTGCCAAGTAAATTCGAACCACAAGTGAGTATTCTACAACCGTATACCGCACGATATACTGCTCTATCGCCAGTAGTCATCAACATTTTTTAACAAAATTAACTAACAAATTATTCAATTTTGAATTATTTTATTATTCAGCCTCGTACTATGATCGGTACAGTATACAATATCAAAAACGAATCTTTAGGAAGTGTTAGTACACTATGATATGCTAGATTTAGAAACATGACGTAACTTTATTTTAGAAACGAATCTTTAGAGAGTGTGGGTACAATATGATATGCTAGATTTTAAAACATGACGCAACGAATCTTTAAGGAGTGTGGGTACACTATGATATGCTAAATTTTAAAGTGTAAATTACATAGTTACAATCGGTTTTGTAAACATTATATGAAATCTCGTTAAAACATCTTAAGTTAAGACTATTGGGAGGTACAATTTAACAAAGGAGTCCTTGCAGTAAACTTTTTAAACTTTTTTTTAACTATTAATGATCAGAAATTACGTTAAGGGTATTTATGTCATATCAAATAATATGTCCAGAGGTTTTTTTCAAAAAACATATTTTGAAATCGGATAAATTTGTAACTGGAAAATTTCCATGGGGAATAAGTTTTTTGTCTTGCAAATTTTCACAAATATTTGAAATAATTATTAAAAAATTCGCATGTTTCGAAACATCAATCAGGCGTCATCTTCATGGAGTCAGTGCTTCCGTTAGACTGGTGTTCTCAAAAATATCTATAGAAACTGTCACCGGTGCTTGGTATTGCTATATTATAATATATTCCGGTATTGTGTTCTCATTATATCTGCTGTGACACAACAAGTACCTACTCTATGATCATTATAACGAGAATACAATACTTTAATATGACATGGCAACACCAAGCACTAGTGACAGTTGAACAAATGTTTTAAGAGATCATCAATCTTGCGGTGGCTCTAGTTACCAGACAATGAGGCTTGATTGAGGCGCTGAAACTAGTTGAGAATAAAAAATGTAATACGTGATAAAAATCGTTTTGAAAGGCCTCATCAAATTTATAGAATCGTAGTATTTCATTTAAGTATAACATTTAAACATAATAAAAGTTCTTTATACACACTATATTTTCGGTAAAAGTATACATACGAATAACAATTGATAAATATTTTTTCATACTGTTACAAGATCACTTACTAATTTCCAATACTATTTTCTATTTCTCGGACACTTTTTACTAAGCAGTTTATAAAATCGTATAAATGATAAAATTTAATACAAATTAAAAAATCCTAGCGTCTTCAAAAGTATGGTATACTTAAAAAAATGTGTAATAGAAAATATATGTTTTTAAATATATGATACAAAATACTTTTTTTTTAAATATGTAATACAAAATATATATTTGAAGGACCAATAAAATCGGTACTTAAAAAACATATTTTGTAAAGGAAAACTAAAAAATATGTTATAAAATTACAAAAATATTCATCAGTTTCACTTTTCGATAAATGGTGCTTAAAATGGAAGAGCACTTGAAGCATATTTGAATAATAATACGGAAGTAAATTTAAAAGTTATTGTACTTTATTTTATTCCACTAACTTTTTGCCCATTGACCTGTTTGGAGCATTCAAAACTATTCTTAAAATACTCACTTCAAATACAATAAATGGGCAAAAAATGTGAACTAAAATTAAATAAACTTTCTAAATGATTTCTGTATGTATGTAACGAGCCATTATTGGTGTATACGAATATGATCAAAATATTTTAATTTCTATATTTACTTGAAAACTTTAACTGAAAATAATAAGTACGCACACCCATGTTTGGCGTTCAATTCCTATCGTATCCTAGACGAGAGTGTCGTGTCCCCAGTACTTAGAAAGGCAGTGGCGTAGAAGCAATAAAACCCCAATGGGCGATGTGGGAGACCCGAAAAGCCTTATTCCCATTGTACTCCGCCAAAGGTACACAATACATGTACAATTTTATATGCTCGCACGCTACCAAGTAAAATATGTGTTTTGTGTAATTTAAAGTTTATTCAAATGTAGGTGTTTTTGTCGCATTTTATAGCAAAGAAAAAAATGTACGAGATATTTTATTGTTTTGTTGAATTATCAACAAAATTTAGTCAGTGGAGGCGGAAACTAAAGTTACAAATAAAATGTACGAATCAAAACCAAAAAAAATCACTGATGTATTATTTATGATACATGTATAATTTTAAAAACTTTATCCAAAGATATCATATTTAACTTAATTCTATTAGAATGTTTTTAAAAAATAAAATGGCATAAAATAACACATTCATCTGTCGTGGGTAATGAATTGAAAACGATAAACCAATTGTTTTCATATTGAAAGATGAATTTGTTGTACTTT
Source organism: Odontocerum albicorne (assembly GCA_949825065.1). Classification (NCBI taxonomy): domain Eukaryota; kingdom Metazoa; phylum Arthropoda; class Insecta; order Trichoptera; family Odontoceridae; genus Odontocerum; species Odontocerum albicorne. The sequence continues at coordinate 42,078,610 of OX463843.1, read as the reverse complement.
TATACTGCAAATAAAATATTTTTTGTATGTATACGAGTAGTACAATCGTAGAATAAAAACATGCCGCTTTTTTCCTGTATTACAACATTCTTTTTTATAAACAAGCATGAAAAATTTTATGTTAAAGAATAGCAAATTATTTATTTCTAATAACTGTATTTCCTGACTAAATTTATTAATATTCTGATATAAAATAAATAGCCTTATGATATGACATTCCAATTGTTTTTATTTTATGATGTAAATTACTGAAGTCCGCGTCCATACTATAATATGATTTGAAATTAATAAATTTAAAAAGTTATATCTACTTATTTTTCAATTATTGGGATCCAAAAATTATAAACAATTAAAAAAATGTATCGATGAACGTTCTTTAACTTTAGTGTTAATTTGTTGCTAACATAACGCGGAGATAATAAAAAAAATATTCACATATTTCAAGTTACCGTCAAACTTTTCTATTTCAAAATTATTTCATTTCTAGCCCATCCAAATAAGAATCTTAGTGCATTACCTTGCCCTTCATTTCTAACCCATCCAAATGAGAATCTTAGTGCATTACCTTGCCTTTCATTTCTAACCCATCCAAATGAGAATCTTAGTGCATTACCTTGCCCTTCATTTGTAACCCATCCAAATGAGAATCTTAGTGCATTACCTTGCCTTTCATTTCTAACCCATCCAAATGAGAATCTTAGTGCATTGCCTTGCTCTTCATTTCTAACCCATCCAAATGAGAATCTTAGTGCATTACCTTGCCTTTCATTTCTAGCCCATCCAAATGAGAATCTTATTGCATTACCTTGCCCTTCATTTCTAGCCCATCCAAATGAGAATCTTAGTGCATTACCTTGCCCTTCATTTCTAGCCCATCCAAATGAGAATCTTAGTGCATTACCTTGCCCTTCATTTATAGCCCATCCAAATGAGAATCTTAGTGCATTACCTTGCCCTTCATTTCTAGCCCATCCAAATGAGAATCTTAGTGGATCTTAGTAAATTCATTTTCTTGGTTACTTCAGCAATATTTTTCACTTATTTACAGAATATAATATATTTCAAGAAATTGCCAATTCGTTTCATTTTTAATTGTTAAAAATATTAATTAGTATTTCAATCGTAATTTTTATCAAAATTTAAAAGTACAATTTTACGTTTTTTTTCTATAATAGTTAGTTTTGGAGAATAATATAGTTTTAGATTTTTTATAATTATAGCCCATTACAAATTATTTAATATTTCAATTACTTTTTTAATAAAAAAAGATGTGAGAAGTCGGTTTTAGAAACTTAGTGTATTTTACTAATATCGTAGACGTTTACAAAAAAAATTAATTACTTTTTTATGAAAAAAAATATGAATTACAAATTAAGGGATGAATTGCATTTAAAAGAAAGTCAAAAGCTAAAATACGACCTCCGTGGCCTGGTGGTAAGACACTTGTCTGCCGATCCGAAGGTTGCGAGTTCGATCCCCGCTGGAACCCAGATTTTTTTAAATAGGATTCCAGGCTGGTTAACACTTAGGGCATATACAAAACATATTTATGGTTGGTTGGAAGAGATTGTCACATGGAAATAAACTCGCCAGGTTAAAAAAAAAAGCTTAAAAATTTGATGGTTTTACATTTATGTATTAATTAATGTATAAGTCACAAGCGAACAATTTTAAAAAATAAACAATAATTAGTTATATTTTTTTTTCATAAAAATACGGAATCGAACACAAATTGTCATTGATTAAGGTCCAAGAAAAAGAATATTCCGAAACATCCGACTTTTGGAACATTTCAATAAGTTTCCGGAAACCATTGCAACTCAAACCCATGGAGTTTATGTTCGAAGTCTTGTTCGATAAACATGTTACTTGAGGAAACTAGAATACATACATACATACACGCGCTCCCCATTCTAGCTCCGTTTACTCTCGAAACATACATCTTCCGTTTCGACTATTTGTTTGCAGCGCCGAGAAGTTTCCCCAACTGTCTAACTTTAAACACACAACACTGACACACAAGAAGAGGCTTGATCCCAACCCCTTAGACCTATTACACGAACTCAAATTCAATCTTAAAGCCTCACGTTCTTTTTTGAACACTTACAACATTTACATTATAACGCGTATTGTAAAAAAATTGGATAAAAGCATAGAATTTTAATTCAGAGAATCTTTGTTTTAAATTATTTCCAGGATGTCTATAAATAGTTTGATTTTTTTAAAATATCCACGTTAGTTTACTATTATGCGTTTATTTTTTGTACTTTTCATATCAGTCAAAGTTATTTAATTATTTTCGTATTTAACGATAAATATTCGTATTTTGATTGATATATTTTTATTTTCATCGAAATATTCGATTTACAAAAACATTTATAAAATGGTTAGTTTCTTTAATTTTTTTATGTCATAATTTATTTCTGATATTCTTCAATATTAGGTTGATGAATAAAAACACCAATAAAATGTTTTGACATTATCAATCAATTTAGAATAAATGTAGTTGGTTTAAAATATCACGAATTATAAGAACCGATTCCCATGTATTTTATAAATTCCTTTGTATGTGTTATGTGTAAGACATACATCTATAATGAAAAAAAAATCTTGATATAAGTTTTACTGTATAAAAAAACGAATATTTCGAATTATTTATTGATTGGATGACTTAAATAAAATATTGCAAGTAAAATTCTTCTTTTGAAAATATTAATTCTATAATCAGTTAAATACCATATCTTGTGTGAATTTGCCTTTATTCTGACATAATGTTTGAAAGTAATTTGCATCGTTTGTTAAAATTCAGATGGTTTCAAGTCAGTCTTTTTAAATTGATCAATTTATCATTTGGAGAAACCATCAATCATTTCATTAGGGTATATCACTCTGAATTCATTGCATCCCAATTTACTATTGAGGGAACGCAATTCTGTGGAGACTTCAACCACACATACGAGTATTGTAGCAATGTACTCATTGGTCAAAGTGTCATAAAATGAGTAAACCACTGTGAAAGAGAAGCAATGCGCAGTCTCATGAAAAATTTCTGTACCGTGTTGGTATTTATATCCCAACGTTATGTTCACGATCTGTGTTTGTTACACAATAGAGAAATAAACATCGCTTTGTCTCACCCGTTGAAATGAATATCATCAACGAGTGAAAAGGACATGAGAGATTTGAGTCGTTCAATTCGCTTGAAATGCATATATTTTCCATCCTTTTTCCATCCCAGTGATTTTCGATCCATATAATGAAATATTTCAAAACACTCAAGAAATGTAACCAAACAGATAAAACGTATTTTGAGATATATTTCAAACGTTTTTTATTTAACTATACTAAGTTTAATTTTAGTTCAAAGAATTTATGGTTAATTAAGATTAATTAAGATATTAATATTTCCTTTATTAAATAAATATAGCTAGAATGTTTGTCTTGAATTTTATTTTTACAATTTTCCTTGCAATATTCGTAATAGTTGCAATATTCGTAAAATCATTACATATTCAAAACAATAAAGATTGAAAATTAAACAGAAACAACTAGAAAAAAATCCTATTACTAATGAGATATGGACTCCATTAGCTACACATATTTTTAGACACATGATTGAATTTTTTTTAAATGTGACGACGTCGAGTGTTATAGAAATAATTTTTTATTCTTGATGAAATGAAAATAGTTTGTTTATAGTTTTTGAGGTGGAAAAATACTTAATTTTCATTGATTATTGTGAAGATATTACTTGTTGATTTTTACAAATTTTAAAATGATTAGAAAATTTAAGTTCACTTAATTTATTGGTTCATTTGTTCCCTTTATTTTTTATGCTTTAATTTATTGAATTTTGTACTGCATGCTGATATTTTCTTAGCAGTACAGTTTTGTCTTGTTTATCGTTTCACTTTGCAACCTTTTTCAGGCTATACAATGTCGATGTGACCTAATTGGTTAGACGCCTATTTTCTGACCCGGGGTTACGATTTCGATTCCCGTTAGAACCCGATTTTTATTAAAAGGATTCAAATCTAGTTTTACCCTTTCTGCTAGGCTGAAAGAGGTTTATATGTTGCAATAAATTCGCTTAATTGTGTTATATACAGCAAAAATACAATATTTCTATGTTTTAGCAAAGCGGAAAGACTGACGTACTAAAAGGTAAGACGAGGAATGAACAGAAAGATATATGGTAGTTGGCGAAATTTTGACTGAGGGAAAGGTACAAACTACAAGAAACAGAAGAGCATGTATAACGAGAGGTCTGACGCAAAATTTATAAGTGGAAGTAAACATATGTTCTCTCTAACTACTCCAAAAGGTATATTACGTGTTTTGTATGTAATCGGGTGATAATTCATATGTTTGTATCGTCTGATTCGGCGTCAATTGTTTTCCTGTAAATGACAATGGTCATTTAACATACTTTGCACATTTTTTTAGTAATGGTTTATTGAATAATAAAAATATATTTTTTAACTTAAATTGTATTATATTCCATTGAAACTTTCTCTGCACAAACCTTGTATTCCATTCGTATATTATATCTCAGCATATGTTAGACCACTCTCCCTGTTACATCTTTATGTTTTCTAGTGAGCATAAAAGAAATACCCGAAAGTAAAGAAGGCGCAGAGATAGAGATGTTCCGAAGGCTCGGTAATGCGGTTAGAAGGGTGGCGGAACGACTTGCTTCTATAGTAATACGTATTTATATACAGCTCTTCCCATATAACTCCCCACATCTTCGAGATTATGTGGATTTCAGCAAAAATGCATTATATGGACTTTTCTCTAGAATATAATAATGATGATATAAAAAGGACAACTTATAAAGCGCCGTATAGAGATCAGGCTCTCCTCAAGGGCGCTCTTACTTGGGATTATATCCCACTATTTTTGACACATTAAAAATATTACGGAATAAATATATACAGTTAATGTAAGGATGAGAATGTTGTAGTTGCGGCTATTAAATTAGGTATTTCCCTGCATCTGCATATACTTAAGAAGGGGAAAATGAACTGCAAAGAAACCTTTGTGAATCTTTCGATAGGCGATAGTAACGTATTCAGCTTTAGGTCTAGTAAAGGGTACACAATGCGTATAGTGTTGCAATATAATCATAAATTTTCTCAAAACAGACTATCCTCAAGTGATTTATAAAGCTACACACGCCATCTACTCGTATATATCTTAGAAGCAGACCATTTCACGGCACAAAACAAGCAACGGCAAATAACTTTATTAAAATAAAAAGACGAGTAACAGTATTCAAAGTGCTCATTTTAAATACGAATTAGCTATTCGTATTTAAAATTTAGTTAACCTACATATGTATTTATGTATAATATAAAAAACCTGAACGATAAAATCATCAGGTGTAGGTAGAGTTTATACTTTTCAGATTTGGTGTTGACAGTACTCGCAAATGCTGAAGATCCCTTCTATAGCCTGACTTCCAAATGTTTTATTTTGAAAGGAATTTTAATAAAAGATAGATTCTTAACTATCTGTTAGATAGTTATTAAACCACGTGACTTGAGAAGGTGGTTGAACTTGTGATTGGCAGCTTCAATGGAAGAATAGTAAAGGGATGATAACTAACATGCAGGATCGAATTTTCAGTTGTGTAAACACTTAGCTTAGCCAAGTCTAAAAACATCAGAAAAAGAATGATATAGCATTTCATTTATATCATTTGAGCATTCGTTGATGAAGCAACGGTACTCTTTCCTTGTTCTTTAGCCAGATGTATTGCTTGTTTATACAACAAGCTCACCTCTCTTGAGACATCGATTCCTCAGTATTTTGAATTTTTGGAGTTTTTTCCTAGAAGTCCGTTGCTGATGGCTTTCCTAAGTGTTGACATGTGTGATATTTAGGTATTCAATGAATACTTTTGTTATGTTTTTTTAATAAAATAAATAAAAGACTTATTTTTAATTATATTTTTCACCACAGTTTTATTTGAGTTCACCGAACTGAAAACAGTGGTGAATACAAAATAAAAAATAATTATTTTATTTAAAAAAAAATACAAACATGACACCACAAAGTGAAACAAACGTATTTTTTAAGTTTCCGTAAATTAATATTTTTGTCTTATTTTTGCTTTTCTGATCTTTGAACATTTTGGACATTCTTACTTTACTTTTCAATATAGTTTGTTAATAACCTTCATAAATATATTTTATTTTTGTACGCTACAGCATTGAGTCCACTTTTATCTCAATTCCATATATCATTATGGGCTTTTCTCATATTTTGAATGCTTTTGTTTTTCTATAAATTTTATTTTTGTGCTCTACGGCATTGATTCTACTCTTATCTCAATTCCATATATCATTATGGGCTTTTCTCATATTTTGAATGCTTTTGTTTTTCTATATATTTTATTTTTGTGCTCTACAGCATTGTGTCCACTCTTATCTCGATTCCATATATCATTATGGGCTTTTCTCATATTTTGAATGCTTTTGTTTTTCTATATATTTTATTTTTGTGCTCTACGGCATTGATTCTACTCTTATCTCGATTCCATATATCATTATGGGCTTTTCTCATATTTTGAATGCTTTTGTTTTTCTATATATTTTATTTTTGTGCTCTACAGCATTGTGTCCACTCTTATCTCGATTCCATATATCATTATGGGCTTTTCTCATATTTTGAATGCTTTTGTTTTTCTATATATTTTATTTTTGTGCTCTACAGCATTAATTCTACTCTTATCTCGATTCCATATATCATTATGGGCTTTTCTCATATTTTGAATGCTTTTGTTTTTCTATATATTTTATTTTTGTGCTCTACAGCATTGTGTCCACTCTTATCTCGATTCCATATATCATTATGGGCTTTTCTCATATTTTGAATGCTTTTGTTTTTCTATATATTTTATTTTTGTGCTCTACGGCATTGATTCTACTCTTATCTCGATTCCATATATCATTATGGGCTTTTCTCATATTTTGAATGCTTTTGTTTTTCTATATATTTTATTTTTGTGCTCTACAGCATTGTGTCCACTCTTATCTCGATTCCATATATCATTATGGGCTTTTCTCATATTTTGAATGCTTTTGTTTTTCTATATATTTTATTTTTGTGCTCTACAGCATTAATTCTACTCTTATCTCGATTCCATATATCATTATGGGCTTTTCTCATATTTTGAATGCTTTTGTTTTTCTATATATTTTATTTTTGTGCTCTACAGCATTGTGTCCACTCTTATCTCGATTCCATATATCATTATGGGCTTTTCTCATATTTTGAATGCTTTTGTTTTTCTATATATTTTATTTTTGTGCTCTACGGCATTGATTCTACTCTTATCTCGATTCCATATATCATTATGGGCTTTTCTCATATTTTGAATGCTTTTGTTTTTCTATATATTTTATTTTTGTGCTCTACAGCATTGTGTCCACTCTTATCTCGATTCCATATATCATTATGGGCTTTTCTCATATTTTGAATGCTTTTGTTTTTCTATATATTTTATTTTTGTGCTCTACAGCATTAATTCTACTCTTATCTCGATTCCATATATCATTATGGGCTTTTCTCATATTTTGAATGCTTTTGTTTTTCTATATATTTTATTTTTGTGCTCTACAGCATTGATTCTACTCTTATCTCGATTCCATATATCATTATGGGCTTTTCTCATATTTTGAATGCTTTTGTTTTTCTATATATTTTATTTTTGTGCTCTACAGCATTGTGTCCACTCTTATCTCGATTCCATATATCATTATGGGCTTTTCTCATATTTTGAATGCTTTTGTTTTTCTATATATTTTATTTTTGTGCTCTACGGCATTGATTCTACTCTTATCTCAATTCCATATATCATTATGGGCTTTTCTCATATTTTGAATGCTTTTGTTTTTCTATATATTTTATTTTTGTGCTCTACAGCATTGTGTCCACTCTTATCTCGATTCCATATATCATTATGGGCTTTTCTCATATTTTGAATGCTTTTGTTTTTCTATATATTTTATTTTTGTGCTCTACAGCATTGATTCTACTCTTATCTCGATTCCATATATCATTATGGGCTTTTCTCATATTTTGAATGCTTTTGTTTTTCTATATATTTTATTTTTGTGCTCTACAGCATTGTGTCCACTCTTATCTCGATTCCATATATCATTATGGGCTTTTCTCATATTTTGAATGCTTTTGTTTTTCTATATATTTTATTTTTGTGCTCTACAGCATTGATTCTACTCTTATCTCGATTCCATATATCATTATGGGCTTTTCTCATATTTTGAATGCTTTTGTTTTTCTATATATTTTATTTTTGTGCTCTACAGCATTGTGTCCACTCTTATCTCGATTCCATATATCATTATGGGCTTTTCTCATATTTTGAATGCTTTTGTTTTTCTATATATTTTATTTTTGTGCTCTACAGCATTAATTCTACTCTTATCTCGATTCCATATATCATTATGGGCTTTTCTCATATTTTGAATGCTTTTGTTTTTCTATATATTTTATTTTTGTGCTCTACAGCATTGTGTCCACTCTTATCTCGATTCCATATATCATTATGGGCTTTTCTCATATTTTGAATGCTTTTGTTTTTCTATATATTTTATTTTTGTGCTCTACAGCATTGATTCTACTCTTATCTCGATTCCATATATCATTATGGGCTTTTCTCATATTTTGAATGCTTTTGTTTTTCTATATATTTTATTTTTGTGCTCTACAGCATTGTGTCCACTCTTATCTCGATTCCATATATCATTATGGGCTTTTCTCATATTTTGAATGCTTTTGTTTTTCTATATATTTTATTTTTGTGCTCTACAGCATTAATTCTACTCTTATCTCGATTCCATATATCATTATGGGCTTTTCTCATATTTTGAATGCTTTTGTTTTTCTATATATTTTATTTTTGTGCTCTACAGCATTGTGTCCACTCTTATCTCGATTCCATATATCATTATGGGCCTTAGTCATAATATATGTTGAATGCTTTTATTTTTCAATATGTAACCACCTCGAAAGACGGCTTCCAACACGGGGGAAGCAGGCTCAATTTATTTTAGAACCCGATTTAAAAAAAGGGTTCTTGTTTTACTTTTACTCAATGTATCTTTGATATCGTTCTGGTAGGTTAAAATAGATTATAGCATGGCAATAATATTTTTAGGCTGTACCGAAAGACGACTGTATACAAAAAAAAAGTGTAAATCATTAAAACAATACAATATTCTTCTTCATCGCGTGCTCAATAGTGAGCGTCGGGTCCTCTGCCATGTCTGGAACTTGGTACGCTTTCAATTACCTTCCATAGCGGTCCTGGGATATTTTAAATGCAGCATTGTAAAAAGATCTTATTAACTATTTTATTTGGTCCTTCCAACTTATAAGATACATTCGTCTTGCTCGTTTTTCTTCAACTATCACTATGGTCACTAACTTATTCAGACTTGCGTTATTGTTTCTGGCAACATGTTTAAAATATGTAAGGATTATTTTATTTGGTCCTTCCAACTTATAGGATACATTCTTCTTGCTCGTTTTTCTTCAACTATCACTATGGTCACTAACTTATTCAGACTTGCGTTATTGTTTCTGGCAACATGTTCAAAATATGTAAGGATTATTTTATTTGGTCCTTCCAACTTATAGGATACATTCTTCTTGCTCGTTTTTCTTCAACTATCACTATGGTCACTAGCTTATTCAGACCTGCGTTATTGTTTCTGGCAACATGTTCAAAATATGTAAGGATTATTTTATTTGGTCCTTCCAACTTATAGGATACATTCTTCTTGCTCGTTTTTCTTCAACTATCACTATGGTCACTAACTTATTCAGACCTGCGTTATTGTTTCTGGCAACATGTTCAAAATATGTAAGGATTATTTTATTTGGTCCTTCCAACTTATAGGATACATTCTTCTTGCTCGTTTTTCTTCATCTATCACTATGGTCACTAACTTATTCAGACTTGCGTTATTGTTTATGGCAACATGTTCAAAATATGTTAGGATTATTTTATTTGGTCCTTCCAACTTATAGGATACATTCTTCTTGCTCGTTTTTCTTCATCTATCACTATGGTCACTAACTTATTCAGACTTGCGTTATTGTTTCTGGCAACATGTTCAAAATATGTTAGGATTATTTTTCTCAAGTCTTCTTAGGTTATAGAGATAGATACGTTGGTGCGCCTTGCGGTCTATGTGATATGAGGCATCCACTTCAAACACTATATTTTAAAGGACACACATTATTAAATTATTTGTTATTTATATTGTAGACTCAATTGTTAAACAGAATGATTTAACTTAAATATGAAACAAATCTACACAATAAACTGAAATTAAAGTAACCAACACGATTGTTTAGGTTTACAAAATCATCGTCAGAAAACAAACAGGTTGGTCACTTTAGTCTATATTTAATGTGAAGATTTTTTTCGCATGAATGCATCTATTAGGTTTTTTTTTCGTCTTCATTATCGTCCGTGATTCCATTCCACACAGTAATACAGAAAATACAAGAGACCTAACTAAATGGAAATATAATTTAGTAATATGCTAACCATTCAGCTACAAGCGCCAAAATGCAAAACATACGCGAACAGGCTGTAATCAGTAATCCCTGTAAAATTTATATTTGAATGTACCGTCTCCATGTTCACAGAATTACGTTCACGATTCATCATCACATGATAAATATGTGAACATTTATAAATTATGTGAAAGTTTGGTTTATCAACGGTAAAATAACGCATTATCGCACCAGCTGTTTGTTTCAATTTTATCAAATTTTCTAAGGTCAAGCCGAGTTGAATTTATTTTAATATTATTCACTCCAGCATAAATCAAAACAACTATTATATTAATTTTTTTGGTTTTTACTTTTTTAAGAATATGAAACGTGAAATGTTTTTATCATTCCACGATACGTGTTTATTCCTACTTATCTGAAACTAAACGACTATTCAATACTAACTTATCGGAGTTTACATAAAATTTTATAGAGATAAATAATAATGTTAAAGAAAATGGAGATAGAATTTAACATACTCTGCAAATAATATAGAAAACAGTGTATTTAGAAATATTACAGATACATAAAGCTATTAAAAAAAATACCATAATAATAAAAAATTATAAAATAATCACTCCTCATTGATATACGAGTATTTACTTTGAGTCAATACACCACGCACGCTTTCTATGTAATGTAAAATTTCCAGTGAAACCATTGTGAGGTGCATGGCTGCGCGGTAATGCACTGGAATTCCGTGCGGAAGATCGCCGTTCGAATCCCGGGATGTCCTACTCCCCTCGAATGATACAGGTTTTGTCCACCTTGTATTCGGGGGAAAAGAAACTATTGACTTCTTTCTTTCAAAAATCAAATATACCAGTGCGCTCCGATCGTCTCACTTCGGTGTGCTATCAACTCCAGTACAGCGGTGTGGCCGGTGAGTTTTCTGGTAAGTTGGTACTTACTTAAAGAAGCGAAAATAGAAAGACACATAACACCACATCACAGCTTCGGTTTCTAACTGATTTGTCTTTGGAGAATTGGGGATCCTCGACTACGAGGCCCAGCAACGACAAACATGAAACCCGTTAAATATAAACATTGCACTCGTTAAAAATTAAAATATGTTCGACTGAACATAGACTAAGGTTATGAAATAGAAACATGTGTTTTATTGATTTAAAAGGTAATAAAAAGTTATTTCATGTATCTATAAGATCTATAATAATTATTAGAAGATAATAAATAATACATGATTCTTTAGATGGCACAAATAAAAGTTATTTCATGTATCTATAAGATCTATAATAATTATTAGAAGATAATAAATAATACATGATTCTTTAGATGGCACAAATAAAATAAAATATGAAATAACCTTCAGGATATAAAGGCACGGATACCAAGAAGTATTTTGTTTAAAATGAAGCCTCTGCATTCAATTTTTTTTTACTTTGATCACAAAATGGCACTAAAAAAGAATTTGTATTCTATTATGTTAAGCATATATATATATCAATTAAATTGTATTGATTTAATTTTTTAACATCGCTTACAGTTTATTTGCATTATTAAATCATTTTATCAATGGTTTCGGCTTTAACTTTGTGGAACTCAGTATTATAAGATTAAACAAAGAATTAATTTATTATTCCACTAATTACATTAATACCATCTACTTTTCCTCCTCAGGCAGAATGAAGAGAGTCTTAAGAAAGGAAGTAGAAACACGTGTAGCTGAGATTAATATAATTAGTGAAAAAACAAAGGAAATTTTTGACCAATTTTATTTATTTTGCGATAAAAAAACAAAATTTCCATATAAAATCCTTTGTGACAATATAATTTATGATATCAGAAACAATTTCTAGCATGTTTTCTAAATTTCCTTTTTGATTAATCGATAAAAGAACGACGTTAACCTCATTAAAATATGCTTAACTGTATTTTTAATTAATTGAGAAAGAAACAACGCTAACTTCAAAGAAAAAATTCCATATTAAATACTGTAATTTATGATATCAGAAACTATTTCTAGTATGTTTTCTTTATTTCCTTTTTTATTAATCGATAAAAGAACAACGTTAACCTCATTAAAACATGCTTAACTTTATTTTTAATTAATTGAAAAAGAAACAATGCCAACTTCCTTAAAAATATGAATAAAATCTCCAAACCAGGAACAATTTTCACAAAACATCGTATTATGTTGCCAATACATCGGCGTTGATTCCCGAGCCTCCCAAACAAGGACTCAGTGTAGTAAGGGAAGAGATACGAATAAGGGGGCGGGTCACCCCTGTATGCTGTGTTTGCTCTACCCATATGTTTCCGTTCAGTGGATTTTTTATGATTATTATTTTCTTTTATGAACACCGTCCCGCCCTATGCAGGGAATAACAATGAGAGGCCGCGCTACCTTTCTTTCCATTTAAGGCTGCTTTCGAGAGTTTCATTCACTGGCTTCCGCTTCAAAAGCAGTTTTCTTCACTCACCTGGACAAATCATTATTAACAGAATTTAAAAAAATCTTTGAAATATCTTAGATACTTAATAATATTTTTTGAAAAAAATGATAATTTGTCATAATTCAAACTTACAATCATTATTTGAAAAACAAAAAAAATATGTTGCCGTGCTTGGATATTTATTCCACATACCATCGACTTGTTAATAAGATTAACAAGTCGAACCCAAGTGCTAAAAAAATGTTTGGAAGGCTAAGAAAAATGAGATTTGAGAGATCTTGCAAGTAAATTACCGGTGCGGAGAAGAGCTTAAGTAATATTTTAACTCTGACCCAAAGGAAGTAGACAGAGTATAATGTAATGCAATAATAAAAAGCAAACTATCAAATTAACTTAAAAAATTCACTATAAAATTCAAAGAAAAGTGCGGAAAAGTGTATAAATGAAAAGTGGGAATTATATTATGTATACGTCGCGACAGAAAAATCTGGAACTCTTTCTTGTGTAAAATATCATAATGGTATTTTATCGATTATTTTATATGTTAAAAAGGAATATATTTTTAATACAAGTATCTAATGGTAGCTTTCCTATTCATTCATTCAATTTACGTTATTTTTTTTTGTGATATTTTTAATTTGTCTATAACAGTGGGTTTCAATCGCGAATTCAGAGCGACCTTAAGGGAAGTTTGTTCTCCAAAAGGTGGTGTACAAAGTGTCATTTAATAATTATAGAATAACTTGCAATTTTTTAATTATCAAAAGAGTAGAAAAAATACTAGAGTAGATTTTTCTTCTTCGGCTTAGACAAATATTTTTATTTATTTTATTTTACTTTTATAAAGAAACTTTCCCTTATTAATTTTCCATTTGGAAAATTAGTTGGTGTTTTAGATAATATGACACAAATGAGTTTTCAGCGTGAAGTGAAGTCGTTTTTTTTAAAGCTGTATCTATTAAAAATACTACAAGTATAGCCTTAGTTTGTTTTTTTAATTGTTCGAGTATTAATAAATAAATATAGATTTATTGATAGCGACATATTATTTGCATATAAATACATTCCGAAATTGCACATATATCTCAAAATAAACTGCAATAAATGCATTTAAGAGAGAAGAGTGCAAAAGGTCTAGTATGTGACTCAAGTCACGATTACTTTATACACCGTACTATTTAAGATTGCTTGCTCAAGTTTTAGAGTTATGAACCAGCGACCTTTTTCTCTGAAGTGCCGCGATTTAACTTCTATGTTTTTATTAAATTTAAATATTTATCTATCAATTTTTTTTATATATTTAGTAAAAAATATTTTATAAAATAATAAAGTAATTAAATATAGTATTAATAATTATATAGTTAACTTACTTGTAGGATATATTTAATACTTTTTTTTTCAAAACATTGTCAATTTCATCTGAAAGTAGTCGGTAAAGTTTTCTCCGTTTTTGTTGCAAGAAGAGTCTTTTGAATCGAGCGCGTCTACGTTTGTTCAGGCCAGAAGTTTTTAGGTTCCCTACTACATATTACTGTGAAATTGTTGTTATGTCTGGGATCCTGAATGAGTTTTTTATACAATTTAATAATACAACGGTGCCGCTTAGGTGTATTTTGGTTGAAAGCATCTTTTTTAACTTTTCGGCTAGTGAAATGCTCGTCTAAACGATGTCAATAATGTAGAAAGTGAGTTTTTTTTCGTAATCTGAAAAATGTACAATTTATGTACACAATACTGAATTGCGTTGAATATGTTGAAAAAAAAGTGACGAAGGCTGACTGAAAAAATCAACACTAATAGTGTACAACATTCAGCAATAATAATTATTAATGCTAAATGTTGCACAGAAACTCAGGGATAGTTATTAAACTTAATTATTTTATTTCTTGAATCTTAGAAAAAACGTTTGTTTCACCTTGTAGTCTAATGTTTATAAATTTATAATAAAATAAATAAAACGCATATTTTTCATTTTGTATTTACCACTGTTTTATTAGAGTTCACTATCGGTCTCAAAAATCTCCCTCTTCCTCGTCAGGTTAGTTTATCTTCATCTGACGAGAAAGACACAGATCTTTGAATCCGGTAGTGAACTCAAATAAAACAGTGATAAATACAAAATCTAAAAACATTTGTGTTGTATTTAAAATGTATGAATCATTTTATTTAAGAAGATAACATGATTTGATTGGAGTTATACAAAACGCTCAATGAGAAGATAAATGAATGCAGGTGAAACGAAAAGTATTTTTGATAGATACTACGAAGAAAATATATGAATTGTTTGTAGTTTAAAATTTATTTCCTCAGATCAACCACATTTTATTCAGACACTTCTATCACGACTTCCACTAACCTTTGCATTTCAGATTATTTAAGTTAGTTTCTCGTCATATATTTATTCAAAATATATTAAAGCGCTTCTTTTTCACACCTAAACTTCCACATTTGTCTCTCGTTCATATTTATGATATTTTCAATTTGCTGCTCACTGTTCTGCATTTTATTCAACTAACATTGAATTCATCATCTTAGAACATATGTATAATTATTTTCTTAAGTATTTTTTCTTTTACTTTATACCAATATTATCATATTTAGAGTTTTTTTTTTATCACCGTGATTTTCAGCGCAGTTTTTTCAGATACGTTTTTCCAAACAGCTCATACAAATTTCATATCATACATAATAATTCATTTTCATTCTTCGCTAATACTACCATGCCATCAGCGCTACATAATGCAGATATATTTTCTATCGACATTTTTATGAATTTTGAAGTTCCTTAATAAATTAATCCACATTTATATGAATAATCGTGGTGGGTTACACATGCTTGGTTCACATGTTTTATTTTAATATATTAAACCACTCAGTTAAAGCATCATCCAGTATTATTAAGAACCCCATCCCACGTATTAACGTCACACTACGCTCATTAAATATCCTCCATGCTGACCATGCTTTCTAATTCAATATTGTTTATATTATATATATTTTTTTCAAGTGATCAGTTTATTGTAATTTATTTTTATCAAACACTATTTATTCCTCTTTTTTTGTAACGGTATAACCCTACCGGTTTCAAGGCTTTTACCTCATCTTCAGGGGAGCACAAACAAGACTAAATTATGTTCTTAGTCTTGTTTGTGCCCCCGTGAAGATGAGGTGAAAGCCTTGAAACCGGTAGGGTTATACCGTTACAAAAAGTGGAATAAACAGTGTTTGATAAAAATAAATAACAATGTCTTTAAACCTCCACAACGTTAATGCCTTAACTATAAACAACATGATTAGTTTATTTTTATTCACTCATTAAAAAATCGAATATTTGTTCAGTTAGTTAAAATATACAAAAAAAAATATGAATATATTTTTTATGTGAATTTAAGCAATATGGGTGACAGTTATACTACAACTTTTTAATGAATCTCGAAGGTACCTTAGAAAAGGAAAAAAAGAGGTTTAATCTTATTTCTCATACCTGTTTTTTTCAAAAACTTTATTTTATTTTTTATTTAACTTTCTTGCTGTTAGCAGTAAAATTTTGAAATAAGCTCGGCAAGTTGTACTGTATTCATATATAATGAAATTATGATAAAAATACATTTAATATAACGCAAGTAGGATTTATTTGTGCATAATAATATATAAGACCAGTTGATATCTTATCAAAGATTCAAATTTTATATTCTAGTGAGAGAGGTAGTAATATTTACCGTCAGACGATTTGTTGACTGTGATAAATTAGTCATGACAACACAAACAAAAAATTCCGTGACTCCAAACCAATTAGGTTCGTCAATAGCAAAAAGCATATGACATACGGGACAATTATTATTGACTATCCATACAAACTGCTCTCACAGTGACTTTCAATATTTTTCTCGTACTCTTTCAAATAAATTATCTACTATTGTTTCACGATGCGGTTGTTAATCAAACAAACAACTTTTTTAAGTACTCAAAGACGTGGGATAGTAAAAATTTATCTGCATTTCATAAAATATGGCTAAAAAAAACTATGAATAATATGTTCATGGAGTTTTATAATTGTCCAGAGCATCCCGTCAATTTTGATAATCTTGTACGGAATAGTCATCGACCACCCCTTTCTAGTACAAGCAATCTCTTGCCTTATGTAGAGCCTCCTGAAATGAGCGCCCTGATGCCTTTTTCCACCTGGTCACTTCATCTGGTGGGTTCATGGTGTCTGCTTCTTTTGGTATTCACGCTTCCTGGGAGACTTGGCCGCTCAAGGCTGTTTTCCTTCCCCCGCGCTATGTGTTGAAGCGTACAGTTCTTCTTGCATATGTGTACAGTACAGAGTGATGCCTTTCAACCCCGAGTTCTACAACGACTGGTCGATTGGTTCTTCTGACAATCTATGAAATTCGCATGAACCGCATACAACACTAAACCTTAAATGCGTCATTTTTTTTTTAATAATTTTTTTTTTATTTCAAAACGATTAAGTGGATAATAATTTTGATTAGTTTTCTTATGGCAAATGTTTAGCAGAGTCATGGTCTAAATAAGTCGATTTGTACTATAGACGGTTCTGTCTTTATATTAAATTACCATATAGATATTATATTCTATTCTCTTAGGAAAATATTTTGGCCAGTATCCCAAAAATTTTATTTTCGATAAATATTTGAAAAATCATAGTTATATTTTTTTATAAAATGAATAAATAACATTCAAATTGTAGAAAAGCTTAATGAAACAGTTTTTTTTTATTACTAAATTGATTAAATGTTTTTTTCACTCCTATATAACTAACGTACAGTAGAAATAGAACGAACAACGCATTCAAATTCTCTTTTACCCCAGTTGTTCACCAGGGTGATGCCATCTCTAACAAAACTATTCACAACCTTACTGTAAGGTATGTTTGGAAACCTTCCGTGGAAGAAAAAAATTGCGAACATTGTTTTATTTTCTTTCGACGCCAATGAAAGTTGTAGGTATTAAGATGAACTTAAGCAAAACAAAATATATGCATTATGACTGCAATAGCCAATCTAGATAAAGTGACGACCTCCGTGGCCTGGTGGTAAGACACTTGTCTGCCGATCCGGAGGTTGCGGGTTCGATCCCCGCTGGAACCCAGATATTTTAAATAGGATTCCAGTCTGGTTAACACTTAGGGCCTATAAAAACATATTTCTGGTTGGTTGGAAGAGATGGTCACATGGCATTAAACTCGCCAGGTTAAAAACAAAAAAAAAAAGTTAATTACTCGTATTTAAAACTAGAATTGGTTCAGAACTACACATACTTAGTTTAACTTATTTTGCGACATACTGAGACTAACGTACGAGACATGACCAAATACGAAATATTATACATGGATATTATTTTTAATATTGAAGCGGAAACTTTACATACATCCTTACTGATTTTTCTGGCACTTCACTCATAGACCATAACTGGACAACAGTAATATCACATCCATCTTCTAGTTCCACGAGTAAAATATTCGACATAACGTCGACCAGTAATTATGAACAGCGGAGTACTTTGAAAGTCAGTAAACAAATTTATTTCATGTATATTCAGAAAAATGCGTATAGAATATTATCACAAAAAACCTTTCAAAGCACTATATTGGAAGTGGAACGAAAAAACTACCTTATTATAGTTCCGTTTAGATATGTCCTTATAGATATAATCTAACCTGTGCAGTTTGTTTATGTATCGAAATGGAAAGGCGTGCAGCGTGCCCATTGTAATGGAGTAGTGACATGCATAAGCCTTTTGCGGCAGCCTTCAAGCTAGATGCATTTTTAAAGGATTTCGAAAATTCTTCGTTGACAAAAGCTTTATGACTTGGTAAAATTTCAAAAGTTGTTATAACGGGACGGGGGCCTTTGTATAAGAATGCAATTAACTTTCAATGTGTTTGGTTTAGGGGTTTCAGTTCCTCTTTTATCCTGATTCTCTCATCAACTGAGCTTCTACATGGAGACATCTTGTAAAGGGGTGATTTAAAATATTCAATTAGTAATTTATTTATGACAAAAACATCATAAAATATTATATAACGTAAATTAAAAAAAAACTAACTTTTTTTTCCATCTATTCAATATTTATAAAACTTTTGAAAGTCAAAGTCCATATATTCTTTTAAGTTTTCCCTGTCACGAAATAAAAGTTATTGTACTAAACGTGACACTCAAATTTATGAAAAAAAAAAGTTTTTTAAAATTGAAAAAGAAAACATAAAATCATGAATTATAGCTGGCATTTTTTTACCAACTAATTTGAGTTACGAGAAAGTGTACAACGTGAAAATAATTACGTAATATCACGTGTCAGTTAAAATACAAAATAATTTGGAAAAGAAAATCATTTTGTACAATAACGCTTTTTTATTTCTACAATTAATAAGATAATCAGGGTACGTAAATATTCAAAGATTTTCGAATCGATACAAATAGAGCTATTACACGATATTTAAAACCTAAATATACTCAAAAGCCGTTACGAAATAGATGTCTACAACATGGCAACCCTTATTTAAATTCCGTGCAATAATAGTTTTGATGAACGTTTATAAATAACTGTGAAATATGAAATCGTGGAATTCGATAATGTGGTAATATTCTACTTTAGTTCAATAATATCGATCCGTATAAATCACCGCACGAGAGAACAAATTCCCCACACGAGCACGACATTGCTTTATTTCCATATCGCGTTTCTATGCCCTTCCGTGTCGCGCACTTCCGACTGAAGTGTGACAGAGATTTTCCGAATCATTGAATTAATGTGTATCTATCGCCTTACTTTGTATTTTATTTCCATTGACAAACCTACATTTAGTGTTATTTGCAGCGGTTTCCATTTGTGCGCTGCGCCTAATATTTCATTTTCCACTAGTATTGTACTGTAAGCTTTACATTAGGGTGATAATTATGGGTTGCCTTTTTTTTATATACACGGTGTAAAATGGAATTTATAAGTAATGAATAAAATCGAAATGAAGATATTTGAAATAAAAGCAAAGATAAAATGGATGTTATTATTAAACGAGTATACAAGTCAGAGTTGTAGGTGTACGTTGAAGAGGAATACCGAGCAAAATGTGACTTGGTCAATTGGAGCAGATTTTGAAAGTAAATAAAGGGAAAAGTATGAATAAAATAATATTACAATGAATGACGTGATATATGAATATGAAGGAAGCGAAAGTGATGTAATTGGATGGAAAATTTTGGAGATTTGTTTTCTCTGTCCACCACGTAAATGTACGAATGTATCAAATATATAATTTTTTTGACGAAAACACTTATCTTCAGCACTTAACATTTAAATCTTATACGAAGAAAATCTTTGTTAAATTTATGGTTATTATAACGAAACACATATAATGTACTCGTATTTACAATTATACGAAGTATTTCCTAAAATCCAAAGAAATTATTCCTTTAGTTATTTTTTTATTTTATTTTATTTTATTTACAATATGTTATTTGATTCATTTTATTTTTCATACACACTGAATATTCGGAAAAAAAATAAAGGCTAAGAATATACATTTGTCAAGTAAATCTGAGATTCGGTGAAAAGTTGGCTTAGAGCTATAATTCGGGCACGAAACCGGATTTGCTCTTTTACCGCGCCTAAGCACAAAACATCCCCAAATAAGCCACTTAGTATCCCTTCCTCTTTCTCAAGCTAGTGGATATGTCTGAAATATATTGATTGAATTTGATCTGTTGCACTGTACGCACTGAAAGAATAAATATCATCATCATCGGTGAAGTGAGACAGAAAAGTTTTTATCAAATATATTATTCAAAGAAAAAAAAATATTTATATATTTCTGTTAATATTAAAATGAACACTTAAGTATTTTACTCAATGATTGTAAACAGAGTTATAAGCATTCTGTATGAATACTACACCGAATAAAGTCAAATGTGTTATTATTTACAATAGTATTATGTATGTAATTGGGTTAACCCCGTAAATAAATAAAGAAATAAGGTAGCAAAAGATTGAAGAGTTGCCATTCATAAGAACATTCATTAATTAAAACTTACCATACATTTAAAATAAATAATTCTCTCTCAAATTAGATCTATAAAGGTTTCAACATCCCTTGATAACCTTTCCATCCTTACACTCCTTTAATCTGTCGATAATAATGGGTTCAAATCCCGAGTTAAAGCGCCCTTGAGAAGAGTCTGCCGTCTAAACGTCGCTATATAAATTGTATTATTTAATATTATTATTATTGTATTTTATTAACAGATATAACATATAAAGACTAGAATACCAATTGACGACAATAGTGTAAAAGTTAGTATTAATACATTTAAACCTGACGGGTTTATAGTCATATGTCAATTTTTTCCCACAAAAAAAAAGGTGTTACAAAAAACTTGAAGTAAAAACCAGACAATATATATATTTTTTTAATAGAGAAAACAACGGGAATCGAACCCGCAGCCCCCGGGATGGAAGACATGTATCTTACCAACTAGGTTACGAGGAATATTATACAATCCTTTCTGCGTTTAGTTACTTATACAGTGAAACACGTCAAGGGGTAAACTAAATAAACCAAGAGTTCAATTGTTTGCAAATAAATTATTTAAAATCAATATTACCATAATGAAATTTCACCAAAAAACTTACATATTAAGAAATAAGAACTGGAAGATAATACTAATTAGCCATTTGAAATTGTATTAAAGAAAAATGTAAGTGTATATGTAATTGGTTTTATACGTAAATACTAACATGTCATTTGCTTGTTTTAGAATAAGCAGATATAATAGAATTGCACACTTTCTAACCACGACATACTTCCACCGCATCCATACATCGTCTCATAAAACTCCTACAGTTTCTCTTACTCCTTACCTCGATGACCAAGTTGGTAAAATGCTTGTCTCTCAAACTCGGAGGTCGCGGGTTCGATTCTCGTCAGAAGCCCTTGATTTTTTAAAAGAAGAATTCCATTCTGGTTTTCGCTTCTTTTTAACATATTTCGAATTGGTTGGAAGATATTGCCACATAGATAATAATCCCGTCAGGTTGTACGATATACAACGAAAGTGTAATACAATACAATACCATTCCTTCTTTTGAAATTCACTTAGTCCAACAGTATTTATCTCAGTCATCCTGAACTATAACTCCCAATTATATTTGCATTATAGTCAGTTGATCGTTTAAGGTCGTCACATCAATATAAAAACTTACTAAAATTAAAATTATTTTTTTAACGCGAATGCACTTCTATTATTATAAATGATTGCCATAAAAAACACACTTAAAATAATTCTTATAACCTATAAGTCAACATATAATATTCAGCTTCTACTAACGTAGACGTATGTAACATATATGTATCATATGTGGATAATGTATCTGATTGAACTGAAACTAAGTGCCTTATCCTATAACACGATTTAATTTAACTTGTTCTATGACTTGTTATGAAACTCTCCAAGGATCAAGGAACCTGATGGAGTAATTTAAAGGCGTTGAGGTGATGTAAAGCTTCATGTAGAGAAACATTTAAAATACATTAAACTCTTGATAAAAATATAAATATTATATACGTTACTTGATTTCAAGGAATACTTACAATATGAAAAGTTTGCGTATTGAACTTAACCTTTATCCAAGTAAGTGAAATCATTAATCTTTTTTATTTTAGATCGATTTGCGTGTTTAAAAATTTATTTACTCGTTGATTATCAACGTCAGAAGATCAATATTCTTTTGAATATCAAATTATATTTATTTTAGATATATACATTCTAATTATCTGGATATTTTTAATTCATCGCTCACATTTATTAAGCGTATGTTAAATACATATTTTTAACTTTAGAGGAAACATTTTAAAATTGTTTTTCACCTTCAATATATGTATCTTAAATGTTGAATACATATTATATAACACGTATATTTATATCAATTTACGTGTAATAAATATCAACAAACAAATATATATATATATATATATATATTTGATCATGTTCCAAAAAGTTAGAAAAATATGTTTTAATGATTTTACAACCAAATTAAATAAATGTAAAAGTTTTCCGAGTATTTTTTATTTTCAATAAAAGCTATTCAATCTTTTATTTTTAGTTTTTTTTTTAATTGAGACTTCTTTGATAATTTATATCGTTTATTAAATTTGCTGCCAGAAATTTCTTATAAGTATTTTCCAGTTGAGAATTCTTCGAAAATATTTATAATATTACATATATTTTCATATATCAACACATATCCGTCGCCTTTTCTACATCTATATACCTTACATAACTCCTACGATTTCTCTGAACTTCAACGTTTCCTTCGTTCAAAATATCATTCAGTTGATCTAACCATACTTTACTTAGTCTTTTTTTTCACCCCTTCCACTCACACATGCACTTTATATTTGTTTTGTTAATGTTTCTTTATTTGTTAGTTCTACATTCTCAACCCATCTGAGAGTATTCCTCTTCATGTAACTCAACAAATCAGAATTAGGTTCACATTCATTCCATAATTTCATAAAAAAGTTTCAAAACTTTTACTGAAATAAGTGATAAAGAATTGATAAGCTATTTCTTCCATAGGTCATTCCAAATGAAAAAGTGTTTTTCCATGTTTATTTCTTGAAATGATTTCTAAATTTTTAATACTAAATTACCAAAATCAATTGAACTTGATCTATGGAAGGAAAACTTGAACTTGACAGAAGAAAGGGTAAGAGCAAGATTGATGTTGTGGAGATGCGTACACTAAGGAAAATTTGCAGTGTCAATGTTTGAAAGAAGGCGGAACGAATGCATGGATGAAATAGATTATTTAATTAAGTTGAAGAAAGAAGCTTTAAGATTATTTGGACATGTGGAGAGAATGATGAAGAAAAAAATACAATGCGAGTACACAAGTCAGAATTACAAAGTGTGCGAGGAGAAGGTAGACCGAGGAAAACGTGACTTGTCCAAATGGACCAGATTTTGAAATAAGGTAAAGTGAGAGGCATAAATAATAGAAGATTGTACATGACGAGATGTATGAATGTTGAAAAGTCGTAAGTTGTGTGCTCGGATAGAAAAGTTTGGAGGTCTGTTCTCTCTGGCTACCCCCAAGTGGCACGGCTTGATGATATTTATGTTTATAAAATCAAATGAATAACCTATATCCTTAAAACCATACAATAAATATTAAATTTTTTACCACAAAAGTTAAAAAAAAATAAATAAAGAAAGCATTTTGACATTACTCAAAATTATTTTCTGTAGCTACGAATCTTAATTGTATGATAAAATTCAATGTTTTATTTTTGTGGTTGAAATGAGTCGTCGAAATTTAAAAACCAATTATTTTCTTATATATTAAAATCATAAAACATTTCACGTCAACAATTTATTTCATTGGTGGTGAAGCCGTTTGTAAATAAATATTGGTACATAAATATCATGGAAACGTGTTGACATATTTTACTTAAAATTACGTAGAAATAAATGAAAAAAATTTATAAATATTATTGAAATTTTGCATGCATTATTTGCGTTCTGCAGTTATTTTTGTAAATATAATGGAATATTTTTCATGGAATGAGATATAAACAAATGCTTTTAATAAGATATTTTATGGACTAGTAAAACCAAACTACAATATTATTGATTATTGTTCAATAAGTAAAACCAAACTACAATAATATTGATTATTGTTCAATAAATAAAAACCAAACTACAATATTATTGATTATTGTTCAATAAATAAAAACCAAACTACAATATTATTGATTATTGTTCAATAAATAAAAATATTCAAACGATTTGAGTGTACTCGGACTAATAACATAATTGTACCAAATTTTAAATAATTTTACTTTGAGAAGTATAAAGAAATGAAAAAATACATTTATTTCCGTTTTGGTACATTAATTTTATTAGTGGCTGCGTTTTGCCATAATCAATAATGTATGTAACATAACTAAACAGAAGGTATTGTGTAATAAAAAAACCTCATTATTTTTATTTAAAATTCTTAAATACTTTATACTTTACTATAAATGCAGATTTATAGTAAAGTATAGTAAAGTAGTAAATTTAATCAAAATTTAATTGGACAAGAAGGTTGTAGATAAATAACATTATTTCATACACATGTTTATTGTTAGTTTTTAAAGCCTAAATTATGATTTGAATTGACTGAATTAAATTGCACTTTTTTCAAAATATCATTTTAATTTCAAAGACAGATAGCATAAAATGTCATATTTAAAATAATATTGAGATACAATAGTTTTTATTTGGCTTTTAAAACTTTAACTTCGAGCTTTCAATTAAAAAAATATATACGTTTAATTTAATTATTTTTTATTTACTTTGTCAAAGTATATTTTTTAACCTGTGCTGCGAAGTAAAAGAATATATTTCTGAAAACGAGATTAAAATAAAATATGTCGATATATTGTAGTACTAGAAATAAATTGTAAATTGTTATTTACTTGTAAATTTTTTTACTGGATAGATATAACATGTATTGAAGAAATATTTTTGAATTTGTATATGCTATCCACAATACTTAAATATGTAATTAGATTATGTTTGAATAGAAAGGCAAACTGAGGAGTATAAATATATCCGTGAGTACTTATTTCACCATTTCAACATTTTGTTGATAGAATAATTGGTTTTAATATTCAAGAAATTGATCGGATATTTCATCTTAAAAAAAATATTCATCGTGTTTTTTAAATAATTAACTACATACACATTATGTATATACCACAATACGATTCCGTAATATCTAATAAATTATTCATTTTTTTAATATAAAAAAAATCTACAAATCAAGTAACAGAAAAGTTTTATTTATTTATTGAAAGTATGAAAATAGGTATCATGTCTGAATATATTTTGAGAATGCACTGAATCATATAATAGATATTCATCAACCCCTTTGAAAATTAATATACTGTAAAATTACATATAACTCCCGACGGCAAGCTATAAAATCTGCAATGCAAATTCAGTATATTTTTGAAACATAATTTTTTTTATAAATACACTTACAACTAAATTAAGTATTACTAAATATTTGAACCCTCAAATGTATAATTTTTTTCCGATGTTAACATTTATTATTTTTATATTTTAATGAATAGTCATTAATTTTTTTTTTATTAATTTAGTTTTATCACAATTCATTTCGTTTCATAAATAAATGAATAATTAAGAAATAACATTGTTGAATAATTTTCTACGGAATGATTTTTTATCACAGATCAAGGTTTAATAATCACAGTAAAATATTTTTTTAAATATATATTTTGCGGCGCATTAAATTTATGAATGAAATTATATATTGTTCTCGGTCAATATGTTTGTACAACTTATTTTTTGTGACTATTTGCTTCAACACAATAAAAACAATGACTTGCAAAACGGGAGTAACCCCAGCGTAAAATTTAATAGGGCGTACAATTAGATTATTTTAAGTGCCCGCCGGGTTCTAGGAGAATAACGATTCTAACTGAATTAACGCGACATTGACAGTCACCTCAAAACAATTATATTACACAACCTTCAATTACTCGAACATTTAGACAAGATGATTTCAATTTCATTCATTTTGAAATTGCCACATCGCAAGTTATTATATATGGTTCGAAATAATTGACACATTGCAAGTTATTATATATGGTTTGAAATAATTGACACATTGCAAGTTATTATATATGGTTCGAAATAATAGACACATTGCATTAATTACGTGTGATTTGCAGAAAATATTGTAAATTATGACGTTAGGTAGTCCTTTTAAATCAAAGAAGCTTGTTATTTCATTCCGTGGATGGATGATGCAGTGTACAAAAAGATTGCGATCGATAGGCTATCCGTCGTAATGAAGTATGATTTTCAGCGATACTGTGGATGGAAAATGTATGTGTGTGTGTATTGGTTTATTGTCTAGAAACTGTTGCCACTCAGCAAGCGCGCATTCATGACATATTGAACCCAAAGTTTCGGTGCCAAGGAGATTAAACTTCCATGAGGATTGACAGGTTTAATTCCCTATGGTATTTCGTTAGGCAGCTTTATATAGCGCTATTTGCTATTTGTGTTAGCACTATAAGAATTGTATATTAAGCAGCATATAAGCTACAGAAAATATACAAATTCAACTGTAATTGGTTTTAGAATAAATCCAGCCCGAAATTAAACCGAAACTGGGGCGTCCGCATGCTCAGCGTGCATGCTAACCATTAAACTACGGCCGCTGATAAAAAAAATGGTTGCAATTCAGGAAACAAAACATTCTTTATAGAACGAAATATGTTTATTTTAAGACGATCTGTAGCTTCATTCTACTATTGTGTATCTTTAGGCAGATTAAATAATACTTGATAAGCATAGAGAACAGGATTCCAGACTTTCCTATCTCGATATCTCACCTATTCCGCATACGTAAACATTCTCATACAGCGTCTACGATTTCTCTTACTTCTTACATTATCTTCTTTCAAACTATCATTCACTTGGTTCAACCTTCCTTCCCTGTGTATTCTCTATCACGCATTCCTCTCACATAAAGCACTGAACTTTTATTTTGTTAGATGTTCTTCATTTATTCGTTTCACATACCCAAAGCATTAGAAAAAAAGCGTTATTTTCGTAAATTTAACAAACAGTTTACTTACAACATAAAGATATATTATTATAAATAGGCTATAAGCACCGACCTATGGTCTACTAATAAAAGTCTCTGTGTTTTTAAATATTGTATTTTAATATTAATAAAACTTTTAATGTGTTTTAATTATGAATTTAAACTGAAAACAAACAATCGATAAATGACTCTTTTACGCAAAATTTTACCTGATATCAACCGACCATCTCCAAATAAAAAATAATAAATAAATTAAATGCTTAAGTCAAACACAACTCTCACATAACATGTTAAATTTATTTGTTGTATTTTTGTAAACTCTTATATTGAATAAAAAAGCTGAGAGTTAAATTTGATATTAAGTTACACTCTTTCTTACCATTTCTATTTCAATATTCATCTTCTCGTGTCAAAGGCACGATAATATTGTACTTCCTGAATATTACTGGGCGTTCTACAAATCCAATCCTCTTTGGTGCAATACACCTGGCTCCTCGAGCACTGGAGCAAATATTGCAAGGATTTCTCCTCACCGCAGATATATAGAGTTGCAATTTCAATTGATATGATTTTTATAAGCCACTTTGTTACATTTGGTAAGTTATCCATATTTTTAAATTTATTTTCCAACACTTGACCGAATATGGCAAAGTTCCTAATTAAGGGTAGAATCAATGTTTTTCGATCTTCAAACTAATCTTTATTTTTGTCTGATTCATTTTTATTTTAATTATTGTAGGAATCAGAATACCCTACTTAAATTATCGTTATTACTGACTGTTTTAATGGCACTCTTTATTAATGTATCGTCATATTATTGGCCAAAGGTCTCAATTAATAAGATAATGAAAATTTAAAAAAAAAACAAATTAAGAAGGAAAATTTTAAGCTTAATTAACACAAAACACGTGAATCATTTAAAAATATACGGGTACATTGACTTCAGTAGTAGTCAACTTAATACAAATAGTAATAATAATAATAGGACGATTTATTTAGCGCCGTTTAGAGAGTAAACATTTCTCCATAATTGACACCATTATTCACAGATTAAAAATATTTAATAAATATACATATTTCATGTATAAATTGAATGTAAGGATGGGGAGGTAGGGGCTGCGGTCATTAGATTAGGCACTTTCTTGCATTTATGTGAGTTAATAAAACAAATTTGGTAAGAAAACAGCTAAAAATTTACAAAGGGAATACGAATTACAAAAAAATATATGTAAATCTTCTGATATGCGATAGTTATACATTTGGACTTTAGTATATGTATGAAGTATTCATATTTTGTCGTAAATTTCGGTATGACTTCCCAAAAAAGGTTGTTGTCATTTGATTCCGAAAGCTGAATAAATCGCTGATATCTAAAGCGCTTTGATTTTGTTATTTTTTATCATTATAACTTTAACATCGAGGAATTATTGAAATATTAATAATATTGAGTTTCATATTATTGTTAAATAGTGCGTTATTTTATTAATTACACTAAATATTTAATTATTTGTTATTGTCATCAATATTTGGTTGCAAATTTGTTACAAAAAATACGTCTAATGCAATATATTTGAATTAAAAAAATGACTCCATTTATTTTTATTTTAAAGCACAATTGATTTTAAAATTGTTCAATAACTTTTGTACAATTTCAAAATAATAATGTTTGTTTAAAAATGAAAACTTTATTTCAAATTACTTATATTTTTAAGAAATAGCAAGCACCTAGATAATTAAGAACGAGGAACGTTTTTTTTTTTTTTTTTTTAATAACACACAAAGTGTAATTATATATTATATAAATGAACGAATTGGTGTCAATTATATAATGTGTTTGTTTTAATTATTTCATTCATTATCAGAAAGAAGACCTCTTAATTAATGAAACGTGTGGAACAATTATTAAATTTATTGTTTTTTTTTAATAAATGTATAAAATATTTGTCGAATATTTGTGAAAAAATATATTCGCCCTGCGAATAACAACTACAGTGCCTTCGAAAGATGGAAAGCCAACTCAACACGGTAACCACTTCAAAATATTTTAAATAAGTTGAAAAAACCGTGAAAATCTTTGAACATATCTGAAATACTTATGGTCTTGATCTATCATTTTGTTATCGCATTAATACACATCAATAACAATAATGCTACACAATAATAAATTATCGATGTGTATCACATGTAAAATTCTTGAACATATCTGAAATACTTATAATCTTTGAACATATCTAAAATACTTATGGTCTTGATCTATCATTTTGTTATCGCATTAATACACATCAATAACAATAATGCTACACAATAATAAATTATCGATGTGTATCACATGTAAAATTCTTGAAAAAACGTTTAGTAAGCGATATTACAACAAATTTCATGGACTGTTAATGACCAATATCGACCAATAATGACCAATATATCACAATTATTTTCCTAATACGACATAAAATCGGATATAATATCTGAAAGAAAAATCCACCGGAATCCGCCGGGAATCGAAACCGGGTTGGTGAAATATTCAGCAAGAATGCGTTTTTTAAATCATTTGCGCTAAAAAATTGCTATGGCATAACAAGAAAGCATTTTTTTTTATGAATACATTAAATTCAATGTGTAATATAAGTTAACCCATGCCTATGAAATATGTTGACAAAAATGTAATAATTGGCCAAAGATGCTAGAAATTGTAATTTGTATTAAAACAATAAAAAATGTATCGTAAAATTAGATGCGTTGTTCATTTAAAGTGTAAAAATTAAAAGTTTTAAAAACCCGATACCCTCAAATTTGATGCATAACTAATCAGTATGTACACGCTTGCTTTTTTGCTTTTGCAATTTTGCCCAGCTTGCTGCAATTCCACAAGGAAGAGTCGCAGCGGAGGGGCTGTACGCCAACTAAAGGCAGTGCCTATATGAAACAACCCTTTGTTTTTTTTATCTTGACTTCTCATTACAAGGTAATTTTTGTAGGCATTATTGACGATGCCTATAGTATTCACTATGACATCCCTTAATTTAAAAAAAAATCCCTTTCTTTTATATACATATATGATAGAAGCACGTATAAACGAACTTTTTTTTATTATTCATAAACAAGGCGCTCTCGATCTTATGTTGTATATTAAAAGGGAACAAAATGCGCCGATACGTCGCCCATGTGAGTCAAACTTATAAGATCCTATGGAGTGCAATCACTTGGCACTGGCTTATACTCATATATAAGAGTTTACGGTCATTATTCAAGGAGAAGAAGAAGGGAACAACAACATGTAAGTCAACTATTTCAGAATCTTTAAAAATCCAAGAAATTATTAATCAAAAGTAAAATGTTATCAATGATCATATATTCTAAAACAAATCAGTATTCCTTTCAAAATTTTCTCTCGGGACACTTCCTAGTACACATAATCACACAACATTTAGGTAAAATATTAGAATTCATATTTAGTATGTTGATGAAGAAGAGCTTTGGAGTCCTCTCAAAAACAAGCTCCTGCTTGTTTGGGTTGTTTAAAAAGCAAAGCACTTACCGACGGGTTCGGCACGCAGCGGCGCGGATCAGGGCTGCGGTACGTGGGGCTGTAGCGCGCCGGGAAACAGCCCGGGGGTCCCATGAGCCCCCCGCCCGGCTTTACCTTGTCCGGGGAGTACATTGCGCAACTCCCCCAAGGGTCGTCCTCGAGCTTCAACACCTTGGACGGTGAGTGGTACTGGCGGTCGAAAATCTTGAAGTCTTTTCTTCCACTTGATAAAACAAAAACTGAGGGCCTAAGCCTCTCGTTGCTTGTTTTGTTTAGTCTGTTTCTAACCTTTCTTCTGTTCCAACGTTTCTTAGTTAAGTCTTTTAACTGGCATTTAATATATAAACGTTATTTCTCTTCTATCCCCCGCGGTGTTACTTAAGACTTCCAAATTTATCCAAAACACTAACAATTTGGACAATATACTTGTCTCTTTAGCACTTTTCCTCGTATATTCACTTAATTTATTAACTTTGTAGATCACGTCTACTTTTGACAGCTGTTTGAACTCCGTTGAAGTGTTCTCATTATTTATTAATATTGTTTATATTATGAACTGCCGCGTACACCATGTGAGTCTCGTATGGTTCACGATCATCGCATTAAAAATGTTTTTCTCATGAAATAAACTGTTAGGTTGTCTTTATGATACTTAATCACAAAATGTCAGTTTTATTTACACATAACTCGGGATATTATTTTAGTTTCCCGTTTCAGTTGTCTGGAATTGGAGTTTTTAAATTGTTTAACCATTTGACCTTCTCTTAAGAGAGATGGTATTTATGTTTTTTTAATGCAGGTAATAAATAAAAATAATCTAAAAGAAAACTGTTTCCCACTTTCCGCAAGATGTCACCATCATCACCATTAAAGATATGTCCGTCCGTATTTTAATTCGCGTCTAACGAAGCATGCATGCGAGGGCACACGTCCATGCCCATTAGACGTGTTGTGTATCGTTACGTAATATTGGCAAAAACAATAGTAGCGAGATATGGTGGCAATCGAGGGTCAAAGCGTAAGTGCGAGGGAGTCGCCCGTTTCAACGGATCGCAGGTTGAGAGTGGAATGTGGTGCTTGCACCTGTTTCTGTCGTGTGAGACTGAGCGAGCCTCCATGTCGGGGCGCCGCGTGACGTCACTCGGCGCCGCGGCGGCGCGGTCCCGCCCCCGACGCTCCCCTCCGGTCGGCTCGACCCTCGGCCCGGACGCGCAGAGATCACGCCGCATACGCCCTTTCGAAAGTACCCTGGCAGCACGGATCGGGGGGAGGCGCTCGCGCTCACATGACGCAACTCACCCTTAACTCACTTCACTTTAGTCTTTCTGACACCGACTATCGAGCTTATCCGACTGAAATGAAGAAAAGCTTATTTGCTACTCGGGGCTGGGCGCTTATGTCGTTTTGCTCGACCCTGTTGTGCGGGGATGGTCTCCGGGTACAATGGCGCGTATTGTGGCCGCCGCTTTGTTCTGTTGTCCCTGTCGCTCCCCCCTCGGGCCGTCCCGCCCCGCCCCGCGCAAATGCCAGAACGACCGGAGTATGTTAAACCTACTTTTGGCGTAATTAATCTCTTTACAAAGTTTTCTCGAGATGTTAATATTGTATTTAAGTTTTCCCGTTTCCCTTTAAATGTTGTAATTTAACTAATGTTGATATATTTATCTCCGATGACACCGAAGCTCTGTTTGTGCTTTATATTGTTATACACTTTACGTTATCCAGACGACCATGAAACGGCAATTGACGTTTTTGAGACAGATGCGAGGAAACCTCGTGACACAAATGAATTTGTGTCGCATTTTATCTCATTTTTTTTCATCATTTTTAAAAAAAAATTATTTTTCATTACCTTCACTTTTGTTTTGGGTAACAACGTGTAATGATTTTGAAATTCAGTAGCATTTTAAGAATTTTTGAAATAAAATAATAATGTCCACCAAAATAATAAGACTGATTAAAAAATATACGAAAATATTATTTCAATGAGAGTATTTTTAAGAACGAAAAACATCGAAATTTTAATGAAATAACTGTCACTATTTTGAGATAATTAATTTTGTGGTGGCTAGTCACCTTTACAGAATGGGTATTGTGGAGAATCCCGATTTCGACTGTGGTGGCTAGTCACCTTTACAGAATGGGTATTGTGGAGAATCCCGATTTCAACTGTGGTGGCTAGTCACCTTTACAGAATGGGTATTGTGGAGAATCCCGATTTCGACTGTGGTGGCTAGTCACCTTTACAGAATGGGTATTGTGGAGAATCCCGATT
>OX463843.1:41840511-42044950 GCA_949825065.1 Odontocerum albicorne | reverse complement strand
ATATTATATATATATATTTTTTTTTTTATAACTATAAACTTAATACGTGCAAGAGATTAAGCTTTAGTATTGATAATGTACTGTAGAAAAAATTTAAAAACTATAGGAAATATACTAACGATGAATAACTTAATTTTCAATTTGAGCACAATTGCTTTCGTTTATTTACTAGAAGCAATAGTCATAAAATCTTGATAGACAATTTTCGAACTAAATTAAATCGGGTGTACTTACATCCGTGTGTAACATCGGATGTTATCATAGTTACGGTTTAGTTATGTTATAGTTAGAACATTTTCATTTTTCAAATAATATTTGTAAGACGTCATTTATTGATATAATTGTAAGATATAAAATAACAATAAAAGATAATATATTTATTAAGAAGATCTAACAGTTGAACAGCAAAATAAAATATTAAAACTTGAAAGCAGTTTATGAGTGCGAATGTTCGATTCTTATAACATTTATAATATTAACACTCAATTATTAAGTTCACACATTACTCTCAATCACTTTATAATGTTGCTATGTAAATAAATTAATTTGGTTGTTAATACATAGTTAATGGAAAGTTTTACGTCACTAAGGTTTACTCTGTTCTGAATTTCGTTTCATTCAAATTCTTAAACGAAGGGATTTTTTTTTAAGATATCCCGTCTCATTCCGAAAATGTATTTAACTTATAATTATATAAAAATAACCTTAAAATATAAGTTTTTGATTATTTCTGCACAAAACAGTTGGATGTTAAGTCTTACATGTAAATTAAAGTGATAATGTGGCTACAAAAAGAGCAACATGTGTTAAAAGGTAGAGACGATCACGTTAATCATAACGGATAACGAGACTGGAGATGCAGCAACATGACTACAACACAAATCAGCAAAAAGACAAGCATAGCGACATATTGGAAAAAAAAAAATTATATCATTAGTAACAGGTTATTACTAGATTTTACTATTAACATGAAAAACGTAACCATCATACTGTACAAAGAAATATATTATTTTATTATATTAGAATTTTGTTGTATACAGGCTAAAACCCGCTAGACTTATTGTCATGTGACAAGTTTTTTCTAACCAAACAGAAAAGTTCTAATGTCAACAATAAAAAAAAACGTCATCCCTCGCATTTCCTTGCCTTTCGGCGTCTTTCCTATCCTGGGCATGCATCAAACATACACGTTAATTATTAATTAGTTTTCCCAGTTTATCGGTTTTCTTTTTTTAAGTTCATCCTTTACTGTACATGCAGTAAGACTCTGGAATCAATTACCAACCAAAGTTAGACTGGTCGTAAATATGATGTGTTTCATTCCTGATTTTTCTTTCCTCTCCACCATCTTTTTATTTTTCTACTAGCTGTACCCGACCACGCGTTGCTGTGGCTAAGTCTGGTTAAATTGAAAAGAAAGAAAGAAGAAAGCACACGTTTCTAATATGTTTAATTTCACAATGCTTGTGGGCATACAATATTTTTGACGTCTTTCAGCCACTCTCAGCCATTCGCTTTCATTCTATTGAGAACGAAGCCGATCTGAAGCTGCAGAACGTGATCGCCGTCATCGCAACCGTGCATCTTCAAGTCTGGCTGCACGTCGCTCTGCTGCTTCCTCGACATGTATTTGAGCCATTCTTTGTCTATTTCGCTCGTTGGCTGACGACCTTAGTTTGATCTTCTGCGAGACATTATTTTGATGAAGTAAAGCAGATCGATTGCACTGAAAAAGAAGAAAGAATGTTATAACAAAAACAAATAAAATTGCGAAACATTAGCTGGATGAATCACTTATAATGTCTTTATTATCAGCTGGTAGAGATGCGTACCAGCTGGGAAATTCTTCCGGCACCCCTCCTGAAGAACACAATTTTAACAAATCCTTCTTTTTTGCATTTGCGATTGGCAACATTTCGTCATACAATTTGACAAGAAGAGTGTTACCCATATCAGCTGCTGTGTTACGTAGTCTTCCTCGGCCGGTTATGATTATTTTTTTATATGCACCGTTATGCTCATATTTGTATGACATTTGTTTTGGATTCACTTTTTCGTATCTCAGACATTTTATCTTTAACCAATTGACTTTTTCGCCTTCCTCATCAATGCTGCATTCGATTCATTTCTTCGACGTAAATGGTTGTGGTTCATTTGAACGGTTTCCTCATTTTTATCACTAATTGTTTTATACTTGATGTAGACAGAACAAAAGTCCTTTTTAGGTTTAAAAAGGAATAATTATAATTGTTGCAGAAATAGTTTCTGTAAGTTGATTGAGAAACGCGTTTTGAATTATTTTTTCTCGGAAAATTCCTTATATACTCCTAAGTCGTACATTTTCAAAATATACAAATTTTTGTCAAGATACAGCTTTTTACTTGATTTTAGCACGTAGTGCGATTCCATCATAGGAAAACTTTCAATGTGTTCCTTCGGTTTATTTCCCGGACCACTGGTTCCACGGTTGTCCTTTCCTGAAAAAAAGCCCTCAGCGGTAGTGAATTCAAAAGCTTTTTTCACGGGGCCAATACTAATAGAAAGCGTTCTCTCGAAAAACTTCTGACACACTCGATGCTTAATTCCGCCAGTAGTCAAAAAATAAGTATTTGAAATCGATTTTGCTTTATTTGAATTGAATTGTTTTGGCTCAACGGATTGTACATTTGCTAAAATAAATTCTTTTTGACGATTATAATTATTCAATGCCCAATACGATTTGCAAATCGAAACTATCATTCTCGGTAAAATTATTATAACATTTAAAACGACAGAATTCACAATTCACTTGTTTTGTTAACTTAGCAGGTTTTAATCCTTTTTTTGTTTCGTAAGGAAGGCATTCACTATGTCTTTTATTTGAAACATTTTTTTTTCCACATAGAAGGGTTACCCACACCCCTCTTCCATCTTAAACCACGTTCAATTGAGATTTCCTCAGACAAACATACTAGAATGTTATCGACTCAAGATTAACTGCATGCCTCATTTTGATGTTCTTGTACAGGATCAGTGTTAACAATATACAGTGTTGATTCGTTTATGTATTCCACATTCGTTGGATTGGGCATATAATCCGGATCACCAATCGTATCATCAAAATATTCATGATCACTTTCTTCGGCTAACAATGCTTAATTAATATCGAGTGACAGTTTCTTGTAAAAAAATATTTTGAGATTATGTTCAATGTATAATTAAATAAACATATAATTTATGTTAAAATGAACATAAATTTGTTAAAATTTCAATGCTTACCAATCGCACACTATATTTTTCTAAAAAAAAGTTTAATAAAATCGCCAAAACTTAACAAAACCACTTAAAAAGTAAATTGCATGACAAACACACTGTCAACGTCTATCTCACACAACTCATTAATTGCAACTTCATGAGTATCATTAGTAAGTAAGAACTCATCAAGTAATATAATGACTTTTTCCATACAAACAAACAATCAATTTTTACAGTTAATGATTTTTTTAGTGGCCTAACTTCGCTATTGGTTTAAATAATGCCGTTTTTTGATTTTTAGAATGATAAAGATTTGTATTTTTGATTCAAGTAATGAAAAATCTCATTTTGAGCAAAAATGGTAATTAATGACTTTTTCCTTAACATCGACGATATAAAACATAAAAATACATTGTCAAAAGTTTACGTTAGTTGCATTGGCTAGGAATCCGCATTCGTAACTTACAGAAAAATACATACCAACATCACGCCGTCTCGCTGAGGCACATGGCCGTGTCACTCCAAGAGGTCAATTTCACGATATAATTTGAATTCAAATGAAAATCAATCAACACAATTCAATTTCCCCGCTAATTGCACTGAAAAACGAAGTGAAACAACTATTCTTTAGAGCTAGACGTCAACAACGCACGCTTTACGAAATGACGCATAAAATATTTAGTATAGCTACGTTGCCGTTACGTTCAACAGAGGGCGCTCCCATTATATCGTCTGTTTTATATACTTTTTTATATTTATTATTTAATATTTTATTTATAATTATTAAATATTTATTATTTAATGTTTAATATTCGAAATTAAAATGAAACTGTCAAAATTTCAAAGCAATCCGTGAAGAACTTTCGGAGATTATTGATTAACGAACATTTACATTTTTATTTCTATAGATATTTAATATTTATTATTTAATATTTAATTATTTAATATTTAATATAATTCCGAAACGTCGAAAATGCAATGTGACATAATTGTCAATGAAAATTGTTTAGTTTGCGTGTGTCGCTGCAGGGGGCGCTCCCATTATTTCGTCTGTTTATATACTTTTTTTTTATATACAACCGTATATAAAATATATATATATATATATATATATATATATATATATATATATATAAACATGCTTGTATACAAATGCAACCTTTTGTCAAAATTTCAAAGCAATCGGTGAAGAACTTTCGGAGATTAGAGATTTTCTATTAACGAACATTTACATTTTTATTTATATAGATCAGGGCTTCTTAAACTTTTTTCATTCACGACCCCATTTATGATTGCGAGTTTCCTGGCGACCCCATATAAATATAAAAGAAAGATAAATAAATATTTTTTGATGATTTATTTATTAGGTAACAATATACATATACATATGAAAATATATAGTTTTAGAATTCGTTTAGAAACATACAAAAATCTATATTTTTTAAATTTAAAAATTTTAATATTTGACATGAAAATCTCTCGCGACCCCAGAATTTTGCTACGCGACCGCATTTTGGGTCGTGACCCATAGTTTAAGAAGGCCTGATATAGATAATTGATGACTCGCTCTATCATCGGGATGTTTTTAAAAAGTGGCTGAATAAACTCTTAATTTGAAATGAGTTATGTAACATGTTTCATTCCTGATTTTTCTTTCCTCTCCCCCATCCCTTCCGTTTTCCTTCGATTGATGATATATCACTTTTATTTCTACTGATTTTTTTTGCGACGATGTTGGTTGGAAGAGATCGCCAAATCAGCCCACCAGATTTTACAGTGAAGTGTTAAAGAAATAGTGAAGTAAAAGTGTCGATCCTTTTTGTCGAAAATGTGCAATTAATCTTCTAATGATCGATATTGCTGGACAATCTTCATGAGTAAAATGACGTCGATATACGCGTAGTGCTAAAATAATGAACGTTTGATTTACGAAATAAAGTTCAATCACTGTAGTTCGTTTCTCTGTTGTTAAATTATCCAATAAAACATTTATTTTCTGAAAAAAAAAACAGAATAAAATAAATCGTTTTTAAATTATGAGAACTTGAACGGGACTGATGGGCCACCCTTCACAAGCCTGTATGGTTGTATTTTATATATATATATATATATATATATATATATATATATATATATATATATATATATATATATATATATATATATATATATATATATATATATATATATATATATATATATATATATATATATATATATATATATATATATATATATATATATATATATATATATATATATATATATATATATATATATATATATATATATATATATATATATATATATATATATATATATATATATATATATATATATATATATATATATATATATATATAATATATATATATATATATATATATATATATATATATATATATATATATATATATATATATATATATATATATATATATATATATATATATATATATATATATATATATATATATATATATATATAATATATATATATATATATATATATATATATATATATATATATATATATATATATATATATATATATATATATATATATATATATATATATATATATATATATATATATATATATATATATATATATATATATATATATATATATATATATATATATATATATATATATATATATATTATGTTTAAATCTGCAGCAGAATTGTATTTATATTTATACACCACGACTCCCTTTATCATTTTAACGGCTACAACTGTTTTATTTGACATAAGTCACTAACAGTTTTGATGTCGAAATAATTTTGGTTTCCTTCTGTCAGCCGATAATGCGCTTCCTGCCAGGAAGTGGTGAGTTCGCCCTCAAACCGCTGCTATAATTTGCCATACCGGACAATGCAATAAATTTAGGGCTCTTTCGCTAGCCATTAAATCGTATTGTTAGAATCAGTCTCGTCCAGAAAATAATGAAAAGATTATTTTCAATCTATAAGAAATAATGTATTTTTATGAAAAAAATATTTCACGCCTTAACATTAAAGTATTTATTTAACACTTTATTATAAAACGATTTGGCGGGGTTATTGTCAGGCAACAATCTCTCCCAACTAACCAGATAAAAGTAAATGAAAAAATTTACATGGTCGCAAAAAATAATCAAATATATTTTAATGTACAAAATTCATGAGCAATATATTAGGTGTTAACATAAGTTGTTTTTTTTTCAATTTAAAAATGAGCACCAAAAGTAAAACAAAATAGTAGATGTTATACGTTATTCGAGAGAAAATTTTGGGAATTTCCCCTTCAAGGGGATCTTCATGAAAAATATGGTTTAAGCGGTCCTCATCGAAGTTCACTGGTCGTCCGGAAAGCTCCATGTCTTTCAGATCGAAATTACCGTCTTTGAAACGCAAAAACCATCGACGAGCTGTCCTTTTATTCATAGCATCTTCACCGTACACTTCGCAAATATCGCGAGCAGCTTTCGCAGTTTTATTCCCTCGATTGAACGCGAACAGACGGAGGTGTCGAAAATGCTCACTTTCGTCTACTTGACATTCCATTTTTAAGGCTTGTAATCAAATAAAATAATATGTGTAACGTAAAAGCAAACACAATTTCTTGTAGAGCAAAAAACTTTCTTTCAAATGACGTATAACATTTACTATTTTGTTTTACTTTTGGTC
This sequence comes from Odontocerum albicorne, assembly GCA_949825065.1. Classification (NCBI taxonomy): domain Eukaryota; kingdom Metazoa; phylum Arthropoda; class Insecta; order Trichoptera; family Odontoceridae; genus Odontocerum; species Odontocerum albicorne. Next base: position 42,038,045 of record OX463843.1, on the reverse strand, counting down.
CTCATTTTTAAATTGAAAAAAAAACAGACACAACTTATGTTAACACCTAATATATAGTAAATATAAAAGTTAAATATCAGTCAAAGAAAAAAAGAAAAATAAGGAATAAAGCACGTTACATTACTGGTTTGAAATGAAAAGTTTTTTAAGTCGCTTTTTAAAACATGCCAACGATGAAGCAAGTCTAATGATATTTTGTTAATGGTACAAGAGTCTAAATACATAAACAGTGTAGGACGACTTTAAAAAAATAGTCGGTGACCTGGGGAAGCCAATACAAAATCTGGTTGAGCGTAGCGCATGCCCATGATCGGTATGACGCTAAATATTCTCGGCGAGATTAGAGAAGGCAGCGGGCAGTTAAGGACATTATAACATAGTGACAGTATGTGATTTTAATATGTTTTTCAAGTACAATCAATTCAACTCCTTTTGGTATGAAGTGATGCAATCGTATTTTCTCAAGTTAAAAATAAATTCCAGTATTTTACTTGTTCACGTCAAGAAAAATCGAGTATTTTCTTATTTTATTACTTTAAAACATCATCTAATTTTGCGACATTTCACTTAATAATTACATTATTTTTCAATGCGTATGTACTCGAAATGTATAAATGACAACAAATGTATTTTCATTTGTTTCAGGAAAATGTTTTTTATTAACTTTTCAATTGAATAACCATATGTATGGCATGGGAATTAAATCCACCTAGTGCTAGATTCGTATTTTTTCACCATTACGGAGAGTTTACTTCTCTATATAGAATAACGATGAGCCCTCTTGGCTGTAAAAAATTCTCTTCACGACAATTTGAAAAATCTTTGTCCATCGTACAAAATTTTTTTTCCTGCTTTTCCAATAACACCTTTCAGTTAGGAGACTCAGGCGGTATATCTATAAAAGCAATCACCCAACACGAAAACCAAAATTATCTTTAAATATTCAATGAAAACTTCATCGTTGCTCATCGATAGACGCCCCCACCATTTTGTTAAAAAGTGCAAATAAATGTTTAGTTTAAAGAATAAACGAACTTTTTGAATATTGCAAGTACTTTTTTTCAATTACTGACTTGTTTTATTTCGATAGCGTGTGTTTCAAAATTAGAATATTCACGTTACGCAGTTGTTTCTATATATATATGTTTTGTTTAATTTTCCCTTCTCGGTCACAGAATGTTTTATATCAATATCATGTACAAATATTTATTAAATATACAAGCCTTAATTAACAGTTAAAGATTGAATGTTTGCGAAAGGTTGTTCATATAGTCTAAGAAATTTATACATAATATTTAAAAAAAATCATAAATGACATCGTAGACACGAAACTCTACGAGATATTTGTGAAATTAATTAATTGGCTTTCTCAACAGTTCATGGAGCCGAGAAAATAGTATTGCCGATAATTTATTTAGTTATCCCTAATTAGTTTGCTCCTGAATCAGGGTATGCTTCACAACCTTCTGTTTGATTTGAACAGGGGTACCTCTAGGTGCAGTTTGTGTGTATTAAAAAATGAAAATGGTAACTTGTATTACAATCCATGATAAGGAGAGTGCCTATTGATGGGACAGGATGACGTTTTCATCGGAGCTATAAAGATCCTGTTTTTCGTGTTGGATGACAATTTTTTTTTTGTAGAGGCACCATGTATATCTTCTCCCTAGATGATGTTATTGTTAAAGCAGGAAGAAGTTATGTGGTGTGATGGGTAAGTATTTTTCAAGGTGTCTTGGAGAGGTTGTTTTTCCCGCCAAAAAGGGATCGTCGCTTTTTTATAAAAATAAGTCAACTCACCGTAATGGGTAAAAGGAATGAACCTGGCAACAAGAATTTTATTTGTTCTTAAACTTTCTGTAGACTCTCTAAGAGTCTGTCACTGCAGGATTGTCCTGTGAAGCTGAGCTGTACAGAGAATGAAATCCACAAGAGTTCCATACATAGCTCTGTCTGCATGGGGTACCGGATGGACGGTACCCACCAGGGATACCCCCGAAACGATGGAGAGATAGCTGGAACTCAGCATCACAGGAGAATTTTATTTCCTTGCCATTAATTATTATGAAATAAAAAAAACATGATGAGATACTGTAACTTTTCTAATATCTTTTGATATCACAAAAATGTTTTTTTGACTTTCAAGGTGAGTCTGTCCATTTTTTTAAAGTATAAATATAAAAAAAAACTTGTGTACAAATAATATTTAAAAAAGCTTAAATATTATTTCAATATCATTTCACCAAGATCTAAGGTGCTTTAATTTTAACCCAATATAGTTTAACATAAAATTTAGTATCGAGCTTTTCAGTTTGAAAATATAGTATTTAAGATGTAGCTAAGGCTTAAATCAAGTGTAGCGGTAGGTTTACAACGAAATTCGCTCCATAGCCCATCAATAAGCAATAATGTAAAAGTCAACTGATTGACATAGGTTAGCCACTTTTGTCCCGCACAAGATAGCTAAGCTATTTCAACTATCTTTAGGACTAAGCCGTCAAGAAACATACCATTCAGTAGACCAAGAAAATGCTGCCTGGATAATGTATTGGTAGACCTGGAGACAGTTGATGAGAGGCTGAGAAAAGATAGTAGATCATCATAGGAGCATAATTAAGAAAGTCTAAAACTCGTAAAAAATTAACATTTTCATTAAAATTAAGTTCAAGTTTTCTCCAAATACCCGAAATTTAGACTTTAAAAACTTTTGACAGCAACCCCATGATATGAAAATCAACATATGGGATTTTAATCTTCCCCGTCTCGGTAACTGATTTAGCCTGAGGCAATTCCCTGCAAGTCAATCAAGTGGTGCGGTTGAAACGCGCGTGACACGCGCCGAAGCTCCGGTTCAAATCCCGACACGCGCTCGGCGTGTATCAAATTTGTATTATGACTCCATTTCAATTTGTAGTAGGAGGAACATTTTTGTTTTCACACGCGTTCAGACACTTGAGCCCTCGAGGGTTTTTTTTCCAGTTAAGGCACATGTGAAATTTTATTAAAATTATGCATCATTTGTTCTCTTACATGTTTAAAATATACAATAAATTATATTTCTATAACTTAAGGTCTAGCTATCAATAACCCAATGAAAAAAGAAGACAAACCACAAAAACTAAAACTCCTTGCCCTATGTTATATACAATAGAATATGACTAACACAAATTGGCCTACATAGTCGTCTCCAGTGGGACCAACGTCAAGTACCCTAATCCTCCACTTTGTATTGTGCATTTTATTATGCTCGTCACTAGAAATGGTATTTCATTAATTAATTCATGCCTTCAATTTTACATAATATGTCACCCACTCTGCGTCCTTTAAGCCGCTTTCAAGTCCTTTTAATTATTCTCGCACACCACTGAATCAGTTTACATGCCCAACGATTCTAACTGTATGTTCTGCACAACTTAAGTTAAATAGTTTAATGGTTCCAATATTTAATATTTTTGTATTGTCATATTTCTTTCATTCATCGAGTCAAATGGCAGCAGATTATCTATAAAAGATTTGGTAGTTGACCTTATAGCACTCCATATTAAAATATTGCAAAAAAAAATTACTTCGATATTCCACAAATTAATTACATTACTCCCTTCTACACGTGTTTTTATCTTCTGTTACGAGGCTCTCTTCAGACGGGATAATACTGGTTTGTTACTAGAGCAGTACTTAGGTCAGACTAGTGTCATGTTACATTCAATGAATGTATGGCCAATTTTAGCGGGGATTTATGTAATTAATAAAGTAACAAAATGATTTCTTGCTAAAAATTATTTTGGGCGCTTCATAAGTTTGATAAAAATATAAGAACGATTTTTGTCGATTAAATTAATGCAATAAAGTGGTCTTGGAGATCAGTGTGAAAATGATTTTTCCTTATGTCTGATACTCCATTAAAACTCCAAGAATATATACCAATAAGCACCAAAGCAACCATAAATGCAAATAGATAAACTAAATATGTATATAAACTTTACCATTGCATTGTAAAAGCCTTTAAATTACAAAATAATACATTTTATACTTTATCATGTATCAAAAGATCGGTTTTTACTTTGTGAAAATCCATATTAGAATATTTAACAATAAATAACTTTGTTATTCCACTAATTATAACTTTTAATCCCCGCTATACGTGTTTCTACCTCCTATCATGGGTATCTCTTGAAATGGAATAATCTTGGTTTGTTATACATAAAAGAAGTGCTTATAAATCAGACTAGTGAGTCGTGTTATGTTACTTGACTACGGACCGCCAACAGCAAAATTGTGGATGGTGTATTTACGGAAACATTTAAATTTTAATAAATAATTCTAAATATTTTATATAAATATTTCTTCGAAATAAGCAATATTGATGCAGATTTTTTTTAATAAGGTTTGCATTCTTTGTTTATTTATGCTTATGGCTTTGTGTATCTAAAATGTTTCTAAATTCGTTGTTTTATGTAATTTTTGTGACGTACGTACTCGTAAAACTTATGTTTGAAATTATGATTTGTCTCTATAAAACGGTTTGCTAACTCTGATAATTTGTTATTATAATAGATAGACAACGCTTATGTTCATGTTTTCTAGTGCCTAGGTTTTTTTGTGTCATTGTAATATATACTCGTACATACAAGTACTTTCACAAGTACATTATATTTCATAAACATCGCTCCTATGTAATTAATATCGCTTATCTTTGACGTTATTTTTTCCCCCTATACTATTGTTAGTGTAATATGCAGTTCTTATTTTCTCTGGAAGTAAACGTGAGACAATCGAGGTTATTGCATCAATATGTAGAATTCTTCTCCAACGATCTCAGGTATTTATTTATTTTATTTTAGAGTAAATATAATAATTAATAAGTAGCATTTTTTATTTATTCCGAAGTGCGCTACACATTACTTGATATGTATATCCTTTGTTTCTAACTATTTTTAATTGTTCTAAGTTCCTTGATATAGTCACCCTAGTTCAAAGGCATCCTAATCAGACTCGTTATTATAGACGGTAGAAATACGTGTGGCAGGGGTGACTCATGCCATAAAATGTGAGATTAAGAAATTATATATTTAAGACGCTAATAATAATACTTTTTGAACATTTGAAAGATTTTTTATTTATTCAATCCTTGTATAATAAAAACGGTATTCAAAAATATTTTATTATATAATTGGTTAAGCCGAAAATGAAACAAAACGTACTGCGGCCGCGAAGGGAAAATAAAACAAAATATGCCTTACGTAAGTATTCCAATTTTTAAACGTTTGCTATCAAAGTAAAGCAAATCGACAATCGTAGGTAATTGAAATAGTTACTTAAGTTGTTTATTTTTTAAACTAAAAATTATATATAATTAAAGTAGTTGTAACAGTTAACAAGTATTAAGTAATTGTTTCCGCGCATCTTTGAACGAACTTTTCAGATAGCATCTAATAATTTATGAAAATCATAAAATATTATTAATTTGGTATGTTTATGCACAACTTTTGACAGCATATTTTGCAAAAAATAGTAACATAAAAATCCTTTGTAAACACCCCTATTAACGCTTATCAAAAACTAGGCAATTAAATTGAAAAAATAAGTCTTAACGAAAGGTCAGCCTTGCGAGCAAAACTAAGTTAAATTAATGTTAGCGCAGAAGCACATTAGCAATGATATCCTGTGGGATTTCGGAAAATAATAAAAACTCCTCCCGGACAAGGGGTTAATGTTTAGATCTTTCCCCCTTATACCGCCCCCTTTGCTCTGTGATAATTTCAAAATACGCTATATGCAATTGTTTTAGTTATAAATCTACTCATAAATTATTAAGACTACCAACTCAATTGTTTGCTAACATTAATTTATTGGACACTTTTTTGGTAATATTCGTCCAAATTGATGCAGTTGAAATAAATAAAAGAATGTTACAAGTTATAGAAGTTTCTTCCACTCTACTATGAATACTTTAAAAGTTAAAACAAATCATACTTACACGTTTTTATGGTACAAAATAAAACCAAATATCACGAACTGAAAACAACCGCTTCACTAAAGAATTGAAAAATAAATAATAATTTTCGCAAAGCCACGATCGTCTTAAATTTCATGCAGGACAAATGGCAAGGCAGTGCAGTGCACTCGTAAATTTGAGGGATGTCAATTTAACATATCTGGTTCTGATTTGATAAAAGTACTTTGCAACCCGAAACAGGTGTTATCAATAGAATTATAAAATAATCATGAAATGATTTGGAAACTTATGAGAAAATTTACTACGAAATAAAAAAAAAAAATATATATATATATATATATATATATATATATATATATATATATATATATATATATATATATATATATATATATATATATATATATATATATATATATATATATATAACCAATTAATATTGATTTCACGCATCAATGCAAATAAAATAAGTTTAAAAAACAATAAAATATCGTAATGTTTATATGTGATTCATTGAATAGAGTGAAATACAAAACTTCAAATTGTGGAACATTATAATTCATAGCTACATTATTTATGTATTTATTTATTAACAATATGAACAACACTTCAGTATCTTTTACATAAAACAGTAACTATTATCTTCCAAAAATACTAGCATTTTAGGATTAATGTCATTTTAAAATATGGTACACAAAAGTAACTAATATGTATCAAAATATGATCCATGAAAATACCAAAGTACTGTACAACACAGAGATTAAAAAAAATTACAAAACAATTAATAAAATTCTATCAACTATATAAGATTTGAGTAAGAAAATTTTTTTAACTCCCACAAAGGTATCAAGAATGCGAAATTACAAAAATATACTTTAGACAAGATAGAACATAACATATCTATTGATAAAATAGGATAATTTATTTATATGCCGTTGGGAGAATAAACTATTATTTAAGACGCTCCATCTCGAACTCGAACCCATTATTATTTACAAATTCGAAATATTACATATAAGTTGCGTGTAAGGATAAGAAGGTAGTGACTGCGGCCAACAGACAAGGCACTTCCCCTCATCTGCACGTATTTAAAAATATACATTAGGTAAGAAAACCACAGGAAACTTACCAATGAAAGATGAACTCCTAAGAAACCTTTGTAGATCTTCCGACGTGAGATATTTACTCATACGTGTGTATAGGTGTATGTACAATTTTCTTTATCTTTGAATATTAAAAACTAAATCCAAATTTTCTTTCTTCATATTTCAAGTCTTTGATTTTAGCACCCCAAGTTCGTCAAACAAAATAAAAATATATCGAAACTATTGCAGGTATATAGTATTGAATACAGACTGTATCCCACGCGAGCGCCCCGCGATAATAGGCGAGCGTGCTCCGCACTTGCGAGCTGGTGGTGCGAGGCCAAGCGAAGCGCGACGTGCCCTTCATGGGGTGAGAAGTGGCGGAAAAAAAAACTTCGGTAGCTTTTTGTGGACATCCTGGGAGGGTGTGACAAATTATATGAGATCGGATGGGGAGATACGACCCTTTAAGTGCCTTGCAACTTAAATACAAACATAAAATTACATGCTCATGAAATTGTTTAAACCCCCTCCCTTTACTGTAATTTGAGTCTCTTAAAACAAAACCATAGATAGAAATGGTTTTTTTTTTCACATAAATTAATAACTAAAAATATTTTCGTTAGAAAGTTAAACAAAAGTATTATTGACATTGAAAGTTTGAATCTTCATATATGGCTGTAAATTAAATGAATGCCACAATTTTCAATCAATTGTGATCATAACTTTATTAATTTAAGATAACGATGTTTAAGCATAACCCAGAAATGAGCGAATAACGCGATATATCAACGTGGTTCTTTGACGTATAGTCAACCTAAGTTCTTAAAAAAATAACTATTTCAACTACAATATTTAAGCTTTACAGTGCTGGAGTATTTGATAGACCCATTTATGATAAACTCTTGAGTTGAACCTTTTCAGTTTTGGAAACGATTTTTCACGACTTTAGTATTTCCGTGAATGTATCATAATGATTTACAAAATTGTTAATTTATTATAATTTATTGTTTCAATAATAAAATGATTTATCTTTATTTTTTTAACATTATTTAAACAAAGAATTCAGAATCATTTATTTGATTAAAATAAAGTTATAATTTCAAAATATATGAAATATAATTATTTCATTAAAAATTTTCACATAATTAATGCTACCCTACACAAAATAACCGGTATATATCAGCCGTCTCACTATGCTCATTGCATGTTCTGAGACAACTTACTTACACTTACGAAATTCACATATAAACAAAGTATGAGCTACAACCCCTCGTGAAATGTGACAAACTATGTACATGTATTTTCTCAAAGGTTTCAGACTTAACTTTATGGACCTCAATATCAGAATATCATTTAAACAATAATTTGCTCTATTAATCCACTAATTACATTAATCCCCACTACACGTGTTTCTGCCTCGTATCCCGAGGCTCTCTTCAGATGGAAACTGAATATTATCCGATGACAACTTCTCGAGCATTCAATGAGCCTACAAAAAGTGTCACATTACGTGCTTTATTTCCATGCAACCTTATTTATTTTTAGAAGGCTTAACAGTAAATTATTTTTTTATTACACTTATTACATTAATCCTCCCTATCCGTGTTTCTACCTCCTATCTAGAGGTTCTCTTTAGGTGGAAACTTTCAGATTCCGCCTGCAATTCTGTGCGAAATAGGAGTTAGAAATACGGGTAGCGGGGATTTATATAATCAGTGTAATAAAAAGATATTTTATTGTTAAGTTTTATACTAGTTTTAATCCACAGATTGTAAACTATTTTACAATATAAGCTTGGTAAGCAATGTATTGAGTACAGTTCAGCAATGATTTCCTTAAGCAGAGACACATGACACGCATGGCAACTAATGAAATGTTCACCATCCCTAGAGTTAAAACTTCTTTTGCCCAAAGGCAATATGCTTATTTAGCTCCCAGGACATACAATGGCGTGCCGAATTCAATAAAGGTAAAAGGAGGAAAACCATTTAGACAGTCGATCGGAGCGTGGTTGTTATTGCGACAGGATTTTGAGTACTTGGGCTTAGGATGAATGACGTGTGGAAAAGATTTGTGTGGGCTCTTGAATGTGGGGTTTTTTTGTTGTTTAATTTTGTTGTTTTAATTTTGTTGTTTTATATTTGTATTTCGGTATATTTTTGTTTTTATTTTTATTTTTATGATTGTGTGCGGTTTATTATGGGATGAACATCTTTGGTCTTTCTGGAGTGATGATGTGTGAGGAGTTTGATTTCGCATGATGTTTCCAGTCGTAATTGAGTGTCACTGTTTGTCAGGTTGATGAGAATGTGCAACGGGGTTTTGTTTTTGTGTAATCGAAAATCGGAAAGAAGTATCTATTTATTTTTTCATGCTAAATATCCTCAGTGAGATACAGGCAAAAGCCTAGTTTACTTGGGACACGACAAATGAAAGGCGACAACCCCAGATCCATTAAAATTGTATGTCCAAATGAAATTCGCAAATTATGTATATTTCTTGCCATGTGTAATAAATAAAATAAATAAATTGTTAAATTTTCTAATATGGAATACCACGATGTCAAACCTGAAACTTTGATATTATAATCATTTTTTATTCGTCCTTAACATTATTTCATAAATAGTACTTCTACTTATAAACTTTCCTCAGAAAATTACTTTTATTGTGTATTTTTTAATGTTGACCTATTTTAAATCTTATTTTTGGTACGTGAGTTCCATTTATAGAATTGTTTGTAACGGAATTTTATCTCACTCGACGAGTTCCCGGTTTTCAATCGATAGACGGTAACAAGTTTCTGGAAAATTCTGAAAATGTCTTACTAAATTTATAGTGTGATTTTTCAGAAGATAATACTATTTCAGGAAAGCTTCGATTCGTTTATATTTAAATTTTAAAAAAAAATTTAAAATAAACGGAGGAACACCAACAATAACTTATCATATATGCTTATACTCAGTTTAGTTCGATCCCACTAACACTCACGCTGTTATGGGGGACATAAGTTCATATTCACTGCGATTTACAGTAGAAGATAGAAATCATCTACATTCTTTATAATCGCGACGTCACGTTGTGATAAAGAAAGATCGTCCCAAAGAGACTCCTTCTTTGGTGGAAAGAATATTAGCGATGATGGACTTAACGTCCAACGTCACGAGATAAGTAAAATTACTTATATGGTAAATCGGCTGAAGGGCTTGATTTAAAACAGCATAGCAAGATGTCAGTACTTCAACAGAAAACTTCGAATGCAGCAAAACTATCCTTTGGCATTACTACTGTGAAGTAACCAATCGATCCGAACATGAACCGATCTAATGCTGAGTAGAAATCCTTTCGGAAATTTTAGACTCGATTATTGGTGCAGTACCGCAAAATGTGATCTGAAGATTGATACAAAAGCATTCAACCGATACCAGAGATATTTGATTCGGTTCCAGCGTGTAGTCTATCGATTAAAATCTTTTACTTCTTATTTTACCTGCATGGTCACACCGGAGCCGCTTTTTCTTCTTGCTTAATTTGACAGTTAGTCTGTTATGCAGGTCAGTCAAATATCCGAGTTTTTTATACAAGGTCTAAAAGTTTTTTTCCGCGAGAGTTTGTAATACTCTCATCTCGAATGATCGAAAGAGGGTATTTTTTATAATTATGTTGTCTCCGATTTCAACATTATAAGTCCTGTTTTTTTTTTAATAAAACACTTATATTAAATTTTATCAAGATTTTTAAACGAAATAAATTATTCATGATAAATACTAAGTATCAAAATCTCAATTGACAGTGCTCATCTTATCTTATGCACAATTCCGTCATGACAGCAGACCTGCAAACGTATTATAAATAATGTACAATATAAAGACAAAATAAATACTATGTATCAAAATAAATACTTAGTATCAAAATCTCAACTGACAGTGCTCATCTTATCTTATGCACAATTCCGTCATGACAGCAGACCTGCAAACGTATTATAAATAATGTACAATATAAAGACAAAATAAATACTATGTATCAAAATAAATACTAAGTATCAAAATCTCAACTGACAGTGCTCATCTTATCTTATGCACAATTCCGTCATGACAGCAGACCTGCAAACGTATTATAAATAATGTACAATATAAAGACAAAATAAATACTATGTATCAAAATAAATACTAAGTATCAAAATCTCAACTGACAGTGCTCATCTTATCTTATGCACAATTCCGTCATGACAGCAGACCTGCAAACGTATTATAAATAATGTACAATATAAAGACAAAATAAATACTATGTATCAAAATAAATACTAAGTATCAAAATCTCAACTGACAGTGCTCATCTTATCTTATGCACAATTCCGTCATGACAGCAGACCTGCAAACGTATTATAAATAATGTACAATATAAAGACAAAATAAATACTATGTATCAAAATAAATACTAAGAATCAAAATCTCAACTGACAGTGCTCATCTTATCTTATGCACAATTCCGTCATGACAGCAGACCTGCAAACGTATTATAAATAATGTACAATATAAAGACAAAATAAATACTATGTATCAAAATAAATACTAAGTATCAAAATCTCAACTGACAGTGCTCATCTTATCTTATGCACAATTCCGTCATGACAGCAGACCTGCAAACGTATTATAAATAATGTACAATATAAAGACAAAATAAATACTATGTATCAAAATAAATACTAAGTATCAAAATCTCAACTGACAGTGCTCATCTTATCTTATGCACAATTCCGTCATGACAGCAGACCTGCAAACGTATTATAAATAATGTACAATATAAAGACAAAATAAATACTATGTATCAAAATAAATACTAAGTATCAAAATCTCAATTGACAGTGCTCATCTTATCTTATGCACAATTCCGTCATGACAGCAAACCTGCAAACGTATTATAAATAATTTACAATATAAAGACAAAAAAATAAAACGCTCTCCTTAGTCAATCCAGCCACCATTCTCGTAAACTTGGAAGTATTGAACTAAATATGTTCACTCGACACATTCATATTTCTGGGTTATAATAACCGATGTTACTTCTAAACTTAGCTAAGCTGAACAAAACTTAGAACATGTCAGAATAATCGGCTCTTGTTAAGTTTTATACTAGTTTTAATCCACAGATTGTAAACTATTTTACAATATAAGCTTGGTAAGCAATGTATTGAGTACAGTTCAGCAATGATTTCCTTAAGCGAAATAGGCCTGTTATTTAAGTTTACTGTACAGATTTTCTTTCCATTTGAGTGTTAAATCATTCTGTTTTTAAATATAAACTCTACAATTTAAATACTAAATCAATTAATAAATAAAACAATAGTGTTTTTTTTTTAATTTTATTTAAAAGGACAATACATAAAAGTGTGTTGGTGCCCACCTTGACTTATCTATAGTAAGTAAACTTTGAACTAAAACTAAACAGAAGGATATGAGTAAAATAAATGCTGGAACTGGAAAACTTTGTGAAGTGTCAATGTATAGATAAAGCAAAATTAAGACATTAAAAATTAATTCATGGATGTTTTAAGTAAGATGAAGAAAATAACTTAAAGATAGTTAAGATACGCAGGGAGCATGAATGACTAAGGGAAAATATGAGTATAAGTCAGAAGTGCAAGGAACGTGTAGAAGAGATTGACCTAGTTAATGTAGATAAATCAAGTGGACTAGATTTCTAAAGAAAGTAACATAAACTGACATGTCGACATTATTTTACGGGCTAAATAATCCCACTTATCTTTCGCGAGTAATTCCAGTTTCTTTCAGATACGAACATTCTCTGCGATCAGGCCATAAAAAATTTCTTCGCATATCAACTCACTAAACCACATTTAACACATTTTCATTTGCGGTTCCCTCGGCGCAACTGTGTTTCATTTGTAGATCACTCGGCGCAAAATTTTCGGTTCACTCGGCGCAACTGTGTTTCATTTGCGGTTCACTCTGCTCAATGTTAACGAGAGAGTTAACAAATATTATATCACTCAGAAAATCCTTTCTTTCTTATTTTTCTAATTTAATTATTTATTATTTCCTTCGTCGATAAAACAAGTTTCTTACTTTATTTCCAATACATACATACCATCACGCCATTTGCACGATCGGGATAGCCAAATGTAATAGAACGCTAGACTTTCCTTTATCGACACACATCCTTAGTCTCTTTTACACTCATTCACCTTCTCATAAAACTTCAACGATTTCTCTGACTTTCCACGTGTTCTTCTTTCAGTCAACATCATTCACTTGATCCAACCATACTTTCCTTGGTCTTTCTCTCACACGCTTTCCACTCAAATTTGCCTTACATTTCTATTTTGTTAGTCTTTCTTTATTCATTCGTTCCACATGTCTAAACCATCTCAACGAGCTTTTCTTGATCTTACTCAACATATCCGTCTTAAGTTCATATTCATTTCTAATTATTTCATTCCGTATACTGTCAAACATTGTAACTCCTTGTATTATTTCATTCCGTATACTGTCAAACATTATTATATAATTCTAATTATTTCATTCCGTATACTGTCAAACACTAATTATTTCATTCCGTATACTGTCAAACATTGTAACTCCTTTACTAATTCGTTCCACATGCCTAAACCATCTCAACGAGCTTTTCTTGATCTTACTCAACACATCCGTCTTAAGTTCATATTCATTTCTAATTATTTCATTCCGTATACTGTCAAACATTGTAACTCCTTGTATTATTTCATTCCGTATACTGTCGAACATTATTATATCATTCTAATTATTTCATTCCGTATACTGTCAAACACTAATTATTTCATTCCGTATACTGTCAAACATTGTAACTCCTTGTATTCGTCTCACAGCATTCATTCCTACAGCATTTATTTGGCTGCTCTCAGTTTTTTTTTTCAGGTCCAAAATCTGTGTATATATTTGCGTGTATCATAAATAAACATTTCATACGTGTTTTGAGTTGTGAACGTGAAAAATCTTGAGAAATTGACCTTTTCCAGAAGCGGCCGGGCGCGGAAGAAAATATTTTATTGCCCGTGGAGAGATATGCAAATTGATCCGCGCGACGACTGTATTAAATGTTACGGCCCCACGCAGCCATAGCTCTCCTTCGAGTCTTAACTCCATAACCGGGGGCAGTAAATAAGTGATGTATCGTAAATTGGTACCCCGGTTCATGGGCGTCACGCTGCGCCGAGTATAAAAGAGGTTTTACGACGGGACCAAACTACTTGATATTTGAGACATAAAAATCGCGAATAGTTAAGGTTCATCATATCGTCTTGCAAAACTTAAAGTCTAATAAAAGAAAGTTTGACCAAAATAAATAAACAGGAATCAACAAATCGACTTGACCTTCCAGCAAAGTGTTTTTTTCTCTTAAAAGATAACTTTTATTTATAAATAATAATAAAAATATTATTTATACATACGTATATACCGTCGATGACATCAACTGCCAATACCATTCACAGACGAAAATGCGCACAACGGTCCATGGAACGACGAATGTTGGATATAAGTCTCATAGACAAAGTCAGAAATGAAGAAATCAGGCGACGGACTAAAGTTGTCGACATAATGAACCGTGTTGCTGAGATGAAAAGGCAATGGGCGGGTCACGCTGCAAGACAACGAAATGAAAGATGCGCACCCAGAGTCCTGAAATGAAGGCCGTGAGATACGAGAAGACCGATGGGACGGCCCCAGAAGAGGTGGGTTGACGACATTATCCCTGTCGCCGGTAGAAAATGGACGGGAAAAGCCCAAGACAGGGAAGCGTGGAAGGTTTTAGAAGAAGCCTACATCCAGCAGTGGAGAGATGGCTGAAGAAGAAGAAGAATATATACAGTATTCCTATCGGGGTAGGTATATAGGAGAGAGCGCCAGACTTTCCTATCGTGACACATCTTTCGTATCTTCTACATCCATACACCTTCTCATATAGCTTCTACGATTCCTCTGACTTTTTACGTATCCTTCTTTTAAAATATCGTATAATTGTTCCAACCATACTTTCCTAGTTTTTCCTCTTTCACACCTTCCGCCCACATTGCACTTTTTCAATAGTCAAATTTGTAATATATTTATGGAAAATAAAAATAAGTTATATCACTTGTTGGGTTAAATGTAAACAACGTCGGTTTTTCAATTACAAATTACCTACATACACACACAGATCATCATTTGCCCTGAAGGAGTAGGCAGAGAGGACAGAGTCAAAACTTTTTTTAAATATATTATTCACCATACCATCCAACCATACTTTTTCAAGTCCTCCTGTTTCACGCATTCCACTCAAATTTGCACTGTATATTTGGTAAGTATTTTTTAATTCAACCGTGCCAAGTGTTCAAACCCTCTCAGCCTTTATGTCTTATTTATGCATAATCACTTCCTTCCATTTTGCGTAAAATAATATCACCTCATCTATTCTTATCAGTACATACATTTCTATAGCTTTAATTTGACTCCTTTCAATATTTTTCCACGTCCAGGTTTCACTCCTATATATCAAAGTCGGTACTAAAATACTGGTGTGGACTGTCATTTTAGCATTTTTTGATACTGTCCGTTTCGAGTTAATATGTTTTATTGCCCATTGACTTTGTTTTCTATCGCTACACGCCCTTTTTATTACAAGCAGCACAAATTTACTATAGTATTTCCTATTCTAATTGAATGATATTTTGAAATAAATAAATGTAAAAAGTCAGAGCTATCGTATGAGTTATATAAGAAGATATCCATGATAACAAAATCTGACATTCTGCACTCTCTGTCTACTCTGATAAGGAAAGTCGTGGTGGTATATTCGTATATGTAAGCATGTTAATTTTCATGATTTAAATACATTTATGAATACTTTCATTATCAAATCCTGGGTATTTTTATCATGAACATAATAACCATAAAAACGTATATATTCAGATCTTTCCAAAGCTCGGCAGTTCACATCCATCGAAGAAATGACCGAACCCTATCAGAGGCGATCTATGACTATTGTTATAGTTTTATTTAATTTTGAAGAACTTGTCCGACAATTTTGAGACTTTGAAGAAACCCAAATAACGACTCATCGTGAAGTCTTATATGCAAATATTTGCCTTTTCACCGATTTACGTATTAGGCCTACAGAAGTTGGCTTTCCGTTACCAAAATTATACTTATTGGTTCACGGTGGACACTATTGACTATCGCCAAGGCTGAAAGAACATGCTCAGCAGAAGCACTCTTGGTCTTAACGGGACTCGTTCCGTTGGATCTAGAGGTCCAGTTTTGCTCCATGATTATTCTTCTCGGTTAAGGTAAACCGGCGAGGATAGGTGATGTCCGCCTTCACCCCTTGCCAGGGATGACTCCTCCCGTGATTCTTAAAGCCTGTATAGAGGCCCAGTTGTCAATTTAGTAACAAAGATGGTCGACATCTTACATGCCTTCGAATATTTCTGTGAAAGTACTAACAAGTTATTGGACTGTTTAAACTTCAAATCTTGTGGAAAAAGCGAAATATGTGTGTCGAGATAAAAAAATATGGTGCTCTGTTCTCTCCCCCTGCCCTAGCAGGGAAACGACGTGATGATATGCAAGTATTAATTTGCTTAAATGATCCCCAATCATCTGGCAAACGTTCTAAATCTATTATTTTTTCTCTTGATCAGGGAAAATGCATGCTGATATAACATAATTGAAATCCTTTCATTGAGAAGTATATAATAAAAAAAAACACTATGTTGCCTTGTTGGACAGTGTTATTTGAAGATTTTGGGTTTGATTCCAGATGGCATTCAAAAATATATACATAATCAAAAAAAACAACAAGAGGTGTCAATCTAGTTAAAGAGTTTGTCTGGTAACAATACGCGCACGTGCTAGATCTACTCATATGTTCACATGCGAGAGTATTAAAAAAACAACGATGAACAGCAAGTTACTTGCTAACTCGTATGGTTCGTAGCCCAAAAGCTTAATCACTAGGTTCAAAGGTGCAACTGTTTCCCTACTACACTGTTTGATATCCCATTATCAATTCGGAATGACAAGGGTAATACAATGAAAGAAAAATTAAATTATACATTCATTTTACATACCTAAAGGCAACATGGAAAGAAATTATTTATACTTAATTTTACTTTATTTGCACTGCAAAATTTCCTTTCCGATGCAAAAAAATACAAGTAAATTACTTCAGTGATATGTAAGCAGTTTTATACAAAGGAAAAACCAATACAATTCAACCTCAACACAATTTAAATACAAACCCATAGAATTGAATTCATCCCTGTAAACGAATTTTTTTCACTTTACGTTTGTAAATAAAGAACGGCTAAATAATGCGCATATTAATTGCTCAAGCAGTCTTGTTATGAAGGAGGTGTACAAATAATTTGCTGCAGCCACTTGACTATGGAACAAAAAAATTGTCGTGTGGGCCCTACAACGAACGTGAAACAAGCATTATTTTCATATTTTTTAATGTATTATTTTACAAGTCAAAGAATTTTGGTACTGAGGTAGTATTTCATAAGATGATGGAATAATTACGAGGGAAATTGAACGACGTGAAGCGATATGAAACAAAGTCAATGGTCACTACAACATATATGCTCAAATCAGACAGCATCAAAATCTGTTAAGATGATAGTCCACAATATTTTAGTACCAACTTTGATGTATGGGAGTGAAATGATGTATGACAGAATACGGAATGAAGTGATTATGGGATGAGTGTGAATTTAAGGCTGATGTGTTGAATAAGATGAATAAAAGCATTCTGAGATAGTTTTGGCACGTGGAACTAAAGAATGAAGAAAGACAAAGAAAACAAATAAGTACTTCAAATGGGAGTGGAAGTCGTGATAGAAGAATACCAAGGAATGTGTGGTGAGATCAAGTGTATCATATTTTGAATGAAGGAAATAAAAAGAGATAGAAAAATTGTAGGAGCTATAGTATATATTGTTGTTACTGGGCCTCATAGATGAGGATTCCCTCGCCACTCCAACGTCAATTTAATTGGACTTTTATATCCTTCTCCTTTTCTCCTCTTTAAGTGAGTGAGCCGTTGAACACCAGCAAACTAATCAACCATAGCGCTGTACTGAATCAGATGGCACGCCGATATGAGATGTTCAAAGTTCACCGGCATGATTTTTTCCCATGTTTTTGAAAGAATATTTATAACAAAAATTATTGTTATATTTAAACTTCCGAATACTAAGCGGAAAAAAGAACTGTGTCATTCGAGGGAAGCAACACAGCGTGGGATTTGAACCGGCAACCTTCCGCATGGAAGTCTAGTGAATTACCGCGCGGCCATGTAACTCGTATGATAACGTGTATGGATGTAAAATGAGCTATGTGCGATGGTGTATAAATATAGAAGAGGTGAAAGATGTGAGTCGCGGTAGGAAAGTCTGGCGATCACCCTTTTCTACTTACCCCGATAAGGAATTGGCGGGATATTATGTATGCATATGTGTTACATTGCATTTTTTTCATAAGTATCTTCAATTTTATCACATGTATACGCCCCTGACTTTTCCCGCTACATAGCGCATCCAAAGAATTCCTTAGAGTATCGGATGGAAAAAAAATAAAGAAAAAACATCGTGAAAATATCACATAAAGTTAATATGTGAAAGCAACCGTAAACTGGCAGCATATTCCGTCTGTCTTCTGTTTATAACTCTACATCCAATCTGAAGAGATGTAGTACTCCCTGCTCATATATCATTGATGGATGATATCGGAATAAATCAAAACGATATCTCTGGCGAACGTAACTACACACGCACACATATCGGAGGCAATAAGAATCTTATTTATGTGGAATATACCCGTATCGATAAATATAATCAAGGTACTCATCCGCAGGTAGAAATATTCGTTTAGGACCTACTGTGACTTTTTCAGATTTGAGTTTCTCACTCGGGGAGACTGAAATAACAATTTTATATCGAATTATGCATTTTTATGCCTATAATACAAAGTACTCTATTTATCCACAAGTAGAAATATTTGTTTAGGACCTACTGTGACTACTGTGACGTGTTCCTTGCTCTGAGATATAAGTTTTATAGGAAATTATACTTTCCTTATGTATATAATAAATACATAAGCTGAAATATTCGTTCAAGACCTGTGATTTTTTTATTGTTCGGTTTTTTGCTCATTGACGCCATGTGATGCTGCCATGCTTCCTGATTTCACCTATCCAGCGTACCTTGGGTCTTCTTCTGGGTCTCTTTATGCCTCTTGAGTGTCATTGGATTATTTCGGAGGTCCATCGGGAGTCTGACATTTTGGCTACGTGTCCATTTTCTTGCACACCTTTATAACGTCTTCTACCTTTGTTATATTGCGAATCCAGGTGTTTTGTTTACGGTCTCTTTAAGTATATCCCAACATGCATCTCTCCATGCCCCTTTGTGCGGTCTGGAGCTTTTGTGTGTTCTTTGCTGTGAGCGTCCATGTCTCGCAGCCATACGTAAGTACTAGAAGAATGCACTGGTTGTAAACCCTTCGCTTCAAGGATATTGGGAGATCACTTTTGAAGATGTTTTTCAAACGTCCAACTGAGCTCCACGCTAGTTTTTTCCTTCGTGCTATTTCCTCTGATATGCCACCTACAAAGGAAATAAGTTGGCCCAGCTACGATATATTTGGTTTTTGAAATATTCATTTTTAAACCAACTCTGCTGACCTCCGCCAATTCTTGCAGTTGGTGCTGAAGATCATTCGGGTTTTGTGAGAATATAACGATATCGTCTGCAAATCTCAAATGGCTCAGGTATTTTCCATCAATCACCAGGCCTTTATTTTCCCATTCTAGTTTATTAAATATGTATTCAAGTGTAGCTGTGAATAATTTTGGGGAAATAGAAATAGTATCTCCTTGACGAACTCACTTACCACTTCGGAAGGTTTCCGAGGATTTGTGGAGATGTATTTTTGCTGTTGCATCCTTATAGATGTTATTGTACAACTGAATGTATGATCCATCAATGCCAATATTTATATATATATATATATATATATATATATATATATATATATATATATATATATATATATATATATATATATATATATATATATATATATATATATATATATATATATATATATATATATATATATATATATATATATATATATATATATATATATATATATATATATATATATATATATATATATATATATATATATATATATATATATATATATATATATATATATATATATATATATATATATATATATATATACAATGTATATATATATATATATATATATATATATATATATATATATATATATATATATATATATATATATACAACGTTTTTTTTTCAATAGAATTAGTTCTGTCTTTTTCTTCCAAGTTCTTTATTTGCGGAGCGTTACAGAAAAATAAAGTACAGATCTTTTACTCCTGTGTTTGTGTCTCCCCTTTCTCTACCCACATTCTCCGCTTCTCTATCTTCGGTTTGTATAATCTAATATAGGGAAAATAAATCCACATTTAGGATGACAGTTACACAACTAATTCGCTTTCCCTGAATCGTATGCCGCTTATAAGTAAGGTAGAGTAAGGGATGACACAACTTACTTCATAGAAAAAAACATTTTACATTTGCTTACATTAATCACGAGCAAATCGCGTCGTTTTACAAATACATAATATATTAAGTTTCACCTTCAATATAATAGTATCACATGTCAAAAGTTATAACGACCATCGTTGCCTGATTGATAAGATTCCTGTCTTCCAGCCCGGAGTTGCGGGTTCGATGCCAGTTAGTATCCATTTTTTTTGTAAATTTTTTATCTATCTGGTTTTTTACGTAAATCCTGTTTCACATCATTCTAGTGGTTTGAAATAGATTGTCATATTGCAATAAACACACTAAATTTAACTTTATACAACAATAGTCTAATTCAATACAATATTTATTATTATATAAATAATAATATGAATTCGTTACACATTTGATTTTTTTAAATTATAATACTTATAAAATTACGATGTTGAACAAAGGACGTTCCCAAATAAGAAATGTTTTATCCAATTACATTGAACATAACCGTCACCATTTTTCACTCGTAATCGTTTTTTTTATATAAATGGAATTGCTACATATGAAGAATTAAAAGCAAATAAAATCTTACAGTTGGTATTTTTTTATAATTCAAAACTATAAAATTCAATTATCGCACAAATATGTAACTTTGAATCAATGGAGAGAAATAATTATTAATAAGCTTGCTTCGTTTTCAAAAATTGTTTAGAAAACTGTATTATATTGTATAACGCTTTCGACGTACACAGTACAATCTAGCTGGTCTACTTTCACTTGGTAATTCCTTCAAACCAATCAGAAAAATATTTTCAAGAAATCTGAAGGGAAAACTATACTGGGATCATTAAAAAAAATAGGCACAACAGAATTAGAATCAGTAAACCCTGAGTCAGGGGTCTTATTAACTAGGCCACGGAGGTTCTCGCAGTATTTAAATATTGATAATAAGTATATGATACATACATTATACGATCAGACAATTTCCCTGTTAGAGCAGATAGAGCACATTTTTACATGTCGGAAACGCATGTGTCCTTTTGTAAATTAATTTAATATTTAATTATTATACTTGAGAAAATGTAGCATGGTCCCTGTGACAGTTCACAAATTTGCCCCAATACAACTTTGTAACGACGTTCAGTAATTTTAATTATTTTATCAACTTTAATATAATACGAGTATAATCCTCGATTCTAATAAATAGCAAGTTATTTAGGTAAATACATTACATAAAACTAACAATAATGACAAATTAATACATCTTGTTACAAATTAGCAAAAATGTGGCAGTTTGTTAAAATCAAATAATATTTTCTGACGTTTGTCAAAAGTCACTACGTTAGTCTGCATTGGCTAGGGATGGGGTATTCGATAATTGGATTTTCGATTTTTTTATACCTAAAATTAAATGTTCGTAATTAGCATTAATTCATAGTAGATGTTGGCCTATTTTAAGATAGATACAAATCATTCAATCCATTAGAAAGTCAATATAATAAAAATTAGGCATTATAACGTCAGTTTAGAGAAAAACAATTTTTCGATTTATAAAAAAACTATTCGATTTGTTAAAAAAAAACGATTTTACCCCATCCTTTTGAGACATGACATTTCAAATGTCACAGGAACCATCCTTCATTTTTAAGTTAACAAGTAAAAAGTTAAAAAAACAAAAGAAATAAAATATTTTATACAAATCTCACTTGTCTTATTCACGTGACGAAACATTCACATGGTTAAGATGGTGGGTTGTGGATATTTGTAACACTTTACGAGTATTATTCGATTTTTTTTTTAATTAGTGCGCGCTTCAACCATACTATGTGCATATCCACACAAAAATTAAATGTTTCCTCGATTAATATTTTTTTAATATTTCTAAACATTCTATTCATATTTTTGTACGGCCTTATTTGTGCTCATAAGAAACTTTTTTCGCTTTATTTCTACACAAATAAAATATTTTTTCTACTATTTGTTTCTTAAACTAATATTTATGTCACATCCCTGGCTGTTTATTTTCTGCCCTCAAGGAAAAGAGAACAAGACTAACAGTTTCAGGCTTTTTCAGAAATTTCCTAACTAAAAAAAGAGAAAAATGCAATCAGGGGTGCGCATCCCTCCCCCGCAAGTCGATCGTGATAATATGTGCCTCGGCTATAAATACAAATCGAACTGGGAACCCCCTCAAAAAAGTCCCTAACGAGGAATTGGTTTTATCGAGTCGATTTCTAGAGAAAGTAACGTTTTCCAGTTTGTCGGTTCAAATTGATTGTTTAGTTTCTTATAAATTATTCAACGTGTAGTATTTTAATCACAAGAAAAAAAAATACGTTTTTTACAAAAACTTTTTGTTTATTTTTTACAAAAAAATATTATTTAAGTCGTTTAAAAAACAAGTTTTGGAAGATTACACCAATTATACACAGCTTTTGCGCCAAGTGCTTTGTCGAAGCAAGGAGGTGTGTAATTAAATTAACTTGAGGACCTCAAATTGAAGCGAGAGAGGCTTGTGGGGCGATGCGTGGAGTACCCCCAGGACTCAAATATGGCATTGCTTGTGTGACCATATCTATGAATTAAGAATTCTTTTCCACAGCTATAAAAAAAACGCTACCAGCGCTAAGCTTCCCTTAAATAATGATTTATTGTATATATGTTTATTAGTCATCGCATATCCATCGTATTTCAACGTGGACAAAGGGCAACCAATAAACTTTATAATTTTTATTTTAGATGTCATAATTGACTTCCCCTTAGTATCGAAATCATATTTCTTGTTCCATTAACCCTAACTTGGTATCGAAATCCTATTTCATTGATCTATCTTCCTTTAATTGTAGCTTGATTAGCTTTTTTAATTGTAGAGGTCATTGATCCACCATCTTGTTATCGAAATTATATTTTTGCTCTTATGACATTTCCTTGGTATCGAAATCATATTTTTTGCTCTATTTTCTTATTTTTGCTGCTTTATCAACTTATTGTACAGACTATTATATCCACCTTGGTATCGAAATCATATTTCTTGTTCAATTAACCCTTCCTTGGTATCAATATAATACGTCTTGCTCTATTTTCCCTTCCTTGTTGCTTTTTTTGGCTTATTTTATTGTGCAGGTCATTATGACTCTCCCCCTGGTATCAAAATCAAATTTTCGCTCAGTTTTCTTTTCGATAGTTTATTGTATAGGTCATTATGACTTCACCTTGGATCAACATCATATTTCTTGCCAAGTTTTCCTTTCTTTGCTATTTTCTTGGGCTATTTATTGTACATGTCATTATGACTCCACCTTAGTTTCAAAATTATATTTCATGCCCTGTTTTCCTTTATTTGTGACTTTATTGGGCTATTTTATTGTACAAGTCATTATAACCCTTAATATTAAAATCATATTTTTTGTCCTGTTTTTCGTTTTTTGCGACTTTCTTGGAGTAATTTATTGTGCAGTTAAATGTTACATTTGTGTGTTCATAAGTACAGTTTAAAACTAGTGCAATAGGAGTGAGACATTGGAGGTGGCTGAGCCACGTGTTGAGAATGCTGCCTTGTAATCAAGAACTGCGCTGTTTTATCACTCGCAAGAGACGCAACGTATCAAACGCTCATTCTACACTATACACCAATGCTACGATAAGGAAATTCGCAATCTCGACCTGGCATGGAAGGATGTGAAGTGCCAGACTGTGGACCGACCTAGATAGATACGTTTTATGGGATCCTTGTGTTCCTAATCTTAAAGGGTAATGTCCTCTCTTTCTCAAGGCACAATGTATACCAAACTAACAAACAAAAAATCCTATTGTTTAGTTTAGTTCGCATTGTGCCTTGAGAAAGAAACAATTACCTCTCGAAATAAGCTGGTTCATATCGTATAAGTGTATATGATATACGAACCTTTACCAATAACACATTTTTTTAACATAACTATCAATTCGAATTATCGATTTTAAACAACAAAATAAACTCAAATTGATTTAACTATATCTTCATGCTATTTCATTTTATGTTAGTGTTTATTTGATTTAATTTAAGTACTTACTAATAGGTTAGTCAAAAAGTTTTGAAAGCGACATCTATAAAGCAGTAGAAAAACCAAAATTTCTACGCCATTTTAATATTTCATCTTTTATAAGAACGTACTCAAAATTTCATTTCGATCTGTCATTCATTCTTTGTTTACAAGCCATTTGAAGTTGACGTGTCAGTGTATTTTTTAACAATGGAAAAATCCGAATATCGTGCAGTGATTAAATTCTTTGTTTTGGAAGATTTATCGGCTACTGAGATCCATGCAAAGATGGTGAAAGTATTAAAGGAGTCTTCTCCTTCATTTACAACCATTCACCGATGGGTTTTGGAGTTTAAGCGTGGCCATACAAGCGTTGAAGACGATCCACGCTCAGGACGTCCCTAAAAGTGCATCAACACCAGAAATCATAGCGAAAATACAGGATATGGTTTTGGAAGATCATCGATCGACTGTGGATGTGATAGCTGACACCATAGGCATCTCACATGGAACAACATGGCATATTTTGGCTGAAGTTTTGGGTTTCAAAAAACTGTGTGCACAAAGGGTGCCGCATTTGCTAACAATGCAACAAAACACGTTCGAATGCGACTTTCTGAGCAACATTTGGAGCAATTTCGAAAGAATAAAAAGGGTTTTCTGCGTCGATTCATCACTATTGATGAGACTTGGGTCTACCACCATGATTCTGAATCAAAACAAGAGTCTAAGGAGTGGTGTGAACCAGGCACTTTGGCTCCGAAGCGAGTTCGTGTCGAGAAATCGGCCAAAAAGGTGTTAGCGTAAGTTTTTTGGGATGCAAAAGGAATTTTATTGATAGATTATCTCCAAACTGGTAAGACAATCAACTCTGATTATTATTGTGACCTTTTGGATCAGTTGGATGAAAAAAATTGTGAAAAAAGACCCGGTTTGCAGAAGAAAAAAATCATTTTTCATCAAGACAATGCACCTGCTCACACCGCTCAAAAAACCATCGCGAAAATCAGTGAATTGGGGTACGAATTGTTGCAGCATCCACCCTATTCGCCAGATTTAGCTCCCTCTGACTTCTGGCTGTTCTCACACCTCAAAAAATTCCTTCGTGGAAAGCATTTTTCATCAAACGAAGAGGTTATAGCCGTCGTAGAGGAGTATTTTGCAGGTCTTCCAGAAAGTCACTTCCGTGATGGGACAACAAAGTTGGAAGATCGTTGGACCAAGTGTATTGATCTTATGGGAGACTATACTGAGCAATAAAAGTGATTTCCCCCCAAAAAAAATGTATTTTCATTTCCGCTTTCAAAACTTTTTGACTAACCTAGTATAAGTTTACACCTGAGAAACTTTCAGAAGTTAACTAAAAGTTCAACTGCAAAACAAGTTGAACTTATCCCAATTGACTTATGGAGTGGCAGCACTCGAATTAAATTAACGTTTTAATGAAGAACGTCATCTGAACCAATTAACTGCAATGTAATAGTAAAATTAACTTTATGCGTCATTTTTATTAATAGTAGTATCTAAAGGGACACAAAATTAATTTTCTTACCGAATATAAAAATAAATATAGGCTTTTTGATAGCAATATAGTAGTACCGATCGGTAAGTAATACACATCGTTTCTAGACCGTCGTCTCTGTCGCACAATGCGCTAACAGTCTGGTATCGTAGTCACGATGCGGTTAGCGCATCGTGCGACATAGACGACGCTCTACAAACGATGTGCATTACTTATCGCTGGGTACTGTATGTACATATATACATTCGTGTATATCTTGAGTTGTGGAAACCCTTCTTCGATTCGGAACATCAGGAACTGAAAAATGATAGACTTGAGGACATGAACAGAGTTAAAATGACGGAATGAAAATGTGTTTTGGTTTACTACAGACCTCGTTTGAACAATTGGTATACCACTGTCTGCCATTCTGGAAGAAGGTGGGTTTTTTTTAATACGGTATAATACAATTTTTTGGTTAACATTTTTTGCATTTTTCAATGTAATTGGACTTAGCCTATATTGATAAAATAAATAACTAATAGACTGAAACCAACGACATCGTATGAAGAAGATGATTGAAAAGACGTTATTGATGGGACCGCACTAAAAAAATACATCGATAAACCTTCTTATATAACTTTTACGATTTATCTGACTTTCTACATGCCCTTCTTTCAGAATATCATTTACTTAATTTAACCAAACTTTATTTGGTCTCCCACTAACATTTGCACTATACATTCGTTAGTCTTTCTTAATTCATTCATTCTACATGCTCCAACCATCTCAGCGTGATCTTCTTCATCTTACTTAACACGTTAGCCTCAAGTTCACATTAATCCCTAATATCTTAATTTATATTTTCTATCATACATTGTAATCTCGTGTATTCTTCTTAATATACGCGGTTTTTTTTTTTGACTTCTCACAGAATTTTTCTACGTTGGAACAAAAATACTATAGTGGATTATATAATCTTAACAGATTTTGATACTGTCCGATTCAAATACGTATGTATCCAACTAGTTAATGTTATTAAAAGATTGAAATAGATAATATTAATCCCAAATACCTTTTGGGTTGATTTTCAAACATCACAAACCTATTACAATTTATGAGCTCCTGAGATTAGCCTCATCGGAGCTTAACTAATTCCATCTCCCGGCCGGAGATTGCACTGAGCGGACATGTATACACACAGACCTATTATCAGTCCATATTAATATTTCCCTTGGATACACAATCACTATCATTGTCTGCAATAATTGGCTTACACTCAGGTCGATACGTTTAATGCCTTTAGACATTACGTGGAACAGTATTGTAATGAAATAATGCATTATTTATGAAATTATGACGATAAGATAAATATGTGTCACTAGAAGAAATAGATTGAAGAAAAAGTTCGTAAAACAGATATTGAAAGTCTACTTTTTCATATATAGGTACTTTCAAGACTCATAGCTAAGAAAAAGCTTTGAGTCTGGAAACTCTCAAAAAACTCTCTTCCGAGGAGTCTAATATCTTGCGCCATGCAGATTGTTATCCAGGTGATAAATTATTTATTTATTTTTATTCAGCATTCAAATGACTTTTTTGATACAAAACATTAAAAAAAAAACAATAAATAAATTTAACATTGATATGCAATTAGTGTTATACAATACCAAAAAAAAAACAATACACTACGAACAACATGATAAAGCAAACCTCTACAATTAAATTAATTCGTCCCAGCAAGAACAACTTCATCACTTTACTTCTATTAGTAGAAGAAGTCACATAAAAATCCATACAAGCCTGTATTGACTGTGCAGTCTCGTTAAGCAAGAATTTTACAAATAATTCGTTGCAAACCACTTCACGATGGAGGAAAACATTTTTCCGGGAGAGGCTACTAGAAATGTGCAATATGACAATCTGAATTAGTTCAAGAATCTTAAATTTTGTTGTAAGATCAAACTTTTTTTTTTTCTATCCGACAAAGTTGAAAGACTCGTCACTTTTAACAACAGACCATAGTTAGACCTGCGAAACAGTGTCTCTGACACGATACCCGTAATAAGAAGAATAAGACTCATCCCTCATGTTCATGATGGTTATATCATTTACTCGAGGTTTGATCATTCTCACAGACCATAGTTGGACCTGCGAAACAGTGTCTCTGACACGATACCCGTAATAAGAAGAACAAGACTCATCCCTCATGTTCATGATGGTTATCTCATTTACTCGAGGTTTGATCATTCTCACAGACCATAGTTGGACCTGCGAAACAGTGTCTCTGACACGATACCCGTAATAAGAAGAATAAGACTCATCCCTCATGTTCATGATGGTTATCTCATTTACTCGAGGTTTGATCATTCTCACAGACCATAGTTGGACCTGCGAAACAGTGTCTCTGACACGATACCCGTAATAAGAAGAATAAGACTCATCCCTCATGTTCATGAGGGTTATCTCATTTACTCGAGGTTTGATCATTCTCACAGACCATAGTTGGACCTGCGAAACAGTGTCTCTGACACGATACTCGTAATAAGAAGAATTAGACTCATCCCTCATGTTCATGATGGTTATCTCATTTACTCGAGGTTTGATCATTCTCACAGACCATAGTTGGACCTGCGAAACAGTGTCTCTGACACGATACCCGTAATAAGAAGAATAAGACTCATCCCTCATGTTCATGATGGTTATCTCATTTACTCGAGGTTTGATCATTCTCACAGACCATAGTTGGACCTGCGAAACAGTGTCTCTGACACGATACCCGTAATAAGAAGAATAAGACTCATCCCTCATGTTCATGAGGGTTATCTCATTTACTCGAGGTTTGATCATTCTCACAGACCATAGTTGGACCTGCGAAACAGTGTCTCTGACACGATACTCGTAATAAGAAGAATTAGACTCATCCCTCATGTTCATGAGGGTTATCTCATTTACTCGAGGTTTGGTCATTCTCACAGACCATAGTTGGACCTGCGAAACAGTGTCTCTGACACGATACTCGTAATAAGATGAATAAGACTCATCCCTCATGTTCATGATGGTTATCTCATTTACTCGAGGTTTGGTCATTCTCACAGACCATAGTTGGACCTGCGAAACAGTGTCTCTGACACGATACTCGTAATAAGAAGAATAAGACTCATCCCTCATGTTCATGATGGTTATCTCATTTACTCGAGGTTTGGTCATTCTCACAGACCATAGTTGGACCTGCGAAACAGTGTCTCTGACACGATACTCGTAATAAGAAGAATTAGACTCATCCCTCATGTTCATGATGGTTATCTCATTTACTCGAGGTTTGGTCATTCTCACAGACCATAGTTGGACCTGCGAAACAGTGTCTCTGACACGATACTCGTAATAAGAAGAATTAGACTCATCCCTCATGTTCATGAGGGTTATCTCATTTACTCGAGGTTTGATCATTCTCACAGACCATAGTTGGACCTGCGAAACAGTGTCTCTGACACGATACTCGTAATAAGAAGAATTAGACTCATCCCTCATGTTCATGATGGTTATCTCATTTACTCGAGGTTTGGTCATTCTCACAGACCATAGTTGGACCTGCGAAACAGTGTCTCTGACACGATACTCGTTATAAGAAGAATAAGACTCATCCCTCATGTTCATGATGGTTATCTCATTTACTCGAGGTTTGGTCATTCTCACAGACCATAGTTAGACCTGCGAAACAGTGTCTCTGACACGATACCCGTAATAAGAAGAATAAGACTCATCCCTCATGTTCATGATGGTTATATCATTTACTCGAGGTTTGATCATTCTCACAGACCATAGTTGGACCTGCGAAACAGTGTCTCTGACACGATACCCGTAATAAGAAGAACAAGACTCATCCCTCATGTTCATGATGGTTATCTCATTTACTCGAGGTTTGATCATTCTCACAGACCATAGTTGGACCTGCGAAACAGTGTCTCTGACACGATACCCGTAATAAGAAGAACAAGACTCATCCCTCATGTTCATGATGGTTATATCATTTACTCGAGGTTTGATCATTCTCACAGACCATAGTTGGACCTGCGAAACAGTGTCTCTGACACGATACCCGTAATAAGAAGAACAAGACTCATCCCTCATGTTCATGATGGTTATCTCATTTACTCGAGGTTTGGTCATTCTCACAGACCATAGTTGGACCTGCGAAACAGTGTCTCTGACACGATACTCGTAATAAGAAGAATAAGACTCATCCCTCATGTTCAAGATGGTTATCTCATTTACTCGAGGTTTGGTCATTCTCACAGACCATAGTTGGACCTGCGAAACAGTGTCTCTGACACGATACTCGTTATAAGAAGAATAAGACTCATCCCTCATGTTCATGATGGTTATCTCATTTACTCGAGGTTTGGTCATTCTCACAGACCATAGTTAGACCTGCGAAACAGTGTCTCTGACACGATACCCGTAATAAGAAGAATAAGACTCATCCCTCATGTTCATGATGGTTATATCATTTACTCGAGGTTTGATCATTCTCACAGACCATAGTTGGACCTGCGAAACAGTGTCTCTGACACGATACCCGTAATAAGAAGAACAAGACTCATCCCTCATGTTCATGATGGTTATCTCATTTACTCGAGGTTTGATCATTCTCACAGACCATAGTTGGACCTGCGAAACAGTGTCTCTGACACGATACCCGTAATAAGAAGAATAAGACTCATCCCTCATGTTCATGATGGTTATCTCATTTACTCGAGGTTTGATCATTCTCACAGACCATAGTTGGACCTGCGAAACAGTGTCTCTGACACGATACCCGTAATAAGAAGAATAAGACTCATCCCTCATGTTCATGAGGGTTATCTCATTTACTCGAGGTTTGGTCATTCTCACAGACCATAGTTGGACCTGCGAAACAGTGTCTCTGACACGATACTCGTAATAAGAAGAATAAGACTCATCCCTCATGTTCATGATGGTTATCTCATTTACTCGAGGTTTGGTCATTCTCACAGACCATAGTTGGACCTGCGAAACAGTGTATCTGACACGATACTCGTAATAAGAAGAATAAGACTCATCCCTCATGTTCATGATGGTTATCTCATTTACTCGAGGTTTGGTCATTCTCACAGACCATAGTTGGACCTGCGAAACAGTGTCTCTGACACGATACTCGTAATAAGAAGAATTAGACTCATCCCTCATGTTCATGATGGTTATCTCATTTACTCGAGGTTTGGTCATTCTCACAGACCATAGTTGGACCTGCGAAACAGTGTCTCTGACACGATACTCGTAATAAGAAGAATTAGACTCATCCCTCATGTTCATGAGGGTTATCTCATTTACTCGAGGTTTGATCATTCTCACAGACCATAGTTGGACCTGCGAAACAGTGTCTCTGACACGATACTCGTAATAAGAAGAATTAGACTCATCCCTCATGTTCATGATGGTTATCTCATTTACTCGAGGTTTGGTCATTCTCACAGACCATAGTTGGACCTGCGAAACAGTGTCTCTGACACGATACTCGTAATAAGAAGAATTAGACTCATCCCTCATGTTCATGATGGTTATCTCATTTACTCGAGGTTTGGTCATTCTCACAGACCATAGTTGGACCTGCGAAACAGTGTCTCTGACACGATACTCGTAATAAGAAGAATAAGACTCATCCCTCATGTTCATGATGGTTATCTCATTTACTCGAGGTTTGGTCATTCTCACAGACCATAGTTGGACCTGCGAAACAGTGTCTCTGACACGATACTCGTAATAAGAAGAATAAGACTCATCCCTCATGTTCAAGATGGTTATCTCATTTACTCGAGGTTTGGTCATTCTCACAGACCATAGTTGGACCTGCGAAACAGTGTCTCTGACACGATACTCGTTATAAGAAGAATAAGACTCATCCCTCATGTTCATGATGGTTATCTCATTTACTCGAGGTTTGGTCATTCTCACAGACCATAGTTGGACCTGCGAAACAGTGTCTCTGACACGATACCCGTAATAAGAAGAATAAGACTCATCCCTCATGTTCATGATGGTTATCTCATTTACTCGAGGTTTGGTCATTCTCACAGACCATAGTTGGACCTGCGAAACAGTGTCTCTGACACGATACCCGTAATAAGAAGAACAAGACTCATCCCTCATGTTCATGATGGTTATCTCATTTACTCGAGGTTTGGTCATTCTCACAGACCATAGTTGGACCTGCGAAACAGTGTCTCTGACACGATACTCGTTATAAGAAGAATAAGACTCATCCCTCATGTTCATGATGGTTATCTCATTTACTCGAGGTTTGGTCATTCTCACAGACCATAGTTGGACCTGCGAAACAGTGTCTCTGACACGATACCCGTAATAAGAAGAATAAGACTCATCCCTCATGTTCATGATGGTTATATCATTTACTCGAGGTTTGATCATTCTCACAGACCATAGTTGGACCTGCGAAACAGTGTCTCTGACACGATACCCGTAATAAGAAGAACAAGACTCATCCCTCATGTTCATGATGGTTATCTCATTTACTCGAGGTTTGATCATTCTCACAGACCATAGTTGGACCTGCGAAACAGTGTCTCTGACACGATACCCGTAATAAGAAGAATAAGACTCATCCCTCATGTTCATGAGGGTTATCTCATTTACTCGAGGTTTGATCATTCTCACAGACCATAGTTGGACCTGCGAAACAGTGTCTCTGACACGATACTCGTAATAAGAAGAATTAGACTCATCCCTCATGTTCATGAGGGTTATCTCATTTACTCGAGGTTTGATCATTCTCACAGACCATAGTTGGACCTGCGAAACAGTGTCTCTGACACGATACTCGTAATAAGAAGAATTAGACTCATCCCTCATGTTCATGATGGTTATCTCATTTACTCGAGGTTTGGTCATTCTCACAGACCATAGTTGGACCTGCGAAACAGTGTCTCTGACACGATACTCGTAATAAGAAGAACAAGACTCATCCCTCATGTTCATGATGGTTATCTCATTTACTCGAGGTTTGGTCATTCTCACAGACCATAGTTGGACCTGCGAAACAGTGTCTCTGACACGATACTCGTAATAAGAAGAATAAGACTCATCCCTCATGTTCAAGATGGTTATCTCATTTACTCGAGGTTTGGTCATTCTCACAGACCATAGTTGGACCTGCGAAACAGTGTCTCTGACACGATACTCGTTATAAGAAGAATAAGACTCATCCCTCATGTTCATGATGGTTATCTCATTTACTCGAGGTTTGGTCATTCTCACAGACCATAGTTAGACCTGCGAAACAGTGTCTCTGACACGATACCCGTAATAAGAAGAATAAGACTCATCCCTCATGTTCATGATGGTTATATCATTTACTCGAGGTTTGATCATTCTCACAGACCATAGTTGGACCTGCGAAACAGTGTCTCTGACACGATACCCGTAATAAGAAGAACAAGACTCATCCCTCATGTTCATGATGGTTATCTCATTTACTCGAGGTTTGATCATTCTCACAGACCATAGTTGGACCTGCGAAACAGTGTCTCTGACACGATACCCGTAATAAGAAGAATAAGACTCATCCCTCATGTTCATGAGGGTTATCTCATTTACTCGAGGTTTGGTCATTCTCACAGACCATAGTTGGACCTGCGAAACAGTGTCTCTGGCACGATACTCGTAGTAAGAAGAATAAGACTCATCCCTCATGTTCATGATGGTTATCTCATTTACTCGAGGTTTGGTCATTCTCACAGACCATAGTTGGACCTGCGAAACAGTGTCTCTGACACGATACCCGTAATAAGAAGAATAAGACTCATCCCTCATGTTCATGATGGTTATATCATTTACTCGAGGTTTGATCATTCTCACAGACCATAGTTGGACCTGCGAAACAGTGTCTCTGACACGATACCCGTAATAAGAAGAATAAGACTCATCCCTCATGTTCATGATGGTTATCTCATTTACTCGAGGTTCGGTCATTCTCACAGACCATAGTTGGACCTGCGAAACAGTGTCTCTGACACGATACTCGTAATAAGAAGAATAAGACTCATCCCTCATGTTCATGATGGTTATCTCATTTACTCGAGGTTTGGTCATTCTCACAGACCATAGTTGGACCTGCGAAACAGTGTCTCTGACACGATACTCGTAATAAGAAGAATAAGACACATCCCTCATGTTCATGATAGTTATCTCATTTACTCGAGGTTCGGTCATTCTCACAGACCATAGTTGGACCTGCGAAACAGTGTCTCTGACACGATACTCGTAATAAGAAGAATAAGACTCATCCCTCATGTTCATGATGGTTATCTCATTTACTCGAGGTTTGATCATTCTCACAGACCATAGTTGGACCTGCGAAACAGTGTCTCTGACACGATACTCGTAATAAGAAGAATAAGACTCATCCCTCATGTTCATGAGGGTTATCTCATTTACTCGAGGTTTGGTCATTCTCACAGACCATAGTTGGACCTGCGAAACAGTGTCTCTGACACGATACTCGTAGTAAGAAGAATAAGACTCATCTCTCATGTTCATGATGGTTATCTCATTTACTCGAGGTTTGGTCATTCTCACAGACCATAGTTGGACCTGCGAAACAGTGTCTCTGACACGATACTCGTAATAAGAAGAATAAGACTCATCCCTCATGTTCATGATGGTTATCTCATTTACTCGAGGTTTGGTCATTCTCACAGACCATAGTTGGACCTGCGAAACAGTGTCTCTGACACGATACTCGTAATAAGAAGAATTAGACTCATCCCTCATGTTCATGAGGGTTATCTCATTTACTCGAGGTTTGATCATTCTCACAGACCATAGTTGGACCTGCGAAACAGTGTCTCTGACACGATACTCGTAATAAGAAGAATTAGACTCATCCCTCATGTTCATGATGGTTATCTCATTTACTCGAGGTTTGGTCATTCTCACAGACCATAGTTGGACCTGCGAAACAGTGTCTCTGACACGATACTCGTAATAAGAAGAATAAGACTCATCCCTCATGTTCATGATGGTTATCTCATTTACTCGAGGTTTGGTCATTCTCACAGACCATAGTTGGACCTGCGAAACAGTGTCTCTGACACGATACTCGTAATAAGAAGAATAAGACTCATCCCTCATGTTCAAGATGGTTATCTCATTTACTCGAGGTTTGGTCATTCTCACAGACCATAGTTGGACCTGCGAAACAGTGTCTCTGACACGATACTCGTTATAAGAAGAATAAGACTCATCCCTCATGTTCATGATGGTTATCTCATTTACTCGAGGTTTGGTCATTCTCACAGACCATAGTTAGACCTGCGAAACAGTGTCTCTGACACGATACCCGTAATAAGAAGAATAAGACTCATCCCTCATGTTCATGATGGTTATATCATTTACTCGAGGTTTGATCATTCTCACAGACCATAGTTGGACCTGCGAAACAGTGTCTCTGACACGATACCCGTAATAAGAAGAACAAGACTCATCCCTCATGTTCATGATGGTTATCTCATTTACTCGAGGTTTGATCATTCTCACAGACCATAGTTGGACCTGCGAAACAGTGTCTCTGACACGATACCCGTAATAAGAAGAACAAGACTCATCCCTCATGTTCATGATGGTTATCTCATTTACTCGAGGTTTGATCATTCTCACAGACCATAGTTGGACCTGCGAAACAGTGTCTCTGACACGATACCCGTAATAAGAAGAATAAGACTCATCCCTCATGTTCATGAGGGTTATCTCATTTACTCGAGGTTTGATCATTCTCACAGACCATAATTGGACCTGCGAAACAGTGTCTCTGACACGATACTCGTAATAAGAAGAATAAGACTCATCCCTCATGTTCATGAGGGTTATCTCATTTACTCGAGGTTTGGTCATTCTCACAGACCTTAGTTGGACCTGCGAAACAGTGTCTCTGACACGATACTCGTAATAAGAAGAATAAGACTCATCCCTCATGTTCATGATGGTTATCTCATTTACTCGAGGTTTGGTCATTCTCACAGACCATAGTTGGACCTGCGAAACAGTGTCTCTGACACGAAACTCGTAATAAGAAGAATTAGACTCATCCCTCATGTTCATGAGGGTTATCTCATTTACTCGAGGTTTGGTCATTCTCACAGATATTATTGAATTATCACCAATAATCAAGACGGCCTCCGTGGCCTGGTGGTAAGACACCTGTCTGCCGATCCGGAGGTTGCGGGTTCGATTCCCGCTGGAACCCAGATTTTTTAAATTGGATTCCAGTCTGGTTAACACTTAGGGCCTATAAAAACATCTTATTGGTTTGTTGGAAGAGATTGCCACATGGCAATAAACTCGCCAGGTTAAAAGAAATAAAATAATAATAATAATCTACTAGCCTCACACATTATTACGATACTTTCCGTTTTTGTGTATGTCACTGATCTTCAAGAATATGGAATCGAACCCACAACCCCCGTGTCATAAGTCAGACATCTTACCAAACAAGGCACGGAGTTAACATCAAATTTATATTTTTCCCAATGATGCACTTTTACGAAAAACTCGAGTAGCGAAGAAATAACTGGAAATGCTGTCAATGCTGGAAAATATATAGGAGAGCTGAAGCATCATCATCACGGCGAAAATGCGTATGATAAAGTCTTTTGTATTCGCAATACTATTTATGGCGCGGAGACAAGACTCTGATAGTAAACTAGAGATGTAAAGCACATACATTTGAAATTTGGTGCTGGAAAAGGATGTTACGACTTCCGTGGACGGTAATTTTCGAAGTACTGAGAATCAACCAGTGTTCCGATTCCTTGGACACATTGTTCGTGGCCAAAGAAACAGTTAGGGAAGG
The DNA here is from genome assembly GCA_949825065.1 of Odontocerum albicorne. Taxonomy (NCBI): domain Eukaryota; kingdom Metazoa; phylum Arthropoda; class Insecta; order Trichoptera; family Odontoceridae; genus Odontocerum; species Odontocerum albicorne. The sequence goes on along the minus strand of OX463843.1, from coordinate 42,000,996 downwards.
CTAGTGATCAGTGGAAGCGGGAAAAGACGACGCACAAGAGAAAGAAACTCAATGCGTTGGACTGATCAAGTGAGATACACAATAACTCTTAACAATCGCTCTACGAACTGCGGAGCGCAGGGGTGGATAGATAGAAGTTGTCGAGGGTTATCATGAAGGTCACAATGCTCAGTCATGAGCTACACGACAGAATGAATGGAACACGGCAAAACACCGTTTAAGGCTTGAAATACCAATAGACATATCTGGAACTTCACCTCGACCATTTATCATCATCCTGTCGTGTAATAACTCATGACTGAGCATCGTGACTCACATGATAGCCTCCGACTACTCATCTCCATCCATCCCTGAACTCCGCGGGTCGAAGCGCAGTTGTTAAGGGTAGTACAGTTACGTCCTATATTTGGTCAGTCCAACGCATTATGATGCTTCCTCTTGTGCGTCGTCCTTCCTCACCTTCAGTAACCACAAACCTCTCCAAAGTGTCTTCTTGGCCACGAACAATATGCCCAAAGAATCGGAGAACTCGTCGCAGGCATGTTGTCGACAATATGTCAGTGATTCTCAGTTCTTCGACAATTGAGGCATTAATTCGTCTTAGTGTCCAAAGAATTCGTAAAATCCTTCTCCAGCACCGCATTTCAAATACATCTATTATAAATTCCTCACTTGCTCTCAGAGTCTAAATCTTCGCATCATACGTGAATATAGTATTGCGAAGACGAGAGACTCAACTGAGCACATTTTCTTCGTGATGGTGACAGTTCTGCTCTTCCATATATTTTTCAGCTTTGAAATCGCATTTTTGCCATTCCAACTATTATATTCACCTCAATCCGCACCCTTTATTGTTGGAAATACTAGAGCATTAGTAAATAAAGTCAGTAACCCCTTCAAAGCTTTTTTAATATGGAAGTTACGTACATCTGTCCTTTTCTCAAATTATCACCCATCTCAATCCACTTCTGAGATTTTACCAAGTTAGTGTCTCCATTAAGCGCTGAGAAGATGTTTTCCCGCCCTTGTCTGAAGCACTCCCCCACTAAAAATATTCATCAGCAGAACTTATCGATAGCTTCCTTGGATCCATTACTGTCAAGAGTGGATAGAGGTAATTGGAATGTTACACGGTAAACTTGATTGAGGTGATGGAAGCGCTAAGCTTTAAATAATTTACTTTACTTCAAAGGTACCTATAACTTGAAAACAGACCCAGATAAACGTTCGAGTTATCTTCCTTATAATAACGTTAAAACATTATTGGGAAACTGAAAGAACTTTAACATTGAAGAATATTTTCAAACCTTTTATTTAATAAATAAAACGGTTGTCCCCTGTCTAATTTTTCAGTCAGTAACTGATATTTTAAATAAAATTAAACACGATATTTGGCACCAATAGGCGTTGAATTGGGATAGAACTGGTGTAAACATGGGCTATAGATACAAATCAATCCAAAATGAAAGTGTCAGTCATGTGTCGTTTGCGGATAGGCCACTGCGTGGTGGATAGTCACCTAAGAGATACAAAATGAGTATTGTGGAGAATCCCGGCTGCGAGTGTGGTTTGTATCTTAAAACTATAGAGATTTTTGGGATATAACTGTTCAACAGATGTTCGGACCGATGTACTGACATAGAAATTTCTAGGGCCTCTAATCTGTCCAATTTATTTCCGTTACTACTGATATGTAAGAATTTGGCATCATCGATAGAAACAGTATGGTTTTCACAGTGACAATGATTAGCCATTTCAGAATAAATTAGAGGATTTGTTAAGGCGGATTTGTGTTCACGAAATCTCTTTTCAAAAGATCTTCCTGTATTTCCTATATAGAAATTATCACAGTCAGCACATAAAAGTTTATACACACCACTGTTGCTAAGTATTCCATTTTTGCCTTTCCCACTAAATAAGAGTTTCCGGGGATTAAAATTAGTGTTAAAAGCTGGCTTTATGTGACTTGGAATATTTTTGGTTATTTCGTATGATATGTTTTTTTATAAATAGGACTTTACTCCATTTATAGGTATGCTTATAGGTGTCGTTAAAAATATAATCTTTTATACTCGTAAGTTTCTTTTTGTTTCGTTTTTTAAAAGTGAATCAATGAGGCTTCCAGGATAGTCATTATTTGTAGCTATTTTTTTATGGTTATTAATTCCTTTTTAAAATTGTCGTCGGTTAATGGGACACTGAGCAATCTATGAAGCATTAGGATGGTTGGAAGTTGCTGGAATTATAGAGTCTGAATAGCAATACCTATAAATGGAGTCAATTCCTATTTATAAAAAACATATCATACAAAATAACCAAAAATATTCCAAGTCACATAAAGCCAGCTTTTTACACTAATTTTAATCTCCGGAAACTCTTATTTAATGAGAAAGGCAAAAATGGAATATTTAGCAACAGTGGTGTGTATAAACTTTTATGTGCTGACTGTGATAATTTCTATATAGGAAAGACAGGAAGATCTTTTGAAAAGAGATTTCGTGAAGACAAATCCGCCTTAACAAATCCCCTAATTTATTCTGAAATGGTTAATCATTGTCACCGTGAAAACCATAATTTTTCTATCGATGATGCCAAATTCTTACATATCAGTAGTAACGGAAATAAATTGGACAGTTTAGAGGTCCTAGAAATTTCTAAGTCAGTACATCGGTCCGAACATCTGTTGAACAGTTATATCCCAAAAATCTCTCCGTCCCACGCCTCCCTCACCCCTCAGCCCCCAACCGTTGAAGCGTGTATATCGGTACCAGTTCGAACAGCATTTAGTCTTGTTTGTGCTCCCCTGAAGATGAGGTGAAAGCCTTGAAACCGGTAGGGTTATACCGTCACAAAAAAAGTGGAATAAACAGTGTTTGATAAAAATAAATTACAATATCTTTAAACCTCCACAACGTTAATGCCTTAACTATAAACAACATACCATATATTATATATTTTTGGTTGGCATTTGCAAGACAGGTTTGATTTACTAAACGCTTTATGTGTACCGCGTCCAAATAATGTTGCGTTTATTATTTTTTCGAGGAACTTTTCACTTATTGATCGACTGTTAAGTTTGAAGCTTGATCAGTTGAAACTTTAAATTGTCTGCAATAAGCATTTTTAAAATTGTTTTCACTATATTGACTGATATATTTGCAAAGTAACTTTAGTTTGGGGGCATAAATTATCCTAGTTTGGGTGGATTTGGCTATAAAAAAACTAAATAATAGGTTCATTGAACACAACATACTCGTAGTTTCCTGAAATTTTAGATATCAAAAAGACAATAAATTTGAGAGGGAAGTTATCAAAGGGTCAGGGCTCATCTCACAATATCTTCAAAATTAAGATACACTCCTTACAATAGAACGGTGAGACCGTCCGCGAGAACTTGAAAAAAATTTCAACCCACACTCTTAAACTCATAGACGTGATTTATAATACACAAAAGTTATATGACAAAAGAAAGAAGCAGTTGTCATAATATGCTAAACTGTATAATTAAGCTAATTCATATAAAAGTGGTTGATTTGGGCAAAACAAAGATATTATATAAACAACTTTTTTTTTTGTTGACAATTATCAGATCACACATATACTAAACGATTAACCAATACCATGTATTTTTTTTATCAATTTCTGAAATAAATAGCCAGATTAAACACAACAATGCCATCCGACACATCAACTGACGGTTAAAGGTCAAAGCTGTAAATTCTTTCCTTACGACTATTATTTATTTAATACTTCAAAAGTTAAAAATTTAGTGCATATCTATTACAATATAACAAATCATGACTATCTTATTTATTTTTGACGATAATATACGATTTGGGTGACATCTGTCTTTAGATTTTACAATTTATTTTACTTCGAACGAACTTCAGAGTGTTCCGGATAGATCTGAATAATTATTATTATAACTGAAGAGATAATTCGTGATTTTTTATTTTGTTTGTTGAAACTAAGTAAATGAAAATTTAAATAAATAATACACAAAGTATAAATGTTGTATTCTGTCATACACTGTCACTCCGTGTATAAGTGCACGCGTTTCTACAACATGTATTCGGTTATTTTCAATATGTTTTCCACGTCTACGTATAACTCCCATACATCAACGTTGATGCTAAAATATTGTTGTCGACTATCATCTTAACAGATTTTGATAATGTACGGTTTCAGTTAATAAGTTTTAGTACCCAATTGACGTTTTTTTATCGCTACGCGCGGTTCGATATTACTCTTAACCCTTCCTTCCCTGTGATGTGTAACTAGTACACATTGCTTCTAAAAACTTTAATATCTCTATAAATATAACAAACACTGGGTTCAGATTTTAGGCATTCATCCGTAATATATTTAGGCATTGAATGAAAAAAATAGTATTCATAATAATTAGCACTTATTGGCCACATCAGAGATATTTTGAGAAAATCGGGAATAAATTCACCAATACAATCAAACGTGTGCCAGTGTGTGACGTAGGTATATTCATTCTAAAAAACTGCTATGGGTGAGAAGCGACGCTATTCACGTCTCACTCTGACTTTATTTCGGTATATGGGAACGCAAGAAATATAATCTCAGTTCTCTCGCTTCTCTCGCTTCAGAAGCTCGCAGGCATTCGTTTGAGGTGGTCTCTTCGCCCGTTTTGTGAACGTCGGTCGATGTTTTTTTTCATGTTTTCAGCAATTAAATTTCAAGTATTATCACTTTGGACTTCAAATTTAATTCATTTAAGCGATGGACTATGAATGTTCTTTTTTTCGATTTTAAATCGCTCATATTTACATGTGTATTGATTTGTATTGAATACACAGCACCGGAACGCGTGGATTTTTTTAGCACAGGAAGAGAAAAGTTAACTCTTCATCATCTGAGAAAATACTACCTAAATATTCTCCAATTTCCTCTGATCTTTCTTTACTCAACCATATATCAAATGTATTTCTTATTTTACACTTTTCTATCACCATATACCGGTAATGTAAGGCTATATATGAATTTCATTCGTATTTGATGATATTTTTTAAATCTAATTCCCACCCTTACAGCTAAATGCATTTGCAACACGTTGTACCTTTCAGGACTCGTAGTGAGTCAATTTACGATACATATAATTTATTCATCTTAAATCAGCCCATTCAATCGAATTCCCCTTTGGTTTATCTAAACGCCCAGCTTAGGTCATATGGATGTTAAATTTTATCGATAGTTAGTGAAAGAAATAAACTTTTATAATCAAGTTTCTCAACTTCTCATTTAAAAGTATCTCTATAATCGAGGAAACATCCTATCAAATTCAATATATTCATTAAGATATTTTATACTATCAACAAATTCAAATAATATTTGTTTATACAGGGTAGCCCAAAAGTCAATAGACTATTTTAAAATAATATAACTTTTTTATTTCTTCATAACTTTCATTTATTATTTTATTAACAGTAAACAAACTTCTTAAAAATAAATTTTATTTAGTTTTGAAAATTACATCCTTTAAATAACCACAATTTCGCTCTTCACACTGGCGTGCTCTTTCTAAGGCGTGAACCATCACCAGTCGTAATGTTTCTTGACTTATTTCTTCAATTTATTCACGGATGTTGGCCTTCAATTGCTGAATGGTTCGAGAATTGTTACGGTATTCTCTTTCTGTCAAATACTCCCATAGAAAGAAGTTTGGAGCAGTTAAGTCAGGGGAGCATGACGGCCACTTGATTTCAGCGTATCGCTTCTATGCTAACTATGCTTCTTCCAAAAATTTGTTATAAGAGTTTAATTGTCGGGCGGGCTGTATGAGCAGTAGCACCATATTGCTGCCACCATACCTGGTGTGTCCTCGACTGCAGGACGCACGAAATTCTCCAGCATTTCTCGATACCTTTCCCCATTGACGGTTAGTGCAATTTTTTGCCTCCTCTTCAAAGAAATAAGGTCCAAGAACTCTTTCCGTATTTACACCACACCAAACCGTTACTTTTTCGGGGTGCAGACTACGTTGGTGGATTATTCTTAGATTTTTTGTCCCCTAAAATTGCATATTTTGTTTATTAACAAATTCGTTTAGGTGGAAGTGGGCCTCATCGCGAAATCAGCTTCTTGCCTTGCCAATTATTGGATCTGGATAGCATACGCTAATCGTATCCGACAATCTGCTGGTTTCAGTTTCTGCACTAGCTGTACCTTATACGGATAGACATTCAGCATCCCTTGAATCCTCTGGAGCGAGGTTCGAGACATGTCCAGCTGCAGGAACCACCTTCGAATTGAAATTGAAGGCTCTTCTTTAATGCTTCGGCGTACACGCTGAATGTTGTCCTGTGACCTTCCTGAACGTGGCCTCCTAGCATGTAGTAAATCACCCATAAGTGCCTGAATTTGACACCGCCGGACTAATTTAAGTATCGTTAGTTTATATAGTGATTATCTGACCCCAAAATGACGAGTGTAAGCTCTTTGCGTTAGCACAATTGATCGTTGATTTTCTAGATAAAATTCGATTATTTTAACACGTTGCTCAGTCGTGAATATCTTTATGTTTAATTTCCAAAGATTATTCTTTAATAATCTGAAATATTAAAAATAAAATAAATTAATTGTAGAAGGTTATTAAAATTTTAAATAGTCTAGCGACTTTTGGTCCATCCTTTATCTACACATTTTAAAATCTTAATTGAATTCTACAAAGCTCTTATTAACATGTAAATGTTTCTTAAGAATTTAACAAAAATAAGTCATAAATTTTCATGAAATTTTCGATGGCATTGATACATTTTTATATCCTATTTTGGAAACGAAAATGGTGCAAAGAATTTCAGCAGCTTTTTGAACATTATCTTCAATTCGAACTGTCAATGATGATCCAGGCCGTGGATCATCTTGAATGCTCTCTCTACCATCACGAAAAGTGCATACCACTTAAAAACATTCTTACGACTCATAGCTTCACTACCATAAACAGTTTTGAATCATTTCAAAAGTTTCTGTGGCACTTTTACTCAATTTAAAATAAAATTTAATGCTGGCACGTTGCTCCATTGATTCTTTTCCGCCTGAGACTCAGAAGATACTGTCAATTGTTACGGCATTACGAATGAACCAGCAATGCAATCGTGCTTTGAAACTTTTACGGAAAATAGTCGAAAAGTGTCGCTAGTTAACTAATTTATTCATCCAAAGATGGCACTGGCGGTTACGCGAAAATAAAATCATTCGCCTTTCCCATTGGATAAACCGTGCATGAATAAACAATGAAAGATTGGAGTAAGTTGGGGAATTTTGCTATTCGATTAGTATTTTCTCAGATGATGAAAGAGTGGTGAGAAATATTGAAAAGTGAGTGGCAATATGAAACAATGTTCATGGGCAACTAAAACATATGTGATATACTCGAACCGAAACCACAACAGTATTTTAGTACCAACTATGAAGTATGGTAGTGAAACGTGAACATGGAAAAATATTGAAAGGAGCCCATATATGGAGTAGATAGGGTTTGCACTGAAAACAATAATGTATGACAGAATACGGAATAAAATTATTAAGGATGAATGTGATTTTAAGGCTGATCTGTTGAGTGAGATGAAGAGGAACACTTTGAGATGGTTTGGGTATGTAGAACGAATTAATGAAAAAACATTAACAAAAAAAAGTATGCAGTGCAAATTTGAGTGGAAAAATGGGCATCAAGAAAAGTATAGTGGAATCAAATGGATGATATTATAGAAGATGGAAATATGAAAAGTTAGATAAATCGTAAGATTTGTACACGTATTAGAAGGTTCAAAAGAAGAAGCAGAGGATATGTCGAGATAGGAAATTGTTGCGCTCTGTCCAAAATATCGCGATGGCAAATATGATATAATGCATTGTTATATTACGAGTATTTTTGGAATATTTTTATCAGATTGCAGTGTATATTACTTTTGAAATATTTTTATCAGATTGCATTGCATTGTTATATTATATTATTTTAGGAATATTTTTATCAGATTGCAGTACTTTTACAATACATTAAAATAAATATTGTACATAGTACTATACAATAAATAGTATGAAATAAAAAGACATCTTTGAAATTTTACCGAAGATTATATTTACAGACCGTTATTAACTTAATGCGCCTGATTTAATATTGATTAGAATACTTTTCTTTGATAATGCTATCACCTCAGCGTGAGTATCTGATTTTGTATTCACTTTTAGACGTCCGCATCAATTACTGTTCCGTAACAGTAGCGACATAGCAACGCTTTGTGGCTTATAGTGGATTTGCATTTTATATGGTCCATTTTGGCAAATGACGCCAGTTTGGTCAATCAACTGTCCTCTCCAAAATACTCGTATATGTTATAAAGTAACCGAAACATCGACATTTGTTTAAATATTTCCCTTAACTGGCGGAAGTGTCACACGAATTACATCCTTTCAAACCCTTCAACAGTTTCGATAAACGAAATAGTTTCGATAAACTTAACAGTTTTAATAAGCTAAACAGTTTCAATAAGCTTTATAGTTTTGATAAGCTGAACAGTTTTGATAAACTTAACAGTTTTGATAAGCTAAACAGTTTCGATAAGCTAAATAGTTTTGATAAGCTAAACAGTTTTGATAAGTTAACGTGAAACTATTATATTTTAAGTGTCTTGAATAAATTCACGACCGATAGTGTGATCAGGAGAATATTAAAATAATGTCATTAGTGATTTATTTTGAAGCAGGGCAAAGTTAAGACTAAAAGAGTTCGAAGAAACTTGATGAGTTATTTATTCCCTGTTTGCACACCCGATATTATTCATCACATGTCAAAAATCTGGGAATCCATGTTTAAAAAACTTTTAGTTGGCATAATCATGTCTCAGAGTTCAGCTAATATTTGTTTCTCTTACTTTTTTTAAATTTATTTAACACTTTTATTGCAAATACAATCTGGTGGGTTTATTTCCAGGCGGCATTTTCTTTCAACTAACCAGACAAAAATAAATGAAGCAAGTTACACAGTCGCAAAAAAACATTCAAATGACTATCCATTCCCACGAAATCCATAAACAGATACGTGAGCATACGACCACAAACCCCACAAAGACGGAAAATCACCCGAACATTCCTTTTCATATAATGTGAGATATCATCAATCAAAGGAAACGGAAGCGATGGTGGAGAGGAAGGAAAAAAATCAGGAATGAAACACGTTATATTACTGACTAGAAATTAAGAGTTTTTTTCAGTCGCTTTTTTAAAGCGTGCCAAGGATGGAGCGAGTCTGATATTAGTTTGTAACTGATTCCAGAGTTTCATTGCATGGACAGTAAAAAAGAAGAGCGGTGAACTGGGAAGGCCAATCAACAATCTATGTTTGAGCGTAGCGCTAGTCCATGATTGGAAAGACGCTGAAAATTTTCGGCGAGATAAGAGGGGGGGTGGTGGGGCAGTTAAAGATATTATACAATAGAGACAGTATGTGAATTTGGCGTCTATTCCTAACGTTCAACCAGTTTAATGCCTTCTGGTATGAAATTATATGATCGTACTTTCTTAGGTTAAAAATAAATCTTAGATAAACATTTTGAAGACTCTGTAATTTGGCCAGCTGTTCCTCTGTAACATTCAAGTAAGAGATGTCCGCATAATTCGAAATCGCTAAGAACAGAATCTTATAATAAATTAACTTAATAGAATGCGTAACTTCTCGCTTATTTTGTCCCGGTGTCTTATGCTTCCATTACTTGTTTACGATGACGTATATTATATCGATTCTACCAGTTGTTGAATAAGTTAGACTTCAAAATGTTTGCATGTGATTCAAATTTAACCTAAGGAACTACGACCACGTGTCCGAGATTCGAAACAAACTTTAATGGCTTAAAATCAGGTAGCGAAGGAACTTTCACATTCTGCCGACATTACTTTGGATGCTTAACAATCCCAATTCTCCTTAATATCTTCGCGGAAAACTCCAGTTTCATTCAGAACACATCATTTTTCTTCTACCAGGCGAAGAGACTTCTTTGCATACTAACATATTTTACACATTAGCATTTGCCGTTTATTCAGCGCGATTGTGGAACCAACTTCCAAGATTTATCACATATGTTATGTTATGAATCACTCTTATTGACATTTTAGAGAAATATGAAAAAATATCATTCAAAATATCCTTTTGTACCTGCCTGTATACCTACCTAAATGAATTGTCAAAATAACGAGTGAATTGTTAAAACACAAATAAATTAAATTAATTATTGTTGATCATAAACATACAGGGTCATTGACCGATCAAGTATTCATAGATAGCTACACGTCAAGAACGGCGACAATGTTTACTATTTTTATAGTACCCGCGATTTGTCCAGTCATCTCCAAATATAAATAATTAACCTACCGCCAATTTACGTGCCAGAGCGAGACGGAGCATGTAACGCGAACTGGTTCACCCATTTGTATAAAAGACCGGCGCTCCGATAAATAAACATACATTCGTATTGTCATTCAGTCAACTGTCAAGACTTTGTTATTTATTTACCTGCTGTCCACTTATCGATTTATATCCGCATTCCTGAGTCTATATTTATTGAATATAAATCAAAGTCATCATGACCTATAGAAATAAGCAATCCGCTATATTGATGACTCTGTACGAGAAGTAACGCAGAATCAACTAAAACGAAGATAACGATGTCGATATCAAAATCATCAGCACGTCCTAACAGGACACACGCTACACTGATAGCGACCATCGTTACACTTTCATCCTATTTTTCCTTTGCTTTCTTTCCTTATATTTTAACGAATTCCTTACCTCTAGTTCTAACATTATTGATAGATATCAGTCATTAGTTAGTTTTATTAACTTTAATTTCAATTAATAAGTTTGATTATTTTTGTCTTTCATCGACTAAACATATTAATATATCCAAGATGAGGTGATTGTTAGAAGAATTTTTTGTATAGTACGAATAATAAGCCCACCAGATGTAACATGTTGAATAATCTACAGAAAAGATTTTTTTTAAGTACTTGAAATGGTGTAACGTTTATATACATATTTATTTGACTTTTTATATTTAACATGGCAGGTTTATTGTCGAGTGGCAATCATTTCTTACCAACCAAACAAATGTTTAAGCAAGTTTACAATGAAAAGTGAGAGATTCACGTTATTTTTTCTTTTTATTTTTAAGGTGCCATCTCCTATCGAAGGTTTGCCAATTCAATAGAACTGAACCCAACTACTTCCAAAAAATTTGAAGCCAAGAGATACGACGTTTTGTTTGCAATTTATTTTTCCCAGTGGTCAGTTGTGTTACTCATTCGTCAGTTGTGCTTCTCGTATACTCAAACATTATTGATGATGAGCTATAAAACCATATAATATAGAGGAAGAAATATTAAAAAAAAAACGAATCGATAGTTATGAGGAAGAAATTAAAAAAATATTATAGAATATCAGAAAAACACGATACGTCACTGAACAGTGACAATTTTTTTTAATTCGTATTTTTTTTACACATGTTTGTTCGAGTGTTCCAGTATGCAAAAAGTAAACGACGTGATAAATGAAGAGCAGTGAATTGGAAAAGCTACAAGCTAACTTATACCGAAACAAAGCGCTGGTATGTGATCGGAAAGTCAAGAGAAACATTTTTGACGAGATATGAAGGGGCAGGAGGACAGTTAAAGATTAATTTATTCTTCTTGTTACATTGATCCCCACGACACATGTCTAAGAACGAGGAATATTTTGAAATAAATAATGTATCTTTAGTTTGTTTTTAAATATAAATACAGTACGCGGCGATACGTAATACACATCGGGCTTAAGAAAGAGACTGCCGGCCATAATCGGCTAATTTCACGAACACGTGTATGAATGACAGAGACGACGCTCTACAAAGCCGAAGTAAGCCGATTATGGACGACAGTCTCTTTCTTAAGCCCGATATGTATTACTTACCGCCGGGTACTGTAAATATGAAGCGCTTGTGGTTCAGAAAGGAAGATCCTACCAAAGTCTAGTCGAGTGAATCACAAAATATGATGTGTAGAATGGTGTGCGATGCGATAGAATACAAAGAATTCTGCCGTCATGAGATCCATACTTAGAAATAAATTTGAATTTTTAAGATACTAATGACGCCTTAAATTGTTCAACACACAAAAGAGGGTTGACAGAATGTCTTATCTTATGTTATATTAAGCATTTGATGGGATATAAGGAAAATTTCATTATGGTTTAGGAATTTCTGCACTCAGTAATATATGATATTTTATGTAAAATCATGGAAAACTATTAGTGTAAAAAGTGCACTTTTTAAGTGTACACGGTCTGTACAATGGGAAAGGTGACTGATTTTAAGTAACCACAAGCGCCATCTATCAATGAATTAATTAGTTAACTTGCGGCACATATCGACTATTTTCCGTAAAAGTGTCAAAGCGTGTTCATCGCTGGTTCATTCGTAATGACGTAACAACTGACAGTATCTTCTGAGTCTCGGGCTGAAAAGGAACAGTGGAGCAACATGCCAACATTAAATTTGGTTTTAAATTGGGTAAAATTGTAACAAAAACTTTTGAAATGATTCAAAACTGGTAATGGTAGGGGAGCAATGAGTCTTTAGAACATTTTTAAGTGGTATGCAAGATTTCGTGATGGAGAGAGAGAGCATTGAGAAATCATCTTCAAAAAGAGCATTGAAGATGATCCACGGTCTGGGCGAGCCATTTCAAATTCAAAAAGTGGCTGAAATTCTTCGAATTATCGTTGTGCGTCTACTAGGCTCATAGAGCAGCTCATTGGGATTCCTAAATCCACTGTCCATCTAATTTTAACAGAAAATTTGGGCAAACGAAAGGTCACACACTGACTGACGATCAGATTAAGCGCGTTAGAAAGCACTCATCAACATACTTAAGTGACTGAATATATATGTTACATACGTTTGTGTGTAAATACTCGTTTGTATACATATGCATTATTTTTTATTTTATAAAATTTAAAAAAAAAAAAATTCCCTGTAATTTTTCTTCTTTTTCAATGTCTTGTATTTTTCAATGTAATTGGGCTAAGCCTGTTTTGAAAAAATAAATAAATAAATAAATAAAAGTTTGCAGAGTGGATGACTGCAGATACATGAAAAGAGCGGCTGATATGGATCCAGACTTCATGTCAAGCATTGTAACAGGTGATGAAATATGGTGCTTTCAGTATGAGACACTTACAAAGTGCCAGAGCTCAGAATGAGAAGGTCCACAATCTCCGAAACCGAAAAAGTGCGCATGCAGAGGAGCCGAATCAAGACTCTACTCACCGGTTTCTTTGATTCCAAAGGAATTATCCAAAAGTAATTCCCGCCCAAAGGTCAAATAGTGATCACTGATGTGTACTTGGGTGTTTTGAATCATTTGTGGGCCAGGATTCTTCGAGTTTGAGCCGAATACCGGGAACAAGGAGTATCATATTTGTTGCACGAAAATGCACCGGCGCACAAAAACAAGCTAGTATGCCATTTCTTGGCCTAAAAAAGTTTCGTGGTGCTCGATCAGTAGTATGTTCAAATAGTTTTATACAAGTGAAGTTAAAATAATATACTTTTACCCATGACAATTATTGGATATTACCCATGGAAAGCGTTTAAATTTTCATCGACTATAAAAATATTTGTGAAAAGTAATTAAATAAAAATTTTAAAGATCTTTAAATCCATAGGGGATTTTTGGACATCCGGCATTTGATTTATTCATATTTTACAATACTAGTTGCAGCCCTGAAATATTCACGGAAGTAAAACAAATTCTACATTTATGAAAATATGCATTCATAAATGTAGAATTTGTTTATATATATCATTTATATATCGTCCCCTTTTATACCGGTTCAAAAATTGTAAGCTAGGTATTTAAAATTCGTTCAGTATCACGGACCCACCGAGATTCAAATTTCGAATTACTTTCGGAAAGAATCTAAGTATTCCTCTCTCGCTCTCTTGTATTCAAAATTCAATTCTCGTATTCTTTCTTTGGCGACAGCCGTCGTATGACTATGATGATAAATTTCGAATTTAAAAGTGTTACTATGCTGAAAATTAACACCAATTGGGGGGGGGGGGGGGGGGGGAGTTGTATCGGTTTTCATATCATAAAAGAAAATATTCAAATGTATATCAGTGGATAATACTCTACTTTGAAAGTTAAATTTGTTTGAAACTATATTGTCCGGGTATTAATTGTTTTAATTATGAACCTAACAAAAATAAACCTTTTCATATGTGGTCCAGCTCGTAAATATCTGATATAATGACAAGTGTCTAATATTCAAGTTGGGAATATCAAATATATTATAGATTTTCTAGATAATTAATGTAAACCTTTCTCGATAACCGCGCATACGCTAGAACCCACCAAATCGATATTCAAATAATTTGACAATTGAAACATTAGCGTTTAGCACAGTAGTTCCTAAAGTGGGCTTCGCGGCAGGCTTACAGGGGCACCGCGAAATATATCAATATTTTCACTGAAATGAAACTGACGAGGTTTGAAAAAAAATATATTTTTTTTCAAATAGTAGTTATTTAATCATTTATATTAATACTATCCCCTTCAAAGTAGACCCCATAGGATAAAATACACCCGATATTTCCGTCCATTTATTCAGTATTAGCCTCCTTCATTGTAATCTTGACCTCTTATTTCTATCTCAATTCGATTCTATTATGTGCCAAACGTTGTCCATTTTTTCTAATTTTTTATTTATTTTTTAACGAGTTGTTTTCATCCATTTATTCATTATTAGCCTCGTTCATTGTAATCTTGAGCTCTTATTTCTATCTCATTACGATCCTATTATGTGCCAAACGTTATCCACATTTTCTTATATTCTATTTATTTATTAATTATTCATTATTTGGCTTCTTCATTATAATCTTGAGCTCTTATTTCTATCTCAACTCGATCCTATTAACATATATGCCAAACGTTATCTACTTTTTCTTATTTTCTGTACTTAACAACAAGATGTTTTCATCCATTTATTCAATATAAGTCTCCTTCATTGTAATCTTGAGCTCTTATTTCTATCTCAATTCGATCATATTATGTGCCAACATTATCCACTTTTTCTTATATTTTGTGCATTTTTTAACAAGGTGTTTTCATCCATTTATTCAGTATAAGTCTCCTTCATTGTAATATTGAGTTCTTATTTATATCCCAATTCGATCCTATTATGTACCAAACGTTATATAGATTTTCTTATTTTCTATGTTTTTTTAACTACGACATGTTTTCGTCCATTTATTCAGTATTAATCTCCTTCATTGTAATCTTGAGCTCTCATTTCCATCCCAATTCGATCCTATTATGTGCCAAACGTTATACACTTTTTCTTATTTTCTATGCATTTTTAACTACGAGTACTAATTGTTTTCATCCATTTATTCAGTATTAGCTTCCTTCATTATAATCTTGAGCTCTTATTTCTATCCCAATTCGATCCAACTATATGCCAAACTTTACCCACGTTTTTTAAATTTCTATGCACGTGGTAATCTTGAGTTCTTATTTTTATCCCAATTCGATCCTACTATATGCCAAACTTTACCCACATTTTTTAAATTTCTATGTATTTTTTAACTACAAGATTTATTCAGTATTAATTTCCTTCATTGTTATGCCAAACGTTATCCACTCTTTCTTATTTTCTATGCATTTTTTAACTATCTAGTCATCTGTGTAACCACATTTTTATATTTAGTTGTGGTGTAGTTAGTAAGTTACCTGTCTTCTAACTCAGTGGTTACGAGTTTGATTACTATTATTATTTAAATATTTAAAAAGGTTTGTATTCTGGTTTTTACTAAAAGGCTTATTTAACATAATTGTGACTGGTTGAAAAAAATAACCACCCCGTAATTAACACGCCTGGTTATACTTATGCAACAAAAGTATAACATAATTCACTTGCTCTCAAATTAAAAGTCTCCAAGACCAAGATTCTATACAACGGCAACCTACATATAAATATCAATGTAAATGGACAGATCATAGAATCAGTGCAGCATTTTAATTACTTGGATAGCATTGTGAATGACAAAGCCAACATAGATGATGAGATTCAGAATAGATTAAGCGCGGCTTGCCGGGTATTTTGAGCTCTGAGAGTGTTTGATAATCACAATTTAGCACTGTAAACCAAAATGGTAGTATATAAAGCTGAAATAATACCATATCTGATGTATGGGTAGGATTCGTGGGTTCTCTGCAGACGACATATTAGGGCATTCGAAAAATGTCAGCAGAGACACTTCAGACAAATAATGAAAATTTGATGTTATTATATGTTAGAGCAGTGCTCCGCAATCGGTGTGCCGTGGCACACTGGTGTGCCGTGAGCCGGATACAGGTGTGCCGCGGTCAAATTCAATGTATTTGACATTTTACAATTTTTCATTTTGTATTTAATACACAATGACAAATTATTTTTCATAATATTGGCTATTTTTCAAAATGTAGTATAGAATAATTATTATAACTAAATAATTTTTCAATGGTCCCTCAGCGCCTGGTGCCAACTGTTGAAAACTGCGTAGTGTGCTTTATACACACCATGGCCGCACCAAATTAGTCATAGACAAAGAAAAATGACCCTTATGCGCGTCGCTGAAGACTCATGCGCATGCGTTACGTTAGCTTTTGGTGTGCCGCGGAATTCTAAGAAGAATTTTGGTGTGTCGTAGGTGAGAAAAGGTTGCGGAGCACTGTGTTAGAGTATCAAATTATGAAGTTTTGAGATAAGCAAACTGCTATAGCGCAGAGATTCTGGTGTCACGTGCACACACTAAGAAATGTCATCTTAGGCTAGCTGTCGGAAGGCAAAAGAACGCCCGGTGGGCAGTGCGACATATAATAACGTACAGCATGAGCCGTTTAAAAACATTAATGCTCAGCACAACTGGAAGCAAATGGCAGCAGATAAAGCCAAATGACGTAAAATTGGTGATAGTTATCAGTAGCGGTGGCCGATCCCGAGGTGCGCTGGTGCGCTGAGCACCAACGCACCTCGAGACGTTGAGCGAATATGAAATATCGCTGTCTCACGGTTTACTATATTCTGTCTGCCCTATATGAATTTGCGTTTCCGTCCGGTGCGTATTGGAGATCGCTCCGGTAGTATTGACAAACTTGGCCGGTCAATTTGAAAGGAATATTTTTTTCAACTTTTTAATTTAATTTTCACTTAGATATAAATACTCGTACTATTTGTCAGTATTCTTATACATATTTAATCTATACAAATATTTAACATTTTTGGAAGTTATGTTTGCGAATACATAATTTAATTATTTCTCCGGTTCAGCACACCAGCGGACCTCTAGACTGGCCACCGCTGGTTATCAGGGACTCAATAGAGAAAAATACGCAGAGAAGCTGCAAGTACTGAAGCTCCTTGGCCTATATGCATATGCTTATCACAAATTGGCTTACGAGGGTCATCTAGAAAGTAAGGTTACAAATTTTTTGTTTCAAAGTTGGCTCACCTGACGTGTAGGGGAGATCCTAATGGTCAGTTTGTTTGGTCTCGCGTGTTTGTCGGCCATTTTGTTCAGTCACAGTAAATTCGTCCGATGGAAAGGTCGTCGCGCGCACCCGCGTCCGTACGAGATCCCCGCGGTCATCCGTTTTTTGACATTGCAGAACAATACCGCCGCGAATATCCATCGGAAGCTCGTGGAAGTTTATGGTAGTGATGTGATGAGTCGACAACATGTCACGAAGTGGGTTAGGTTGTTCAGAGAAGGCCATACTGATACTCACGACGAGGCAAGGCAGTGATTTCTGACGAACTTTTGCAAAAAATTTTAAAACAAGTGCGAAATGACCGCCGTGTGACGCTCGACGACCTTCACGAAGAATTTCCTGAAACTCCTTGGTGATATTGTGTCGGAAAAACTTGGTTACAAGAAGTTGTGTGCGAGATGGTTGCCCAGAATGCTCACATCGGAGCACACAAATGTGGCACTAGTTAAACCCAAGCATTGTACTAGGAACAAACTAGGGTTATTCCGTCTAAAGAGACCCTCAAAATATTTGACTTGAGCACAATAATGATTTGGGATATTATGTCGTGTTACAGAATTAAATTCATTAACCTTCAGTCGAATATTTTAGTTAATGTCTACATATTTGAATATTTATTTTCCAAACTAAAATATTTTGTAAGAAATAAATTCTCAACTAGTGTGTACTTAGTCTATTTGTTAAGTTAAATAATAAAGAACACTGTGTGATGATATGGACATGTATTGTAGAATGCATGAATAAAAAAATATTAAAAAATAAATATAGGTACAGTGAAAATGAGAGTGGAAAGCGTAATAGAGGAAGACCAAGGAAAATATAATTGGATCAAGTAAATTTTATTTTGATTTAAAAATGTAAGGAGTAAGAGAAATCGTAGCAGTGGAATGAAAACGTTTATAGAAGGGTAAGAGATGAAATTTGTGTGTCAATATATAAAAGTCCAGCGCTCAGCCCTTTCTTCCTACCCAAACAGGAAAACAGTGAAATAATATGTTTTTATTTGTGTAATTTTTAAAATAATAAACAAGTATCATGTAGAGGTTTTCTCCGATATCTAATATTTTTCTTTATATTTTTCATAAAATGATTATTTAAATAACTATGTTTCTTATTCTAACCTCTCGTGTAAATGTATTTTAAACACCGAGTAATGATGGCAAATTTAAAGGTTTTACGTGTCACTTTGTCTCTCTTCCGCTGTCTTCGCGAAGATGCAAAGCACTCCCCAGCATCTTACTGGATTCTGCTACACCGAGATTTCGTGCCATCCAGGCAGCTAGGCGTCTTGTCGGATGAATAAATAAAAGCCGCTTATAAATGAGAAGCTTAGAGGCATAATATTCCATTTCACTATCGTTTTCACGTCAAATATTTTGAAATTCATTCAACGCCTTCATTTCATTAACAGGTCATAATCCAATGATTAAATATGTTTAATAGAAAGTTTATAAAGGTTATATTATTGTGTTTCTTAAATATCAACTTACATATTTTTAGTATTTGTTTAATTTCTGATAAATACGAAATTGATTCAATTGAGATTTAATAACAATTTCATATTTTTTTTACAAGTTTTTAAATAGCATACTGTTGACATTGCGCACAGTATATGGTATTTAAACGTTCACTTCGTGTTAGTTGATGAAATTTTTACGACATTTATTAACTTTCCAAACGATATAACGAGAAAAATATGATTGAACAATGTAAGCAAAATACGTTGTTTATAGTTAAGGCATTAACATTGTGGAGGTTTAAAGACATTGTAATTTATTTTTAACAAACACTGTTTATTCCACTTTTTTGTGACGGTATAACCCTACCGGTTTCAAGGCTTTCACCTCATCTTCAGTCTTGTTTGCGCTCCCCTGAAGATGAGGTGAAAGCCTTGAAACCAGTAGGGTTATACCGTCACAAAAAAAGTGGAATAAACAGTGTTTGTTAAAAATAAATTACAATAAGCAAAATACATTGAAAGTAGAAAAAGTACTGAGTAATCGAAAAAGAAAGAACGATGAGGATATATATAGTTGTGGAGAGGACGAAGGAATTATGCCATGATAGGAAAGTGTGGCACTCTGTCATCTCTGTTAACTCCAACAGAAAATGTATGTGCGTAGTATAGTTTCAAATTGTTTAAACTATAAAATGTCTTTTCAACATATCTATAATTGGGAAAGATGTCAAATAGTAACATTTATGTGGTGATAGAAAAGAAAGTTGAGAATATCTTGGACAGTTTCTTGAACGGAAAGGAGAACAAACGAGCTAATATAACTGAAACTCTATATAAACACTCGTTTTTCCAAAAACTGTCTACATAGGGTGTTGCATTTCTAAAGACACATAAAGGGACTCAATGATGTAAGTCTCCAAAAGACTGGCATGCTGGACAAATATTTTGGTAGGAAACCAAGATGATACGCCTACTTCGCGTTCAACCGATTAGATCAAGGCTTCACATCTAGTCAAAGACAGAGTAAGCTTGAGATATATTGTGCAGGCCTTATCATAACGTTCACGACGCCCATACAACTAGAGAGTTACATTCCAATTTTGATATGTTCACATAATTAGTTAGTCAGTCAATAAACTGGAAAATGGTTTAAATAACGTGGTTAATACATATAATCTAGGGTTTTTTATGTTATTGTATTTATATCCATCGACATTGTTGACAGGAAAACCCCGAAAGAACTTGACCTCCTCAAGGGATAATAGTCTTTTTGAACACTTGCCACCCTATGATGGATAGTGAGTGACCAGGACTTACATAATAAAATAATTTTATAGCTAATTACAAAAAATAACCTAGCAAATTTTGCATAATTTAAATTTAAAACACATTTTTCACTGGATGCTGAGCATCCAGCACAGGGGCTGGCGGAGTTGTTTAGCACAGTAAGGCAAGTGTTAAGAATAGGTGGATAGAAGCTTCACTAACCTTTCAAAATATAAATGAAGAAGTGATAAGGGATGAATGTGAACTTAAGATTATGTCTTGAGAAACGTGAAGAAAAACAATCTGAGATGGTATACTATAGGCATCTATTATAGAACGAATGAATGAAGAAAAACTAATAGAACAAATATACAGTGCAAATGTGAGTGGAAGACGTTCAGAGGAAGACTAAAGAAAATTATGGTTGGATCAAGTGAATGATGTTTTGAAACAAGAAAGTATAAGATACGAGTATCAGAGAAATCGTAGGAGTGTATAAGAATATTTATAGACACGGATGAGACGAAATATGTGTGTTAAGATAGGAAAGTATGGTGATCTGTGCTCTCTTACTACAACGACAGAGAAATGGCGTGATGGTATGTGTGCATGTGTATGCACTGATGTTACGTTAAGTTATTGCAGGTTCTGAAACATTCGACACCAACATTACATCTAGACTAGTGCTTTTAAAAAAAAAAAAAAAAAGGTGCCGGAACTCACATCTTATCAAGCTTTTTATATACCGTAAAAAAGAGGTAAAGCGCTGCTCCACTGCGCTTCACCGCAAAAGAAGCACTGACAGTGCTTTTTTTTAAAAAAAAAAAAAAAAAGGTGCTGCGACTCACTTCTTGGCAAGCTTTTTGTATATCGTAAAAAAAGATGGTGGAGAGCCGCTCCACTGCGCTCCACCGCAAAATAAGCACTGCATCTAGTAGATTTCAATTGTTAGGCGATCAGTGGCTCTTAGCGCCTTTATTTCGTCCATGTACGAAAAGATATTACAGTTCTTACAAGCGAGTTATTGTATTTTTTGGTATTATCTGGTCCTGCCGTGTTTTAATGATGTGGCCATTTGGATGATTCTTTGACAATTTACATTTACAACTCATTAAAACACAGGGATTCAGAAATACATGCAATGTTTCAAAATCTTGAAAAATGTTTCAAAGTCTTGAAAAATCGTATAAATGCATTTAAAATCCCCACTCATATTTTATGTGTTTCATGAAGTTTAGGTTAATAATATATTGTAAACACATTGTAAA
The DNA here is from genome assembly GCA_949825065.1 of Odontocerum albicorne. Taxonomy (NCBI): domain Eukaryota; kingdom Metazoa; phylum Arthropoda; class Insecta; order Trichoptera; family Odontoceridae; genus Odontocerum; species Odontocerum albicorne. Next base: position 41,979,417 of record OX463843.1, on the reverse strand, counting down.
AATCATCCAACAATATAAAATTGGTTATACTTACGTCTGTACACAATATTATGTGTTCTCATAGTTACGGTTTAATAATTGTTGTTTTTTTTAATTGAAAGATTGCCATAAAAATGGCAAATAAATATAGGTTTATTGATAGCAACATAGTATGTACATTAAATATTTAAATACATTTCAAAAAATTCACAAATTGAAGAAAATACATTAAAGACAGAAGCTATCAAAACGTCTGAGCTCATCTAATAACATCACCTCGGCCAAGATACACCCAACCAATATAGGGCGAGCCCAGCCACGTGGACACCAGATGTTTTTCAGCCCACACCCTCACAAATCATTAATATACAAATCCGGCGTTCTATACGAATATTTTATATAAAAAAACAGATAATCGACCCAAACTAGGATAATTTGTGCCACCAATTTAAAGTCACTGTGCAATTATATGAGTCGATATAATAAAACCAGTTTTAAAAAATTTCAATTCAAAAAAATAAAAAAATTCAAATGATTCTACTTCAAAAATTTAACAATCGATCTATAAATGGAATAGTTCCTCGAAGAAATAAGAAACGCAACATTCATTGGATACGATTATTAAACCAAAAGAAATAAAAAATCAAGGGAAATTTTCATATATTGTTGTTGTCATTATCAAACAATATACGAGGGTCATCCAGAAAGTTAGATTACAACATTTATGTAGGATCGAAAAATGTTTGTATTTAATTGAAATTCACAAGATACTTCACAAATATATTCACTGTTTTTCAACGTAATTGCCGTCGAGATCGAGACATTTCTGTAGTCGGGGCACCAGCTTTTGTATGCCAGTGTCATAGACCTCCGCCGCCAGCTCTTTCAGCCTTCACAGCTTCCTCGACCTCCTGATCGTTGAAAAATTGTTTGGGTGTAGTGAGACAACCATGTCTCATTTTTCGTCACGATAGAGTCTAGAAAAGCTTCTCCCTCCTGTGCAAAACGATCCAAAAATTCACACGCGGCGGTCACGCGATTTTGACGGTGCTCCGGTGTAAGCATTCTGGGCACCCATCTCGCACACAACTTCTTGTAACCAAGTTTTTCCGACACAATATTACCAAGAAGACTTTGAGAAATGTCAGTAAATTCTTCATGAAGGTCGTCAAGCGTCACACGGCGGTCATTTCGCACTTGTTCTTCCATTTTTTGCACAAATTCGTCAAAAAACCCTGCCGTGCCCCGTCGTGAGTATCAGTACGGCCTTCTCTGAACAACCTAACCCACTTCGTGACATGTTATCACTCATCACATCACTACCATAAACTTCCACGAGCTTCCGATGGATATTCGCGGCGGTATTGTTCTGTAAAGTAAAAAAACGGATGACCGCGGGGATCTCGTACGGACGGGAGGTGGCGGGAGCGCGCGACGACCTTTCCATCGGAAGAATTTACTGTAACTGAACAAAATGGCCGACAAACACGCGGGACCAAACAAACTGATCGTTAGGATCCCCCCTACACGCCAGGTGCGCCAACTTCAAAACAAAAAATTTCCCCCGGCCTCAGAAACCCTTGTAACCATAGTTTCTGGATAACCCTCGTACATTTGGTTGTTATGACGTCCGTGTAACGATAGATATTGTCATCGTCGCGGTTTAATAGTTATCAGTTAAAAATTAATAAAAATAAGGTCAATTTTTTTTAAATATTTTTGACAGCTGTTAACTTCTTGATATGAATGTAAGATATAAAACAACAATGACAAATAACGTATTTATTAAGATGACTTGACTCCAGTGAATTATAAATATTAAACAAAAATGGAGTTTGTGATGAGTGATAAAATTTGATTCTTCTAACGTTTATCATTTTACTATGTACATATATAAATTAATTTGTTTGCTATTGGTTTATTACAGGGGTCGGGAAACTATGTCCCGCGGGTCAAATCCGGCCCGCCGCCTCATTTTGTAAGGCCCGCGAGCTAAGAATGGATTTTACAATTTCAAATTCTTTAAAATATCGAAGTACGCGCTATAACATAAAAGTCGACCGCCGATTTGAGAAATTGCAAGATATGACCGTTATATAAAGTCGAATAAACTGTGTTTGCCTAAACAAAATACAATGTCTTTAAACCTCCACAGTAATTCTTTAACTATAAATAATACAATAAACTTAAATTAAAGTGATATGCCTATTTCACTCTACAAAAACATTGTTAAACTTTCTCTTACTTTAATCTAAGTTTTTTGTGTAATATTTTTTTAATTAAAAAACCGAATCGGCAACTTTTGGGATGTTAGATAGGAGTTGTACCAATAAGCTACGTAGGCCATCTGAATTTTACTGGATGTATATTTTTCACACGTATGATTTAAAAAAATGTATTATAGACCTATGAAATGTGATTTTGTGGGTTGTTTGTTTTTTGTGTATATACATTTAAATGTAAATAATTAAATTGGATAAGCAGCTTTATTGTCACATCAGTGGTCAATCTACATATTCGATGTGACGCTGTTACAAACTACCTTTGATTAAATTACAATTGTCACATTAGTGGTCAATCTACATATTCGATGTGATGCTGTTACAAACTACCTTTGATTAAATTACAATTGTCACATCAGTGGTCAATCTACATATTCGATGTGACGCTGTTACAAACTACCTTTGATTAAATTACAATTGTCACATCAGTGGTCAATCTACATATTCGATGTGATGCTGTTACAAACTACCTTTGATTAAATTACAATTGTCACATCAGTGGTCAATCTACATATTCGATGTGATGCTGTTACAAACTACCTTTGATTAAATTACAATTGTCACATCAGTGGTCAATCTACATATTCGATGTGACGCTGTTACAAACTACCTTTGATTAAATTACAATTGTCACATCAGTGGTCAATCTACATATTCGATGTGATGCTGTTACAAACTACCTTTGATTAAATTACAATTGTCACATCAGTGGTCAATCTACATATTCGATGTGACGCTGTTACAAACTACCTTTGATTAAATTACAATTGTCACATCAGTGGTCAATCTACATATTCGATGTGACGCTGTTACAAACTACCTTTGATTAAATTACAATTGTCACATCAGTGGTCAATCTACATATTCGATGTGATGCTGTTACAAACTACCTTTGATTAAATTACAATTGTCACATCAGTGGTCAATCTACATATTCGATGTGATGCTGTTACAAACTACCTTTGATTAAATTACAATTGTCACATCAGTGGTCAATCTACATATTCGATGTGACGCTGTTACAAACTACCTTTGATTAAATTACAATTGTCACATCAGTGGTCAATCTACATATTCGATGTGATGCTGTTACAAACTACCTTTGATTAAATTACAATTGTCACATCAGTGGTCAATCTACATATTCGATGTGATGCTGTTACAAACTACCTTTGATTAAATTACAATTGTCTGAACTAACGTGCTTTAGTACATACTCGTACATACATATATGTACATGTCATCAGGTATCCCTTGCAATGTAAGCAGAAAAAAACAGATATCCACAATGTTCAATCCTGTATCCAGTTATGGGTTGAATTCCCATAAGAACCGAATTTATTTTATCTAGTCTGGTTTCCAATTAAGATCTCTAACATATTTCTCGTTGGTTGGAAGACATTACCACATGAAAATAACTCCGCCAGGTTTTGCTGTTTATGGTGAATTGCAATACAATACAATAATATTTGGTCATCCGGAAAGTAAATTCGTATTTTTGATCAAATTCAAACGCAAAATTTCATTAAATTCTCGTGGACTTACGCGGTATCGATATTTTCAGCACGGTAGCAGTCTCTCGTGTTATAGAACATCATTTATTCTTGATCAAAACCTTTATTTGATCGTTGTCAGTAACAATTGGCCAACCAGAGCGGATACCATATTCGTATCACCATAACGGATTTTTTCAAACCACATTTGATAATTTTATTTAATATATCACATTGGACACAATTTTATTTATGAACCCACATTTGACACACATTATCGTTGACTGCATCGTCACCATACACAGTATGTATGTATATTTTTTCCATCTTCAAAATGACACCAAAGAAGTTGTTCCAGGAATTTAGGTAAACAATGACCAATAATGCTAACTAAAACACTATGTCTCTTGCAGGGTAGGTTTACAGAACAGATCTCCAAATTTTTCTATCCCTGCTCACAAATTTCGTCTTATCCATATTTATACCTCTCGTTATGTAAAATCTTCTTTTATTATATTTTTCAAAACTGGTTCACTTGTCCATGATCGTAAATATGGAAAAAAACTGTGCGTCTCAAAAATGTATGAATTTTAAATAAAAATATATTTGAAGCTCCTATTTCGGTGAACAGTTCATAATAGGCCGATGTGTTCCGCAGCACCCCGAATAAACTTGAGCAGTTCTCAGTTGGGCTAAATAAATGAGCTTCAAGTTCAATTATTCAGCGCGCTTTTGGCGCCTTGGGATTTTTTCGTGCGGTTATACTTCCTCGAGTCGATTAATGCGCCAAACGATCAAGAAAATCTTAGTGTTTTACATTGAAATCCCATTCATAGGTCTTAATAAATTTGTCCAGGTTAAAAAAAAAGGCGTGGAGCGCTAATTTCACATTGCTCAATTTGAACTGGTCCATAAACAGAAACAACATTGAAAACGACAAGTGTTTAAGAAATATGAATGAGATTATTCTAAAAAAAGGGCGAATAGCTGTAAAGACATTAAAAAAAGAAGAGTTAGATTACGCTGAAGTAAGCACAGAACTAATAGTGTATAGGGAGAAACGAATGATTGGCTGATGATGATCAGCCACTCGAGAAACGAACGAGTGGCTGAGACAGTTTTTCAACAAATGTTGGGAATCTGACTACATAGCAATATCTGGAATACAATGATTGTTTCGTTATATAAAGGTAAAGATGCAAGAATGGAGTGTGAGAGTAACAGAGGCATTAGTTTACTTAGTGTAATAAACAAACTGTATAGGAAAAAATATATAAAGGGTTAAATGAAAATGTATGAGGCTCAGGATGATTTTTTTCGTGGATGGAATAAATATTCTTGTTGGTTGTAGAAAAATGCATGACAAAAAATTAGAACTATATTGTTATTTCGTGTACTTTGAAAAAATATATTAGAGTGAACTATACATTGAATGAGTGGTTTAATATTTCAAAAAAGGGTAAAATAAAGATGTGACATGCCACTGTGGTTGTTTAATATTTACATATTGATTGTATGTGAGAGAGATTAGTAAAAAAAATAAAAATCAAGAAGATATATTTTGTATGTGAAAGGAAAAGGAGTTTCCTGTTTTATGGTACCCTGTAGGTACTCTCTCGAACAAATAGCGTCATTTCAATAGAAATATTTTATTATACGCCAGAAAAAAACACATAAATAAACCTTATCCAATACGTAGTATTTCTATTAAAATCTACTTTAAATCGCAGCACTCAATAAAATATTTAAAACTTTCCAAAAATACCTCTTAATTTATCAATCCTCATAATTGTAAGCTATAGTTATTAGAATAAATTTAATATTTTTCCATCCCTAAGTCATATGATAAACCAAAAGATACACGTGTGCTTCGGGTGAAATGCATTCGAAATATTTGATATTTTACCATGAAATTCTTTCATTATACCAAACACTATCTACGGGCTATTGTATATTTTGAATTTCACAAATAATTTGCACATTTTTCAAAAGTATTAAAAGCGAGCGTCCCAAGTTCAATTCCTGATGAATTCACTTCCGGAATTTATATATTTTTCAAAAGTACGAAAAGACATTTACTGACGGATTCACTTCTGGAGTTAATTTTTCTTGAACCTTAACTCATATTCCAACTTTGACACTCAGTACATACTAACGATTTTTTTTCTGGAGAAATTGCTACTATATTTCACGCAAATTTATCGAAATTTCTTTAAATTAAGTGAGACCTGCGGTTGAATTAGCTGTGTTTAAAAGTTTGTAGCGTATGAAGTCTAACTGAATACGAATCACGAAATTTAAAGGCTAGAACCTAGTGTTAAGTCAGATTGTGGATTGAGACCTGAAATGTGTTTTATTCCACGTATTTATCATCGATTATGGAAGAGAACGAACCCATAAGGAATGAAAAACTTGATTATTTAGTATTTAAACTTTTACATAATAGGTCAACAACAAAGAAGAAACTTCAACTTAACAATGGGAATGGCTCCTCGACCCCATTTAAGGAAACTGTAAAAGACAACTCGCCCGTGGGAAAACTCCGGTATTTCTGACGTCAGGTGCCCAGGTGAGAGGAGTAAAAGGGGTATCGCTAAATGGCCGACGAAGAAATACTCATAATTGGGTCATCCAGTGAAGACATTTCGTTACTCCATTTTGAGAGGTCGATAAATAGTTGGATTGGTCTTGTGTTTCGAATACGAGATGAACATTTGTAGAAGTAGATTATTTTAACGACTCCGAAAGGATAGTCTATTGTGGGTTGCTCTAGGTATGTATGGTGAACACAAAAAGATAACCTGTGTGAAAACAGGTTGGCTCTTCAATATAATACAAGTACTGAGATGATTCAGGTGAAAAGGTTTGGTGCAAGTGATGAGCCACGATTCATTTAGGATAGAGAAATAACATATTAAATAGCAAATTTGCTACGAGTGCACAGCGTTTTTGTAAATTAAACCCGGGTATATGTTTACAAGAATGTGTTTAAATGGGGTTGGTCGTATATAGAACATATGAGGTTCTCTCACAGATGAGATCTGAACACAGGGTACTGATTCGGATTCGGTAGCAAATTAGATAGCATTGACCTTACATAGAAAATATGTCGTTCTCTCATAAATGGAATCTAAAAAGAAGATACTGATTAAGATTCAGTAGCAAATTAGATGATCTTGACCGCATATAGAAAGTATGGCGTTCTTTCATAGATGGGATCTAAATATAAGGTACTGATTCGGATTCAGTAGCAAATTAGATGACATTGACCGCATTTAGAAAATATGGAGTTCTCACACAAATGGGATCTAAATAGAAAGTAGTGATTCGGATTCAGTAGCAAATTAGATAACATTGACTGCATATAGAAAATATGGCGTTCTCTCACAAATGAGATCGAAACACAAGACACTGATTTGGATTCGGTAGCAAATAAGATGAGATTGACAGCATATAGAAAATATGACGTTCTCTTATAAATGGGATCTAAACACAAAATACTGATTCGAATTCAGTAGGAAATTAGGTCGCGTCTTAATTTTATTTAACATTTCACTATTTCAAAGCTTTAATTGTATTTAACTTTTTACTGTTTATGAATCGGTTGTGCTAATTTGTGTGTGGCAATTTCTTCCAGACAATCATATAAAAGTAAATAACGAATGACACATGGTCACAAAAAAATATTTAAACTGTTATTGATTTGAGATGAAATCAAAAACAAAGGAAATGACAATAATTTTAATTTAATATCACCAACGAAAGGATAAAGGAAGGAATATTGATAAGAAAAGAAGAATCGGGAATCAAACGCTTTACATTACTAACTACAAATCAAGTTTTTTCTATCACCTTTGCTGCAAATCTTAATGGTGTGTTGTGAAAATCGTAAATAACTTTTCTAGGATTTAAACTGTCAGATTCTAGAATGTTTTTTCATCTCATGAAGATAAAAACAAAAGAATATTTTTCCTGTGTAATTTATAGTTAAGGCATTAACACTGTGGAGGTTTCAAGACATTGTAGTTTGTTTAGTTCAATACTGTTTATTCAAACACATTTTTTTCTACTTAACATAACGGAACTTAACTTTATAGAAAATACTACGATAAGATATTGTTCCCTCGTCATCGAATATAATTGCCAGCAATCTTGTGAATAAAAATTCCATGCTTTGCTACTCCCTTCAAATTGAAGTATTTTTTTCCACGTAGTATTTCAGGGTATGAGGATACCTATGATTGGTTATATAATAATATTATTTAAAAAAAAGAGATCCGTGCTTCTTCTTCTTCTAGATGTTGCGATCTGTTTAAACAGGATTTCAGTTTTGGTCCTGTGACGAAGATGTCCAACTTTCTCTACATCTCTTTGGTGGACGTCCCGGTGGTCGACGACCCTCTGGAATCTCGTGCATTACAATATTCGGTATTCTCGCGGGTATTCTATCCGTGCGTGTATTAGTTGATTATGTGTAAGCTGTTGCACGTCGTCAAGCACACAGTCTTGCCAGATCAAACCCAAAGTTCCGATAGCAAGAAAATTAAATATCCAAGACTATTTTGGCAGGTTAAGTCTACAGCCGATTTTTTTACATAGAGCTATGGTTGTATTGCTTAATAGCGCTTTAATAATTTATGATATGCAGCATATAAACTACAGAAAAACATAAATTCTGATGTAAAATGATCTAAGAGTAAAACTAGTCGTAGAGCGAATCTGCCAGGAATCAAACCTTGGGTGCCCGCTTGCTAAACGTGAATGTTAACCGTTAGAGCACGGCCACCGACATAGTGATATCCAACGCAATGTTAGATAATGGTACTCAACGCAACAAGTAATGATCTCTTATTTCCTTCAGAGATATTCCGCAAGATTGCATGCAGAAGTGAGAAACATAAACACGTTAGTGATTCCAAACACTTTATTTATAATCGTATCAACACAGACAAGACTGAGATCACGCAGGGGTTTTATGACCACCTAGAACCCCCTCGTAAGGTTTACGGGAAGTGAGCGTGTCGATTCTCAGAGACTTAGAACATATAGCCTGCTGACATGAGTGCAACCGTCGAAGTGCCTGCCGGTGGGTTGCCACTTGCAATGGGCCGTGTGAAGATCTTCTCAGATGGATGATTGACGCAGAGGATTCACCACTAACATATGTACGAGTATGTGCAGTGGCATTCAATCAATATAGCACATGATGGCTTACAGCTCCAGGGTTGTAAATTCAATTCCCGTTGATACCAATTAAATTTTTTTTTAATGGGTGACGGTCTAGTTTTAATTATAGACTTCGCTATAAAACAATCTGGTGGACTTATTGCCAGACGGCAATCTCTTTCAGCCAACCAGATAAAAGTATATAAAAGAAGTAACATAGTCAAAAAAAATCAGTATTCATCTGTACATTTTTTTTCATGAACAATATACATATTAAAAATAAAAGAGAATTATCATCAATCAAAGGGAAAAGGAAGGAATGAGAGAGAGGAAAGAAAAACTATGACTGAACACGTTTTACTTCAGGCCTCTTAAACATATTTCTTGTTGGTGGGAAGAGATTGACACTTGTCAATAAAATTAGGTTTTCACTGTATGCAACGAAAATATAATACAATATATTTATTTTCTTTTAAGCCCTTATTTAGATCGCTGCTGAATAAAGACCTCATTATATCGTCAACATATTCGACAGTATTAGCATATCTCTAACAAGGTAAACTTAACCCTGCAAAATAAACATGTAGCAAATCTGTTTATTCAAATTATTATCTGTGAAATGATCGAATTATTGTCGAGAGCCACGATTTGCATTAATTCCAAATATCGCCATTAAACCTACTTCAACTCTCCGCTATCTCTTCGGGTAATCCCCCCAGATATTTTTTGCACCAGTTTCAAAGCCCTTTTTTAAATTGACCCTAAAAATCAAGTAATGTTTCTCAAATGTTGAAAAAAAAATTATATTTTAATTCAAATTAAATACACCTTGACGTTTGGGAGTAAAATTAGAACTAGACAGAAGAACGCAAAAAGATTAATGCTGCCGAAAGAAAATAAGAGGAATTACTTAGTATATTGAAGACTTAAAAAAACAAAGGTTTTGCAATTATTGTTATAAGAGAGGTCATTTTTTTATTCACATTTACAAGAGTGTGGATTGAAAAATATCTGATATCCTCACAGCTATTGGGTGGGGGTGTGTCTCGACTGGGGGATGTTATGATATGTGACCAGACCTTTTAATATATCCTCTCTTAAATCTATTTTCTTTGACATTATCCTGAAGTATATACGAGTACGTAATTTCAAGATATACGAGTATGTACATACTATGTTATTATCAATAAACATATATTTATATTTATTATAAATAACATATAGTATTCTCAGTGCACGCATTTCTACAGCATTAATTCGACTTTTTCTCCATTCCTGTTTCACCCTCGTACGAGTACATCAAGTAGATACTAAAATACCATTATGGACTATTACCATATCTTAACAGATTTTGATACTGTCCGGTTCGAGTATATATAATATAAGTTAAGTCCCGTTGACTTTGTTTCCTAACGCTACACGCCGTTCGATATCTCTCATGTCTCTTTATTGACATTATACTTGTTAAAACTTTTTTGATTGGTTATTAAAAAATGAGCAACGATAGTAAATACATGATGAGGTTGGATTTAATACAACGAAAATGTAATCATATAATATTCAACAAAGAAATAATAAAAACCATTTTCGCAATTTAAGTTGAAACATCCACGGAAGCTACCATCTTCACTCCTGTCTCATGACCCCTCGAAATAATGGCTGTATAATTTGTATAACTGTGAGTGAAAATAAATAAGTTTGTAATTTTATTTGAACCCCCTTTCCGGGGATTAGGGCCACCAGCCCCGCACCCCACTGCTGATCCGCCCCTGACAGATGTCGGGAGCGAGGGATTGTTTTTTAAATGGGTATATTCAATAAAGGATAGAAATCACACCCTTATCTGTTTTCGTGTTCCCTTTTTACCGTAATTTGTTTGACTTTGTTTTGATATGCCACTGTCTTCGTACTATATTTTTGTATTGTTATTTTATACCCTTTACTGAATGTTATTATTATTTCCCTGTGAGATGTTTCGCTGGCACACTGATGACTTGCAGGTGTTTTAAAATTCAAATAAGCTATAAACGCATTTGCTTGCCGCTAAACACCAGCATCAAAAGTATTGATTTTTATAAAATGATGAAATGAATGATGAAGATATAGAATTTTGAGGTGTTCATTTCAACATTAAAGGAAGATCAAGAGTATAAGAAATTGACGTGTTTTTCGGAGTTGTTGCCGTTTTACATATATATCATCATGCCTTATCCCTTGTGGGGTAGGCAGAGAGAAAATATCTCCAAAGTTTTCTATCCAAGCATACAATTTTCACTTTCTCCAGATGTATACATAGCGTCATGCACAATCTTCTATTATTAACACTTCTCACTTTACTTTCGTTTGAAATCTGATTCATTTGACCCAGTCAAATTTTCTTCTCTTCACCTCTTCCATGCACACCTTGCACTCTGACTTGTGTACTCGCTTATTCATTCTTCCGTTATTCAATCTCTTCACATGTTCAAACCATCTTAAAGCCCCTTTCTACATCTTACTTAAAACGTCACTTTTATCCAAGCTTTAATTTCGTATGAATTAGTTTCGCCTTCTTTCATATCATACATTGGCACTACACATTTTTTTTCTTGGTGTTTAGACCAACGAAGTCGAAGGAAGGATCATTAAAGTAAGCACGGAACTTGGAGGTCACCGTGGCACGTAAATATAACACTACCTCGCGTAAAGAGGTAACAACACTCGCACAAGTCAAGTACTTAAGCTGGTCGGTGTCATGACTTAGTGGTTAGCTTCTTGCTTAGTTGATTGATTTCACTTCAAGGCTTTTTTAATCTGACTTTTTTGTTGTCTCAGTAAAGTATAACCGAGGATAGGTGACGTCAGCCTTCACTTCTTGTCAGGAATGACTTCTTGCGTGATTATTAAAACTTGCCTACATGGCCAGTTGTGTACTTGACTACATCGACAGTCATCATCTCCCGTGAAAAGACAGACATTTTTTTTCTCACATCAGGGAGCGCCTCGGCTCCACGTGGGTGTATTCAAGCTATTGGACTACCCAATTTCTCTCCGATCATTTTAATAACATTTTTAGCTTCGACCTTGTACCTTCAGCGTGTCGTAATTTTTGCCGCCATCTGGGTTAGTCCACAGATCCCATTTTGTGGAACTGCGATAACAATCAAGTCAATAATTACCTAAAGGATCTTCATTCAGCCTTACACTGGTTCATTTTCAGACCGATTGGATACTTCGACCTAGCAGCTTTAAAGGATAGTTTCGCTGCATTCGAAGTTTTCTATGAATGTACTGGTAACATACTGGGTGAACTCATTACTTAAGTCGCTTTATATGTATATTTACTGAGCTGGAGTCATTTTCATTCTCCCTTGACGTCGATCCTAAAGTACACCGTAGTTAATATTCTCCCTTGACGTCGGTCCTAAAGTACACCGTAGTTAATATTCTCCCTTGACGTCGGCCCTAAAGCACACCGTAGTTAATATTCTCCCTTGACGTCGGTCCTAAAGCACACCGTAGTTAATATTCTCCCTTGACGTCGGTCCTAAAGTAAACCGTAGTTAATATTCTCCCTTAACGTCGGTTCTAAAGTACACCGTAGTTAATATTCTCTTCATACTCAGAGGTATCGCAACCGAAGGAGATGTCTTATGAAAAGTTCCTTCTCCATCACTACGTGACATCGATTGAGAAGATCATTAAAAATAAATAAGATTTCGTTATTTTAGTGTAGATCGCGCTGGATGGATACTTATTTTGCCCCCCATTACAGCGTGGCTACTGGTGTGATCGAACTATTGATCTTAACGAGTGGATATTATGTATACTTATTTTTCATCCCGTAAATTAACTGTCCTTGCATTTAGTGACAGCTATTGCACATATATTCCCAAGAACCTTAAAGTAACTAGTGTTGCTATAAGTGCTAACTTGAAATTTCGCTTCACTTTGAAAGGCTGATTACCACTGATGACAACTAAAACAAGGCTTTGATATAGAATAACCAGCGTTCTTTAACACAAGAGACTGCTGAGATATATTGAAAATCGAAAATAGAGTTCGCAAGCATTTGACGAAATTTCATGTTTTAATTTGATTTAAAAATACGAAATTACTTTCCGGGTGAACTAATATTATTGTATTGTATGACACTTTCACTGTGCACAGTACAACCGGGTAAGTTAGTTGCCATGTGATAATCTCTTCTAATCAACCTAAAAGATATTAAAGATACCTTAAATGAAAACCAAACTAGGATCCTTCATCAAATAAATTAAATTCTTTCGAGAATTGAACCCATAACTGCTTCTTTTGAACGGAATTGCTTCATATATTGACATGTTTCATATCACATTACCAAAAGCAAAACCAAATTTTCGTATAGAATGGGGTCGTTAGAAAGCACTAATATCAGGGTTATCTAAGATTGCGGTACAACCAATAAAATCATAAAATATGGCAATTTGTAGTCACAGTATATAAACATTTGGCGCAGGGTAGCTACTTTCACAATTTTCGAAGAAATGCCTATAACTCGAAAAGTATGAGCCTTTTTCAAGATTTTTTTTTAATTCTGAACCGTCATAAGCTGGCCTATCCCTCGATACCGGCTTGACGTTGACCTTTGGGACACCCTGTATATGTGTATGTATGTGTGTATACATAATATCATACGTATGCATATATATAATTTTTTTTAAATGTTATCAATTTTTTTAATTTTTCAACGTAATTGGGATAAGCCTGTATTGAGAAAATTAATAAATAAACTGGATACTGGATAGGGCAGTATAAGTATATGTTCTGTCTGCCTATTTTGCAAGGGAGTCGGTCTGATATGTATTATACTCGTATATATACGAGTATGTACTAAATTACGTTCCTGACAACAAGTTTGAATTAAATTCTAAAATAACGATATTTGACTAATTGGGTATCCTTAAATCTATGCACAAACTCCAATGTATAATATTTAAAGCCTATTTACTTTTTTTGTTGCAATATTCATGTGTTTATTTTGTAATTGCAATAATAATATTGCGTAATTTTCAATTGATTGATGATCTTTATGTTTTGTTGACGTTCTTTTTCTCGATTTATATTTCAATTGGATTAATCTTTGTCTGCCTCAAAGTGTTGAAGGTGTGAAGCATTTGAAGACAGACTTTTTTGGGAAGTCTAAAAAATATGATTTTATATAAAAACTACACTTCACGTAAACTGTAACAATCAAATATCGGAAGATCTACAAAGTTTTCTTTGCAGTTCGTCTTCCTTATTAAGTTTTCGGTGGTTTTCATACCAAATACACATTTCTTAACATTTGCAAATGCAGGGAAATTTATAATCTAATGGCGGCAGTAACGACTATCTTATTCTTGACCTAATCTAATATATATTTATGTCGTAATATTTTTAATATATCGATAATAGTGAGTTCGAATGCCAATATAGATCGCCTCCAAACGGCGCTTTTAAAACTGTCCTTTTATTATTATGAAAAAAAACTTAAACAGAAATACATTGTAGATGTGAGTGGAAGGCGTATGAGAGGATTGCCAAGAAAAGTCTAGTTGAATTAACTGAATTATCTGAAATTATCTGAAAGAATTACCTGAAACAAGGAAAAGTACGATACAAAGGCAGAGAATCGTAGAGGTCGTATGAGAAGGTCTATGAAAGGGGAAGAAGCTAAGGATGTGTGCCGTGTTAGGAAAGTATGGTGTTTGACATCTCTTCCTACCCCGATAGGGAAATAGAGCACCCTTGAGTAAAGTCTACTATCTAAATAGGGCTATGTAAATAGTTATTTCATTATTTCATATTATTATTATTTAAATCTATTTCCGTGAATGTAATAAACATAATTCAACAATTTTGATACCAATTCATCTAAATTCATATAAATAAATAAGAAAAGTAGTTGTTTAAAGAAGAACTTGACTAATTTATCAAATCAAGAAAGAAAGAGGGTGAACGTAATTAGAGTCTAAGACAGGAAAACGTAAAACATCTTCATTTTACCCATCTGTACACCTAAAATGTTAACCATCAAAGGCGAAAGTGCATTAACGAGCTAAGCAAGGATAAGGCAGAGGGGATCATGTCAGAGGGTTGCTAAAGTAGGATTCTATATAGTGGTATTATAATTTCAATTAGGGCAGTCCGCCCACTCCCGGAGGGGGTTGTAGAAACTTGTCACCGAAAATCAGCTCCATTGTTACGATACATCTGATATATATTTTTTTATTTATTCGTATGGTACTCTTTAGCACATACGAATCGGATGTGTTGAAGGGCGTGGCCGAGAGAGAACATTGTATTTGGGCCTATGCATCGAGCGTTTGGGGTTAAAACACTTGAGTAGGCACACAACTCGCGATTTATTTAATGCTTCTATACATGGGAAGAGGCAACAATATAAACAAACTTATAACTTTTGGAGTGCTGTTATTTTTTTTTTTATACCTTTGGAAGTTGAATCCGAAACCACCGGCAGGAAGTTGGTCGTCATACCAACTAGGCCATGAAGGATGCTTTTTTTCATTAATAAATTACTTACTTTAATAATTGGTTGAAATTAATATTATTTATTTCATTACGTTGTTCTTAGGTGCCGAGCATATGACAAAGATGTGTTCTTCGTTACAATTGAAAAGGTGCCGTGTATATGGCAGTATTTTCTCAGTAGATGAAAGAGTTACGAGATATATCGAACGGCATGTAGCGATAGGAAAGAACGTCGATGGGGCACTAAAACATATATACTCGAATAAGATAGTATCAAAATTTGCTAAGATGATAGTTCACAGCAGTATTTTAATACAAATTTTGATGTACGGTAGTAAAACGTTGACGTAGATAATGACTGAAAAGAGTAGGATCAATATTGTCGAGACAGTTGAACAGTTATTGTTTCATAGTAAATTAGTACGACAGAATGCGGAATGAAGTGGTAAGGGATGAATGTAAATTTAAGGCTGATGTGTTGAGTAAGAAAGAAGGGCACTCTGAGATGGTTTGGGCATGTAGAACGAATAAATGAAGAAAAACGAACAATATACAATAACATAAACATAAATTGCAAATGTGAGTAGGCGTGGTAAAGGTATACCGAAGAAAGCATGGTTTGATCAAGTGAATGATGTTTTGAATGAAGGAAATGTAGGAGTTAAATGAATAAGCGTGTGGATACATTTACTTATTTATTTAACACTTTTATTGCAAATACAATCTGACGGGTTTATTGCTAGGCGGCAATCTCTTCCAACCAACCAGACAAAAGTAAATGAAGCTAGTTACATAGTCGCATAAATCATTCAAATGACTATCCATCCCCACGAAATCCATAAACACATACGTGAGCATATGGCCACAAACCCCACAAAGGCGAACAATCACCCGAACATTCCTTTTCATACAAAGTATATAGAAATGGCAAAGGATACATGTCGAGATATGAAAGTATCTCTCCTCTCTGCCTACCCCGACAGGATAATGGCGTGGTGGTGTGTATGTACCAGCATCATCAAATAAAAATCATAGTATAAATAGGCCAAAACCCATAAGACGGCTGTCGCCAAAGAAAGAATATGAGAATTGAATTTTGAATACAAGAGAGTGAGAGAGGAATACTTGGATTCTCTCCGAAAGTAATTCGAAATTTGAATCTCGGTGGGTCCGTGATACTGAACGAATTTTAAATACCTAGCTAATAATTTTTGAACTGGTGTAAAAGGGGACGATGCATAAATGATATATATATATATATATATATATATATATATATATATATATATATATATATATATATATATATATATATATATATATATATATATATATATATATATATATATATATATATATATATATATATATATATATATATATATATATATATATATATATATATATATATATATATATATATATATATATATATATAAACAAATTCTACATTTATGACTACATATTTTCATAAATGTAGAATTTGTTTTACTTTCGTGAATATTTCACGGGTTGCAACTTGTATCATAGTAAACATTGTTTCTTTTTCTAGCCTTTTGAAGCTTTAAAATGTCTTAAATAATATTTTTAACTTAAACATTTTTATATTGACTCTCTTTTAATACGAGTATATAGTATTTTAACTTTTGTAGTGGTGGCAAAAATCATCCTGCTTTGTGTAAATTACCTATATTAAAAACTTAACCAAGCTGTCACATCATATCACTCTGTATGGACTCATATGGAACAAAAAATAGTTGAAACAGATTCTATTATGAAATGTATTTTCTTGGTTTATGATGTTTATGCAATTACAGGATTGATCTACGCTTTAATGATATTTCAGATAAAGAAAAAAAAATGGTGTATGCATCATTTTGGCATGTATACATACGAGTACATCCAAATGTTAGTTTAGAAAAAACGCAGCTATGCCAAGTCTTGTAAGGATATGGACTAACCAGTTTATACAGAGAAGAACCAAAACCCACTCGGTTAAGTATCTAGTATTATTTATAGCACTGGAATTTATGGAGTGGAAACATGGATGATGAGAAGGAAGGAAACAAAATTGATGCCTTCGAGACGTGATGTTGGAGGTGGATGCTCCGTATCCCATGGACCACAAGACGCACCAACGTCTCCATAAAAAAAATGGAATTTCGACAATATGCAGGAAAAGAATCCTAACGTAATTTGCGTATGCTACTAAAGGTATGATGATAGCCTTGAAAAGTTGGTGATCACTGGTATAGTTGAGGGAAAGTAAGCAAGAGGAATGTGTCTTATAAGATGGACGGACCAAATAAATGAGTTAACAAGATCCTCTCTAAGCGTTGCATTCAACATGATTCAGGACTGGTAAAGATAGATTGTTATGTGGGGCGTCGAGCTTGAGACATAACAGAGAACATTTTTTTAAATATATTTTACTGTAAAGAATGTATTAAATTACACTTTCGTTGTACACATTTTAATCTAGTACCATTTTGTAATCTCCTTCAACCAACTAGAAAGATATTGAAGAAGCCTTAAGTGAAAACGAGAATCAAACTCTTTTTAAAAAATATGAATATGTACTGGAATCAAATCCGCATCCTTTGAGTTGAGAGACAGACGTCTAACCAATTAGGATACGGACGTCATCCATCGCTTTTACAGGTAAACGAAATAAATAAGTTATCACATGTAAAATATTACTGCAAAAAATGGTATGTGTGATAAGATCATGATAAAGATGGGATTTATTTTCAAGATATTAAAAAAAATTAAAATCAATTAAGATATTTATACTATAGTATACTTCATTAGCGCTTAGTTAGCTTGAATATAATTCCACTGTTTGATCCCCTCGCTATGATTTTTATATAAGCTTATTTATTACCTTTAAATTTGGCATTCCTATTATTGACATTAATTATAACTGCGAGTATTTCTAACGAACGCTGAATTTGTTACCTCTAAGCAAAAAAAAAATATTATTGAATGATTTACTTTTTTTATATACAATCATCAACTTTCACTTAAATTTTCCATATTCAAGTTAATTTGCTGAGATTGACAATATCTGTCAATAACCATAGTTTGTTGAGCTAGAAAAAAATCTGGTACAAGAACGTGTAACATAAGCTGTATATGGAAAAACCTCAAAATACCTTGATTTAAATAAATGCTTGAAGTTTTTCTTTTTTCATTTTTTAATACACGGATTATAATTCATGTTATGATTTAGCTTTTTAAGCCATTCATAGCATGAATAATTAAAATACGTTTTTCATAAAAATTCCATTCTGATTTTTTCACATTTATCACAAACCAAATTTATTTTAAATCTTTTTTTATACATCCTTTTAATTTTTCGTTATCTGGAATTCACTTAATTTTGTTTTTTTAACCATCCGGCACTGACCGCACGAATCAGGTAGATTTCATCGTTTTGTGAAAGGATATTTTTCATTTTGTGGTACCCTGTAGATACTCGACCATTTCTCTCGATCAAATTGCATTGATCGAGAGAAATGGTAGATCTACCTACGATCTCTTTCTCACGATCAAATTGCATCATTATATTGATAAAAGAAACATTACACGCCTGTAGTAATAAATATATAGATAAACTTTTTAACGGACGGAGTTTCGGAGCTTCCTGAAAATTTTACGAAAGTTGCGACAGGTAGTATTTCTGGTTGACATGTATTTTTCTCTCTTATTTTTTTAATAAGAATATATTAGGTGTTAACATAAGTTGTGGCCGTTTTTTTTTTTCAATTTAAAAATGAGCACCAAAAGTAAAACAATATGTCTGCCCAATAACGCAGAGACTTTCGTTCGGGAGGTCGCCGGTTCGATCTCCGCTTTATACCATTCCCCTCGAATGACAAAGGCTTTTTTTCCGTCTAATATTCGTAGGTATAAAAAAACCTGTGGCTTTGGTTATATATTGTATATAACCGAAGCCACAGGTTTTTTTATACCTCCGAATATTAGACGGAAAAAATGTCTGTGTCATTCGAGGGGATTGATATAAAGCGGAGATCGAACCGGCGACCTCCCAAATGAAAGTCCAGTGCGTTATTGGGCAGACATACATCTGTAGGGTGTAGGTTTCTTTGGATGATGTGTCTTACAAAATATATTATGAAAAAAGGCTTATAAATTTTAATGAAAAAGTTAATTTTTAACACATTTTTTTTTCAATTCTGGGCTATTAAAAATATTTGTGTATCCAAAGACTGTATATTTTATCGAAAAAATTAAGCAAAGATCTCATGATAATAACAGTGAATTGAAATTCGTAAACTAAGGTTTTATATTCAGTTCAAATTCTAAAAGGTAATGAAGCTTTTAATAACTTCCACTGACAAAAACATCACGTTTTTATTAAGAGGATACCTTATTTAGCTGCATATGAGTATAATACTAGAAGAGTAGTAGCTGACAATAGAGTGAATGGTAGATTATACAATGCATTTTGCGACCAGAGAGAATCAAAGTTTGCTGCTCACAATGAATACTTGGTCCTAACATAGCAAAAAAGTAATGAAAGTAAGAAAAATGGAGTAGAAATTAGAGCATTGCGTAGAATGTGTGGAAAACTATGGATGATGACATTAAGAGAGTAGATGTACTGAAAGAAGATGCAGTGATTAAGATGAAGAAAGAATAAGTATATAGATTGAGAAAATGTATATTTAAAAACTCTAAAACCGTGGCATGACCAAATCTATAATATTATGTTATGAGACTGCGAAAAACGATAAATTTTATACATACACACAATTTCCTTATCGGGGTAGGTAGAGAGGACTGAGCGTCAGACTTTTCCATATCTACATACACACATCTTTAGCCTCCTCTACATCCATATACTATATACCTTTTCATACAACTTCTACGATTTCTTTAACTTTCTACGTGTCCTGCTTTCAAAATATCATTCACTTGATCCAACTATACTTTCCTTGATCCTCAATATGCCTTTAACACACATTTGTACTACATATTTGTTTTGTTACTCTTTCTTCTTTCATTCGTTCAACATGCCCAAACCATCCCAGCGTACTCTTCTTCGTCTTATTTAATTTATAATTGGAGTATATACCTAACGAGGTAAATGGAATGGTAAAAGGAAAAGATAAATGCAAGATAGAATGAAATTACGATCTGTTCCTTTTGCCTACTCCAATAGGAACGTATGATAATGATATATACAGTATCTTTAATACTCCCTCTACTATTTGGCTAAAAATGATCATTGGAACTACACAATCCTAGAATTAATAGTTAACATACATACCTAACTGCGAACTCTAACAGGAAAATGACAGTCGTGTTAAGCAGAGAGGAAAGAGCCCAAGACTTTTAATCCTGACACACATGTAATCATCAGCATCACATCAGCTTCTCATATAACTCCTTCGATTTCTCTAACTTTTAACAACCCTTCGTTCAAATCAGTATTTTCCACGTCAGCACATATACTGCTCAGATAACAGAACTCACCAATCTGCCCAATTTATTTCTGAGTTAATCCACACACCGCACACACTTTTGACCAGACTTCTTTCTACAATATAACAACTTTTGACTTCGCTAAATTTCTTCTTCACCCTTTTCCCTAGACATCTTTCAGTCGCCTCATTTATCATATCTCTTAAATTGCCTTCATTTTCAGCAAGCATAACCATATCATCTGCTTACAGAAGTCTTATTTCACTCATTCTTACATCTCTCATGAATCTTTCTCATGAATTACGCACACATGAATCTATATATGTACAAATTAAACAACCTAGGTGACATCACACATCCTTTGTCCTTTTATTATTGTTGTAATAATTTCCCTTTCCTAAGATGTCACAACGTTATACTTAAGTGAGATATTTTATTCTATTAACCCTTATATTACTGTATTAGGGCGTGTATCTTTGTTAGCATTTGCCGGGAACTCCATTAGTTGTGATTTATTCCCCCTATTTATCTCCCGAGCGCCGCGCCGAGCAGGAGTAATCGCGTGCGACCGGGGTGTGTGCCTTAACGTGAAATATACAGATACTTTGATCAATTGGTATTAGTGAAAACAGCATCCTGCTACAAGGTGCATGGTGATTTCACTTCAAATAAAACAAAGGTAAGAAATAATGTGCTCACGGGTAAATAAATTTTTCTGTAGTAAATACTTTCAGAAATCTTTTACGTAATAGAAATACACGCATATTCGAGAACTTTATGATCGAGTATGCATGCATTTCTACATTTATTCGACTGTTTTCATTTTCCACGTTCACGTTTCACTCATATACGAGTATATGTGTATGGACTGAAAAATGGTGTGAACTGAAAAATATTTGATATCCTCGCGGACGGTATATGATAGACAAGAAGATCCCAGTAACCGTAGAGACACAGAACTAAGTTTTTAAAAGACAGTTGAGGCAACTTCGTAAAGACAGGATATAACTTAAATGTATGGAAGCTGAATTATTAACCAGAGATCGAGATAAGTCAATATCTGCTCGTGCAAGTCAGTGACCTCAATCAAAAGACGATAGGAAAACACTCATAATGATGAATGTTAAAGCTAAAGAAGAAATTATTTATTATCACTTTTATTGCAAATACAATCTGGTGGGATTATTGCCAGGCGGCAATCTCTTCCAACCAACCAGACAAAGTAAATGAAGCAAGTTACGTAGTCGCATAAATCATTTAAATGACTATCCATCCCCACGAAATCCATAAACATATACGTGAGCACATGCCCACGAACCCCACAAAGACAATTTAAAAAGTCATAGAATTATATTTTGATTTCAAAGACACATAACCTTAGTTTTATTTATATCAACCTCTAAAACATGATACAATTGTTTGCATATCTTTCCTTTATTTGAGAATAAAAAACATAAAAAAGTTTACAAAATCGCATCGAAAATATTTCGTATAAAATTTATCATCGTCTTTCATTTTTTTACTTTTTACCTGCAAAAAGTATTGAAATATTTATTCGATAATTTATCTAACAATTGCTAAAATTCATTACATTTACATACTTTCAACAACGTTATCTTTCATTTGTATTATATAAGTCATTTAAAAATTTGTTCTTCACGTTTTGAGTGATTAACTTAATTAACTTTTTGCTAATTCATATTTCATTAGTAAAAATCATTAAGCGACATTTATTATACACGTTTTTTCAATAATTGGTAAGAATCATATTAATGTAGACATCTTGAAACTTTGCACTATTCCGTCTTTCATTTACAAAAAATATTAAGCAATCGCCATTCAACACGTTTTTCAAAAAATAGTATAATCACGTGTATGAACATTTAGAAATAATCTATTATTTCATTCTGCATTAATAAAAGTTATTAAACCATCATTATTATACACGTTTTTTCAATAATTGGTAAGAATCATATTAATGTAGACATCTTGAAACTTTGCACTATTCCGTCTTTCATTTACAAAAAATATTAAGCAATCGCCATTCAACACGTTTTTCCAAAAATAGTATAATCACGTGTATGAACATTTAGAAATAATCTATTATTTCATTCTGCATTAATAAAAGTTATTAAACCATCATTATTATACACGTTTTTTCAATAATTGGTAAGAATCATATTAATGTAGACATCTTGAAACTTTGCACTATTCCGTCTTTCATTTACAAAAAATATTAAGCAATCGTCATTCAACACGTTTCTCAAAAAATAGTATAATCACGTGTATGAACATTTGGAAATAAACTATTATTTCATTCTGTATTAATAAAAGTTATTAAACTATCATTATTATACACGTTTTTTCAATAATTGGTAAGAATCATATTAATGTAGACATCTTGAAACTTTGCACTATTCCGTCTTTCATTTACAAAAAATATTAAGCAATCGTCATTCAACACGTTTCTCAAAAAAAATGTATAATCACGTGTATGAACATTTAGAAATTACCTATTATTTCATTCTGCATTAATAAAAGTTATTAAACCATCATTATTATACACGTTTTTTCAATAATTGGTAAGAATCATATTAATGTAGACATCTTGAAACTTTGCACTATTCCGTCTTTCATTTACAAAAAATATTAAGCAATCGCCATTCAACACGTTTATCAAAAAATTGTATAATCACGTGTATGAACATTTAGAAATAATCTATTATTTCATTCTGCATTAATAAAAGTTATTAAACCATCATTATTATACACGTTTTTTCAATAATTGGTAAGAATCATATTAATGTAGAGATCTTGAAACTTTGCACTATTCCGTCTCTCATTTACAAAAAATATTAAGCAATCGCCATTCAACACGTTTCTCAAAAAATTGTATAATCACGTGTATGAACATTTAGAAATAATCTATTATTTCATTCTGCATTAATAAAAGTTATTAAACCATCATTATTATTCACGTTTTTTCAATAATTGGTAAGAATCATATTAATGTAGACATCTTGAAACTTTGCACTATTCCGTCTCTCATTTACAAAAAATATTAAGCAATCGCCATTCAACACGTTTCTCAAAAAATTGTATAATCACGTGTATGAACATTTGGAAATAATCTATTATTTCATTCTGTATTAATAAAAGTTATTAAACTATCATTATTATACACGTTTTTTCAATAATTGGTAAGAATCATATTAATGTAGACATCTTGAAATTTTGCACTATTCCGTCTTTCATTTACAAAAAATATTAAGCAATCGTCATTCAACACGTTTCTCAAAAAAATAGTATAATCACGTGTATGAACATTTAGAAATAATCTATTATTTCATTCTGCATTAATAAAAGTTATTAAACCATCATTATTATACACGTTTTTTTCAATAATTGGTAAGAATCATATTAATGTAGACATCTTGAAACTTTGCACTATTCCGTCTTTCATTTACAAAAAATATTAAGCAATCGTCATTCAACACGTTTCTCAAAAAATTGTATAATCACGTGTATGAACATTTAGAAATAATCTATTATTTCATTCTGCATTAATAAAAGTAGTTAAACCATCATTATTATACACGTTTTTTCAATAATTGGTAAGAATCATATTAATGTAGACATCTTGAAACTTTGCACTATTCCGTCTTTCATTTACAAAAAATATTAAGCAATCGCCATTCAACACGTTTTTCAAAAAATAGTATAATCACGTGTATGAACATTTAGAAATAATCTATTATTTCATTTTGCATTAATAAAAGTTATTAAACCATCATTTTTATACACGTTTTTCATTAATTGGTAAAAATGGTAGAAATGTGAGCATTGTGAAACTTAGCACTATATCGTCTTTCGTTTACAAGAAAATTTAGAACAATATTAATTCTATAAGTTTTCAATAATTATTGGTATTATTTATGTAAATATGAACTTTTGGGAAGAATTTACTTTAGTTTCTTTCATTTATAACATTTATCCAACAATTTTTTTTAACCCGGTAAGCATATTGTCATGTGGTAATCTCTTCCAACTAACCAGAAAGATGTTTTAAGGGGCCCCAAGTGAAAACCAGACTGGAATCCCATTTTTTAAATCTGGAACCCAGCGGGGATCGAACCCGCAACCTCCGAATCGGCAGAAAAGCTTCTTACCACCAGGTCACGGAGGTCGTCTTACTATCGTAATTCTTCTCGTTTTCCAATAATTGGCAATAATCATAAAAATGTTAACATTTTGAAAGAATCCTTACTTCATCTTTCATTTTCAAAAATCATTATACCATCTTGATTTTTACGCATTAATTTACAAATATCTTTCTTTATTCTAAATTTGTTCAAGTAATTGGAAAAAATAATTTACAAAACCCCTGCTTAATTCATACACAAAAATTAATGAATAAAAATTCTTCTTTGTTCAAATAATTGATAAAATTAATTTTCAAAATTGATCTTGTAAATTCTTACAATTATTCAAATAATTGCTTAAATCGGTCTTCAAAAATTGATCTTTATTCTACACTGGTTTAAAAAAAATTATAAAATTTAATTACGAAATTCCTTCTCTATTCTACATTTGTTCAAATTATTGATAAAATCTGTCTTCAAAAATAGATCTTTGTTCTACGTTTGTTCAAATAAAATTCCATCTATTATATATTCTGCATTTGTTCAAATAATAGGTAAAATCAATTTAAAATATTCCATTTTTACATTAGTTCATTTTTACCCTACGTTTGTTCAAATTATTGGTGAAATTCACAAAAATGTGAACATTTTCGACCAAAACACTACCACATAGAGCCATTATTGTTTGAGTGGAAAAACTATAAAAGTGGCATCCGTTTTGACGTACAACTATAAAAGCATCCACTCGGCCGCTCGGCGAGCGCTGAGGATTGTTCTTCCTCCGAGATGGCTGTGCATTACACTTCTGGGAAATCTTGCTAAGTGACGATGATGGACTACGCGTGTCAGTGAGACGTTAAAATTCCTGTTTCTGTCATTGTGCACTTTTATACTTCCCATTATGCACTGGCGTGGCGGGTCTACAGTAAAGATGCATGCCCGCAGAATACTGAACAACATTTTATATGTCTCTTTTACTCGTATATCTGTCGAGCGGAAAATTTTACGAGACTATAACTTAAGAAAACTTCTTTTTAGGATATGAATACATTTATTTAACACTTTATCTATCGTCTATGTATGTTGAAACATTTTTTTTATTCATTTGATCTTGGTTTCAATCAAATTTTAACTAAATAACACAAACTTGACCGAATCAACGATGCTATTATTGAGAATCAAATTTACATTTATTAATTACAAATGTATTGATTAAAGTCAAGGTAACAGAAAAATGTGAACAGAAAAGTAAATGCGACACATGGAGAAAAAAATAAAGATTTGAACAAGTTGTCTATTAAGGTAATATTTCAATATTAATACGATAGAATCTTGAAGAAAATGATTAGGGATAAATGTAAATTTTAGGCAGATATTTTGATAAAGATGAAAAAGAGCACTCTGAGATAGTTTGGGTACGTCGAACAATTGAATGAAAAATTACCATAAAAAATATTAGGCAAATGTTAGTGGAAGCTGTGGTAGAGGAAAGTCAACTGTAGTATGGTTGGTTCAAATGTATTTTGAAAAAAAGAATTGAAAAATGTGAGAGAAATTGTAAGAGCGACGTGAGAAGGGTGGTTGTAGAACAGGCGAATTATGTGTGTCGAGACAGGAAAGGCTGACGCTTTGTCCTCTTTGCTTAAAATGTTACAACAAATGAAAAAAAAAAAAATTTGGATATATATATATATATATATATATATATATATATATATATATATATATATATATATATATATATATATATATATATATATATATATATATATATATATATATATATATATATATATTGAACAAACAGAAAAACGGAATAACCATCAATTTGACCAATTGCGAAAATTAAAAAAAGTCTACATCTCTCTTCTTTAATTTTTAGTTTTTATCTTAGATATACCTTAATAAATATTGAATTTAGAATCATTCAAAGTGTGTTTACGATTATTTGGTACATCCTTTACGTATCTTCTCATAGTTTAGGCGTATGTTTTTTTTTATTATGAACAAAACTAAATCGATACATTTCGTCTTAAAAAATTACAAGGAAATTTTATTCGCTACACTGTAACTTTACAATACTATATGCAAATTACTATGTCAACTTATCTGTTGGACGTTTTCAAAAATCGGTATAACCACTACAATCTTGTCACGACATCATACATAATTAAGTTAGGGTTGTTTACGGTTGTCTTTCAGACTGAAAAATCCTCAATCATTTTGAATAATATAATGAAACTTACGGATATGTTTGTGAACCAACGGAAAATTACACATTACATTTCGATTGTCAAATCACATTTCAAAAATTTTTATCATGTCATTTTAAGACTGAAAAATTCAAAACAGTGCTGATTTCATATAATTTGCTTTCATCTTATATTTTTTCAGTAATGTGAGTACCTTTGTGACCTGGTAATGACGCTAGACTGCCACTCGGGGGTTTCCCGATGGTACTGAAAAAAAATAAAAAGGAAAGTGTCGCAGTGTGATAAAAAGGAGTTTATCTAATAGCACTACTTGCAACTTTTGAGAATTTTTTAGAGTTACATATAGTGAAAGTTTAATATAAAACATTTAATTAAACCATACCAATATAAACTCCTTTATATTTTCTTTAACGATTTTTGTTATTTCAGTTTAAGGTGATAACGGTTGATATTTATTTATTAATGTAATATTTTGTTAATTAAAAATTACTGTATGCTGATAACATAGTAGTATTGGCGGAGAATTATGATGGATGGAAGTCTGATAATATAAATGGATGAGAAAGGTCTGAGAATAAATGTTGCAAAATTCAAAGGCATGGTGATAGAAAAGTGTGAAATAGTTATATACAAAACAACGAATTTAAAACATATACAGTAAAACAGTATTAAATAAACAAGAAATTTAAAACATAATCAGTAAAACAGTATGAAATAAACAAGAAATGTAATAATTGCATCCTTCATTAAAATATTTCCTTTTTGGTCAATATAAATCGTTTGAAGATCATTGTGAAACATTAACATACATAAACAAATCGATTAATGGCGCAAAATCACAAATCATCCTAGTTTGAGTAGATTACCTGTTTAAAAAAACTTAAATTGAATATCGGTTATTTGAAATCGTTTCCATAATCGAACTGAGGTAATATTTGAAATTCCGAAATATCTTACCGAATTTATTAAATTTGACTAGCATCAACATTTGTTTTGAAACATCTATCTATCTATCTATCTATCTATCTATCTATCTATATAAATAAAAATGTAAATGTTCGTTAATTATTGCTAGCTAATCTCCGGAAGTTCTCTACCGATCGCTTTGAAATTTTGAGTAAAGTTAATATTCGTCAACGGAAATGTTTTTTTATTTTTATTTATATATATATATATATCAGTGTATATAATTTTTTTTTTAAATCAAAAACAAATATCTATGCGAACCTGTCGGGGACAATGACTAACTAGATTTGTGACACATGTCAAATTTCATTTTCGACGTTTCGGAGTTTATATCAAATATTTAATTATTAGTCTATATAAATAAAATATTTAATAATTTAATGTTTAAAAATAAATAATAAATTTTATATATAATAAATGTTTTATTTTTGAGTCGAGACACGAACTGATAATAAATTGATTACAGGCGAAAAATAGGTTAGAATCCAAGATACGTCAAACTAACATTTGTGTTAATAAGGATAAGTTCCATTGTGTCATAGCAGCTTGAGAAAATCTTAATATGGCTGAATCAGGACTTTATAGCGCAAGCGCAGGAAATATATTTGACAGAACTAATACTAAATTTGTAAAAAATATCCAACTAATATTTTATCTGTTTTCAAATCTTTCGAGTATCGTTAAAATAAATATAATCGCTAAAACAAATATAGCTTATATTTATAAAAAGATCTAAAATAAAGATAACTTATATGTATAAAAAGATCGAGGATCGCTAAAATAAATATAACTTATATAGTATGTATAAAAAAACAGATGCGTGATACTCTCACGTGGTAGAAGTGAAACTTCTTAGCTCTTAGGAAAAGTTGATTTTACGCATTGCTTTTTTTCCATTTGTTAACGATTTTTTTAGGATTAGGAAATGATTCTGTGGAATTTAATTCAAGAAAGTCTCTTTTAATTTAATAAAAAAAAATTTTTTTTATTTTTAATAATAAATAATAATAAATAATAATATAATACACTTAATAAAATGAAATTTAATATTAAATATATTAATATTTTTATATTTATATTAAATTTATTATTTTTAAATAATTATTTAATTATTTATAGCTTAACTATTTTAATTATATAAAATATTATTTTATTATATATTTTTTTTGTATAGCGCCATCTGCGTTAATTTATCCGCCATTTTCATTTCGTAATGTGCGTTGTTGACATATCTACCTCTAAGAATATCTTTTTCACTTAGTATTTTTAACTTATTTTTTTATTTTTCTGTTCAATTAGCGGTAAAATTTAATTTTATTGATTGATTTTCGTTTGAATTCAAATCATATCGTGAATTGATCTCTTGGAGTGACGCGATCATTTGCTTCACAGAGACAACATGATGCTGGTATGTACATTTTTGACAAACGTCATATTTATTTTAAACGAACTGACAAATTATTGCTAATTTGTAAAAAGATGTATTAATGTGTCATTATTGTTTGTTTTTTGTAATGTATTTACCTAAATACCTTGCTATTTATTAGAATCGATATTTATTGTTCATTAATGACGCGATCAAACATGTCACATCCAAATTAAATTCGTGCGTAGTTTGCAATGTTTGCAATGTCTTTCCTTAACATTTAATTAATTCCAATAACCTCTTTTTTTGCTTAACATTTAATTCGTTCCAATTATCTCCGGATTTACTTAACAATACTCCTATTGGACAAATATTTGACAAATGCGTGTCCAGCTGCAAAACGATTGATCAGCTGAGATATTCTCACATCAATTGCTGGAAATTGGGAACGGAAATTTCATTGTCTCATAACTTAATGTTTCACTCATATTTTTAAAGGTTTACTATTTTATATGTTTTTGCTATAACTTTCTTTCTTCTTTTTCTGCAATCTATCTGCTTTAGTTCATCAAAATGTCGAGGAAGCAGCAGAACAACGTGTAGCCAGACTTGAGGATGCACGGTTGCGAGCACGGCGATCGCGTTCTGCAGTTTCAGAACTGGTTCGTTCTCAACAGAATGTACGCGACAGGCTGATAGTGACTGAAATAGGTCATTAGGAATATCAAATGTATCTTTTTTTATATAGAGTTTAATTTTATCTCTATGTTTATATTTCAAATCTATCAAATCGTATGTAGAAATGGAGATTTTTTAAATTAGTTTGATATTCATCCGTTTTAATCAAACCAAGCTTCGCTCTGAAGAATACGTTCATTTGCGAGATGCAGTTGTAAATGACGGTAATACAACTAACGTTGGAAGACTAACGATTTGGCCATCTTCATATACAGGCAGTCTACGTCATATGCACGAGTACGCTCAATATGCAATTGCGTATGTTCATTACTACGGGTGTCCAGACCTATTCACTACATTCACATGCAATCCAGCTTGGGACGATATACAACAGCTCATGGTAAAACATGAAGTGTTTGGGTCTGTGCGCTGCTGGATATACTCAGTGGAATGGCAAAAGAGAGGATGGCCTCATGCGAATATATAGTACCAATCTGGATCTATAACAAAATCACTTCAAACGAAATCGACAATGTAATGTGCGCTGAAATACCCGATGCCGACGTCGATAAGGATTTGCATGAAGTTGTGACGAAAAATATGATACATGGACCTTGCGGTACACTGAATCCAAATTCAACATGCATGATAGACGGAAAATGATCTAAACGATATCCTCGAGCATTAGTATCCAACACAGTTACAGGAAACGATGGATATCCTTTATACAGAAGAAGATCAACAGAAGATGGCGGGAAATTAGCAACCATACAAATGTGAAACGGTGACATCGAAGTAGACAACCATTGGGTTGTTCCATATTCGCCTTTGTTATTCAAAAACATACAAAGCGCACATAAACGTGGAATACTGTAACCCCGTTGAATCGATCAAATACATTTATAAGTACGTGAATAAAGGCAGCTACATGGCAGTTTTTGGCGTGCAACCAGAATGTGGGATGGGAATGCGGTTATACATATCGATGAAATCGCACAGTATCAGGCTGGAAGATACATAAGCAGCAATGAAGCTGTATAGCGAATTCTTTCATTTCCCATACATGAACGCCAGCTGTTGTTCATTTAGCAGTACATCTAGAAAATGGACAACGCGTTTATTTCACAGCTGCAAATGTGCAACAAATAGCCCTGAATCCACCGGCTACAACGTTAAATGCTTTCTTCACGTTATGTAAAAATGATGCGTTGGCGAAAACACTACTGTATCACTGATTGTGACGTCAAAAGAAGAATTGGTGAAAAAGTATTTCCCTACATTTAAATCAATTATAAGAATCACGATTGGCATAGTGAACGAGCTATTGCTGCCGCCAAGAACAAAGACGTCTACGAAGTTAACAATATTATTCAGTTCCCTTTTTTAATGTTTCTCAATTTTATATTTTTTTGTTATAACTTTCTTTCTTCTTTTTCAGTGCAATCGATCTTTCATTTGAATTCAAATCATATCGTGAATTGACCTCTTGGAGGGATACGATCATTTGCGAGCACGGCGATAAACGCGACAAACTAAGAGTGGCTGAAAGACATCAAAAATATTGTATACCCACAAGCATTATGAAATTAAAGATATTAAAAACGTATGCTTTTTCTTTTCTTTCTTTTCCATTTAACCAGACTGAGCCACAGCAACGCGTGGCCGGGTACAGCTAGTAACTAAATATTTGAATTAGATACAAAGGAATATTTACTATTAATTTTTTTCCGTTTATTGCATTAACCTTTCCCTTACTGTGCTAAAAAAAACGTTCCGCTGCTATGTATTCAGTAAACATGTAAAAATGAGCGATTTAAAATCGGAAAAATAAGAATATTTAGTGTCGCGTGCCGCGGAGATTAACGTAATTAGTTAAATATCAAACTAATGTATTGTTAAATATCCTAATATAATAAAAATAATTTATTTTGTTTATCCAACCGAATGAAAAAAATATATAAAACCAATTATTTCGGGCATGTTTAATTTTTCAGATAAGATACGAGTACATAGGCAAGCATGTTGAAGCAATTAACAACATTGCGAAAAAAGCTAACTTCCAAATTTGACGTATCATTCCACAAGTCTTGTTAAGTTGAATTATTTGACTTGTCTCGAAAGGAAATATAAACTCAAGAAGATATCATAAAAGGATTTATATAATAAAAATATTTATTCAAGGGCAATTTATCACTTCTCAAGGACTAACCTAACCCGGGACACGAACCATCACTATTGACAAATTAAAAATATTACACATTAAATGTACATACCGTATTAACCCGACTATAAGACGAGATTTTTTTATTTAAAAGGGCCACACGTAAATAGGAGGGTCGTCTTATATTCGAGTCACAAGTCATCGAATTTCCAATGAAACCATCATCAATGGATTTGAAAAATGTTGCATATCCATTAAAATGGACGGTGCTGAAGATGATATTTTTTGGGAAGACATGATTGAGGATTCCGAAGACGATAATATCAATGAAGATGAGACTGATGCTGAGGATGCTATAGCCATGTGTGAATCTGACTGATTTTTTTATTTCTTCTTTTCATGTTTAAACATGTAACATACTTTACTATTATCTGGATAATTTGTTTTAATGAATATTTTTCGTTAAACATTTAGCATTTTATTTTTCATAATATTATAATGGTGAGGGAAATATTTTTTTCTCCAAAAAGCAGATAAAAAATAAGGGGGTTGCCTTATAATCAGGGTCGCCCTATAGTCGGGCCAATACGGTATAAGTTGAGTGTAAGGATATAAAGTAAGTGGCTAAGTCCATTGCGTTAGGTACTTCCCCGCATCTGTATATGTTCAGAAACATATTTGGTAAGAAAACCGCAGAAAATATGCGAAGGGAAGACGAACTACAAAGAAACCTTTTTAGATCTTCCGATACGTTACACTCACGCATTCTGCTTTGTGTGGAGTGTAGTGTATGTGTGTGTGTGTAGTGTTCATATAACATTATAAATCTTGATAAAACCTTCCAAAAATCATTTTCTTTAAGTGCTTACTAAAGCTGCACACGCCACCCATATATGTAGTACTAAGAGTTAGATCATTCTACGCCGTAGGATTAGCAACGCCGAAAGCTCTATCATAAAAACGCGTAGCTTCTATAAGGGATTTAGGAATTATATTTGATGAAAAACTTTCATTTATAGAACATGTGAACAAAATCACTCGGGAGAGTTCAAAAATCTTGGGATTTGTACTAAGAACTGCCCAAAATTTCTCGGATTTACGAACATTAAAACTGCTATTCTGCTCTTTAGTACGTAGTCGCCTTGACTACAACTCATCAATATGGTCTCCTCATTACGCCGCCCATGCACTAACTTTAGAACGTGTACAAAACAAATTTCTAAGATTCATAAATTTTAAACTTGGAATACCGCATGAAGAAAGAAATTATCCCAACTTATTAAATGCAGTGAAACTCTTGAAGCTGTGTGACAGAAGAAAAACAGCCGATATAGTACTGCTATACAAAATCATTCACTCAGTGATTGATGCACCTCACTTACTCGCAAGTATTTCATTTCGTATCCCCACTAGATCCACAAGACAGCTCAATCCCTTTTATACCGAAAATTGTTATACTAACTATAAAATCAACTCCTCTATAATTCGCATGCAAAAACTTGGAAACGAGTTTTGCAACAATTTAGATATTTTTAATATAAGTATATATAGTATTCGCCAGAATATTACAACAATATTTAGAAATAGATACTAACTTTGTGCTCTCCTTTATTAATATAAATAACGTACAATAATACAAACCAAATATTAAGGACAATATTTTGCCTCTGGAGCTGAGTAACCCTGCATCAGCACGTGTGAAGCTTTTAATTCTGCAAAGCAACTTGCATCTCGTCCCACTAATGAGCCTATGTGTTTTCTATATCTCAATATATATCCAAAAATTCCCACAAAATTTTCAAAGATTATTAAATAATTTTAAAACGATGACTGTAATTTATTCTACTGCTTTTTGTATCTTCATGTTAGTTTAAGATAAAGTTGTATTATTTGTCAATAATTTTAAGTAATGTATAACCTGTCACATGTTCATTTGTATATAAAGACACTGTTGTGTCGTTAATTAAATAAATAAATAAATAATACCCCGCCCTATTTGATCGATTTGAAATAATGAATATATTAGATGAAGAAGAAATCGACCTTAAGTTCTACTTCTCTCCGAAGGAACGTCTCTTAGAGACGAATTCAAAAAATACAATGGACACATTTCATTGACTTACAAAGACTTACTTGTAAATACAAATGGATAAAATTTGAAACCAATTCGTTCTTGACACTCGAGACAATATAGGTTTTTAAGAGGCGGACTAATATGACAATTCTATTGTATTACACGTCCGTTGTATATATTGTAGTAAAACCTGGTGTGCTTATTACCACGTGACAATCTCTTCCAACTAACGCCATAAGTAAAAACCAGACTGTACGAACGAACTACGAACTTAACAATATTATTCTTTAAAAAAATCTGGTTTCCAGTGGGATTTGAACCCACGATCGCCGTGTTGGGAGACAAGCGTCCTACCAACTAGGCTACTAGTCTTCAATACGAGTATTTATGAGCACCATATATCAATCTAACAACTGGACAAAAATTAGACTGCAGTCTAAAAATTTGCGAATTTGGCGAATCAGAATAAATAAAATAACAGTAATTCAAACGCGACACAACAAAGGAATTAGTAAGATTTTTTAATTCCCTTATTGAAAGACATCTACGTACAAATCTTAACTTATTTTAACATGAAATGCAGTTTATGAGAACAATTAAATCAACTCAAGTGCTATGGGAGTTTGAAAGTGCAATAAAAATTGGGATATCAATGATAAATAACAAGTCTTACATCTTACACAAAATTTACACTAGCGATACTGTCCCTATTTGGAAATATATTGAAATTTATTACGACTTGATAATTACGTGGAATGATAAGTGCAATTAGTAAGTTTAAAAGACCCTAATGCAATATGCATATGTATTGTATTGAAAATTAAACATTTTTGCCAAGTATCTCAAAAGTACACGAATATATTGGGAAATTTTATTATTTTTGTATTACACTTTTGTTACATACAGTACAACCTGGCGAGCTTATTGCCATGTGGCAATCTATTGGCGGGCTTATTGCTATGTGACTAATCTAACCAGAAAGATGTTTAAGTGGCATTAAGTGAAAACCAGAGTGGAATCCTTTTTTAAAAAAAATCCGTGTTCTAGCGAGATTCGAACCCGCAACTTCCAGGTTGGGAGACAGACGTCTTATTAAAAATTAAGCTACTAGGTGTGGTTTATTGAAAAGTAAATATTTCACACCTAGTATTGATCAATCTTGCACTTTTTTTATCTAACGCTTTTTTATCATTGTTAAATAGTGACTTGTTAAGTTGGTAAGTGCTTAAAATATTACAATTATTTTTTTTATATATTGAACCAATAAGGAATAGTCAAATTTAGAACAAATATTTCTTAATACGATATAAGCCAAAAGGAAGAAGAAGAATATAAAAATTTGTAATAACATTTTATTATAAGCTAGGATAGAAATTCATTCCTTGAAATAGTTTTGTATAGTGAAATGTCTTTCACAGTATTTATGCGCTTCGTAATTACGAATTCGGGAAAGGTACGAAATATACTTCGTATATGTTATATGTTGGCAAACGCTTCTGTTTTTCGTACAAAATACTTGATTTCCATTCCGATAAGGTTGACACCATCCCCTGGGGCGTAGAACCGCAGGTGCTGGTGTGAATGCACGAATAGTCGCTTTAGAATACGCGGGGAGGATTCTCTACCAAAATTCCAGTCCAAATGGACTTTTTATTTACTGGGGATGTTTTAGATAAATCGCACATTTACATGATTTATTGATACAATTTTTTTAAATCATGATCTGTTTGCTATTAATATTTGTTTATTCTACTCCCTCAATATAGACACTTATCTCCATCCCTTCCAAGACCGAGAGGGAAGTAGATAGGTGGTGTGCTGATTTCGAGACATATCAGAGGACAACGACACTCGGCATAGAGCGCATGATGAAGAAGAAGATATAGACACCAAAGAACACTCCAAGTGCGTCTACATTTCATTGTAACATCTTTTAGATAATTTAAACTTCCAAATCCTCTTGAATGCCATCAGTCTGTCTACATTCCAGAGGCAATATATTATATCAATTTTAGGTGGTGTTTGTGGGTTTACTTTTTTTTTTTTTCAGTAACTTATTAATTTTCTGTTTTTTTTTCTTAATTTACATGTACGAGGGTGTGGGCTGAAAAACATCTAAGGTCTCGTTCTGATGATCGGCTCGCCCTATATTGATGAGGTCTATCTCGGCCGGGGAGATGTTATGAGATGAGCCCAAACCTTTTGATAGCTTATCTCTTAAATGTTTTTTTCGGCTATTAATCTTGATATATATGCACGATTTAGGAATGTATTTAATTATGTTCATACTATGTTCCTATCAATGAACCTACATTTTTTTATTTTTTTATCTACGTTATAGGGCTAGTCAAATATAAGTGATGTGAAACTTTATACTATTGTTGCATAAATAATCATTGCTAATTTTTATTTATTCGTTACTTTTCCTAGTCCGTTGTAGTTTTTGGCGTCAAATTCGTAACAGTTCACGTAATCAGGCTTCACGCTCGTGCACGATGTGTTTCGTAGCAGTTCACGTAATCAGGCTTCACGCTAGTGCACGATGTGTTTCGTAGCAGTTCACGTAATCAGGCTTCACGCTCGTGCACGATGTGTTTCGTAGCAGTTCACGTAATCAGGCTTCACGCTCGTACACGATGTGTTTCGTAGCATTTCACGTAATCAGGCTTCACGCTCGTGCACGATGTGTTTCGTAGCAGTTCACGTAATCAGGCTTCACGCTCGTGCACGATGTGTTTCGTAGCAGTTCACGTAATCAGGCTTCACGCTCGTGCACGATGTGTTTCGTAGCAGTTCACGTAATCAGGCTTCACGCTCGTGCACGATGTGTTTCGTAGCAGTTCACGTAATCAGGCTTCACGCTCGTGCACGATGTGTTTCGATACTTTCAATATGTCGGCAATCTTTTGTCTAAAAACGATGTTTTCCTCTTTTGTGAATTATGTAGTAAGTATACGTGAATTATTTAATACAAATAGCAGAAAGAATCCAGTAGGACGAATATCTGATTCTAGCTCGACTTTGAGTTGGTTACGTCTACTGATAAAGGACAAGACCTTTGCGATGTACGCTATATTTATATTTGTACGTACTATAGGCACAAGTGGTCAATATTTCTCCAAACCTTTCTATTAAATATCTCCACTACGATGTGTTAACTTTTTCTTAAATATCTCACCATCTATGTCCATATTTAAAAATATTAAACCCTGATTTTTTTACATTTTGTAAGCTTTAAACTTTAGATGCAAATAACTGAGATAGATTTTATGAGATTATTGGTTTGATTCCTGTTAGAATCCAGATTTCAATAAAAATCATTTCAGATCTCTTTAACGTGTTTCTGTTTTGTTGACAATGTAATATACTCACCAGGTTTACTTTACACAAAGAAAACGTGATGCAATAATACAAATTAAAAAAAAATACAAATAGTATATTACTAGCTATATTTTTTGCATATGATGAAATTAAGTGAGATATTCTTTCTCTGACTATCCCCATGGGGTAATGGAATTATGGTGATAAGAATCATGCGTCATTTTATTAAAATACAACATAAGTAGTGCACGGGTGTGGCTGGACAAGAGGCGTGAGAGCAAGTAAAGTGCAATTTTTTGCCGAGATGTAAGAATTAAATTTAGGTAATATTTTCTCAGATGATGGAAAATTCACAAGATTTATCGAATGTCGTGTAGCGATAGAAAACGAAATCAATGAGACTTGAGTGCCGCATATATGTTACAGTCGAAACGGATATCAAAATCTACTTAGATGATAGTCTACAACAGTATTTTAGAACAAACTCGATTTATGGGAGTGAAACGTGAACGTAGAAAAGACTGAATAGGGCTAAATAAATGCAGTGGAAGTGCGTATATGAGAAAAATGCATGGGGGGGAATGTATGACAGAATATGGAATGAAGTTATAAAAGATTCATTTTGATGACCTCCGTGGCCTTGTTGGTAAGATGCATGTCTTCCTACATGGAGGTTGCGAGTTCGATGTCCGCTGGCACCTAGTTTAAAAATGGTTTCAGTCTGATTTTCCCTTTAAGCCTCATCAACATTTAGTGTTACACACGATTCGCTAGGGGGCTGTTATATTTTCCAGACGAGTCCCAAGTTGCTTCAACTCCTACAACTCTCGTCAAGGACAAAGCGTCCTTGAGGAGAGTTGTAGGAGTTATATGAGAAGGCGTTTGAATGAAGAAGAGTCGAAAAATGCGTTTTGCTCTCTCTCCTCTCTGTATACCTTGACAGGGAGATGACGTGATGGTATGTATGTACGTATGTTTTTGCCTTTGTTATTTTCTTATATTGTTGAACTAAAGGTGTCATGACCATTTATTTTAATACATACTCGTACATTGAAAATATGATTTTTTTATAAAATAAATAAAACACATTATTTTACCACTGTTTTGTTTGAGTTCACTGCCGGTTTTAAATACCTCCGTCTTCCTCTTCAGGTCAAGATGAAAGTTCATCTCCGCAAAGATGTAAATATAACATCAAAAAGTTTAACAAACGTTTTTTCTAAGATTCAAGAAATAAATTTAAAATATTGTAAATTAATAATGTGCTAATTCATAGCAGTGCGAAACTATTCAATGCTTTAGATACCATAAGACGCGGCTCTGTTTTTTTCAGAATACCTGGATTAAAATTAAAAGTCTTACGTAATTTTCTCAGCGAATATTCGTACCACCGTTCGAGATTCACTATGCTAACTTAATATTACACGGCCATGCATTACATTCCCTTAGGCGTCTTCCAATTTACTCCAGTCAACAAACTACCACGATTAAGGCTAAAGCCGCGAGTGCAAATGTCATTACGTTAAGATTTGCATCGTGGTAGAATAACAACGTATTTAGTATACCTTCTACTACAAGCATTAGAAAAGCCAGAAACTGCGCGAAAATTATAATACAGGGTGTCATAAAAAATGTATCCACACTTTGATAGCTGGTAACTTGCTGATTATTTTTGTTTTAGATTTAACTGTCAAGACATAAGGGCTGAAACATTTCTAAGTCTATTTTGAAGTGCTACTGGGAGTAGGAAAACGCGGTAGTAGACTTTTTCTTTAGGGGATTTTTCAATAGTAAAGTTTATGCTGAAAACCTGAAACCATTAATGAATTACGAGAAGCCATTGAAAGAGAATGTGCCCAAATACTAAATGAAATGGTTCTCGATGTTTGTGATTCCGTTGCTTCGCGTTGCCAGTAATGTCTAGACCAGAATGGTCGTTAGTCTGAAAACAGCCGCTAAGTATAAAAAAAATACGAGTACATTTATGTAGTTTATATAAATGGATTTTTTTATACTTAGCGCCTGTTTTAATATAGATATATTATTTATAGGGTCTTGTTTGTGCTCCCCTGATGATGAGGGCAAAGCCTTGAAACAGGTAGGGTTATACCGTTAAAAAAAGTGGAAAAAACAGTGTTTGATAAAAACAATAAATATTGACTATATATGTTAATTAATAAAATTGTGGATAATTTTTTTTGCGACACCCCATATATAATTTTGGGTTACATAAAACTCTAATATATAACTATAGATACATACCATCACACCGTTTCCTTGAAGGCACAGCCAAAGAGGATAGAAGGCCAAACAGTTATATATTACTCCCTTCGCCTCATCCACATTCATTCCTCTTAATACAGCTCATTTTATTTCTTTTACTCCTTACAGACCCTTCTTTAAAAATTTCATTAATTTACTCCAACCATACTTTATTTGGTCTTCCACTACCACAGATTCCTCTCAAATATGCACTGTATACTTCAGTCTTTTAAGTCGATCTTCAGTCATTCATTAACGTGCCTAAACTCTCCAAGTGTTAGAAATACGTTTGCAGTTTTAGAAAGCACTTGAAAACAACCCTTTTTGGGAGGTCTCATTAAAATGTATGATAGTGTATGCACACTGCACACATACACTACACCTAAAGCTGAACGTGTTACTATAAGGTATCGGAAGATTTACAAAGGTTCTTTGTAGTTCATCTTCCCATGGTAAGCTTTCAGAAATTTTTAACCAAATATGTTATTCTGAACAGATTCAGATGCGGGGAAGTACCTTATCTAATGGCCGCAGTCACTACCTTTTTATCCTTACACTCTACTTATATATTTTTATAATATTTTTAATGTCGGTATACTCGTAAGTGGGTTCGAGTCTTGCGTTGAAGCGCCCTTGAGAAGAATCTGCTTTCTAAACGGCGACATATGAACTGTCCTCTTTATATTTTATTTATAGTTAAGGTATTAACATTGTGGAGGTTTAAAGACATTGTAATTGGTTTTTATCAAACACTGTTTATTCCACGTTTTGTAACGGTATAACCCTACCGGTTTCAAGGCTTTCACCGTGAAAGCCTTGAAACCGATAAGGTTATACCGTTACAAAAAGTGGAATAAACAGTGTTTGATAAAAACAAATTATACTGTCTATTCTTTATTTTTAATATAAGTATTATTATTGTATTGTATAAGGATAACAATGAAGAACAAAATATCGACTGATGGCAAGAGGACCGTGTCACCAGCGAAGTTTTTTAGTTGATATAAAAACGTTAGTATTTTGTTTTCAATTTCGTTTGAAAAATTATATTCTTGTGTGTTTATTACCTTGTTTAGATTTTTTCTGACCAAAAAAATATATCTGCTTGAAGTAAAAACTAAACAGAAAAACTTTATTTAAAAAAAATTTAATATCAAGGAAATCAAACACATAGCCCCATGATTGGAAAACTGGTGTCTTATACAACTAGGCCACGTGCAAAACTATGATATCCTTCCTGTTATTAGTTGCTCATTTAGCGAAACAAATCAATCGTTTAAACGAAATATGTGAAAAGACTCGTTTACCAAGAGTTTACTTATTTTCAAATACATACATACAGACAATCACGCCATTTCCCTGTCAGGGTAGGCAGACAGGAGAGTGCCAGACTTTCCTATCTCGACACACATCCTTAACTACTTCTACATCTATGTTATACACCTTCTTATACAATGTCTACTATTTCTCAGACTTTCTACGTTTCCTTATTTCAGAATATCATTCACTTGATCCAACCGTACTTTTCTTGGTCTTCCTCTTACACGCCTTTGACTCACATTAGAACTGTATATGTGTTTTGTTAGTATTTTTTCAATCATTCGTTCCACATGCCCAAACCCTCTCAGCGTGCTCTAATTAAATTCATCCCTAATTGATCCTTAGTTCCCCTTCATCCCTAATTAGTCCTTAGTTCACATTCACCCCTAATTAATCCTTTGTTAACATTCGCCCCTAATTAATTCATTACATATATTGTTACTCCATGTATTCTTCTAAGTTGATGTATTTCTTCAACATTTATGCGGCTCCTTTTTGCCCTTTTTGGAGAAAAAAGGAGCCATTTTTGCCTTTGTCCACGTCTACGTTTCATACCCATACATCAAAGATGATACTAAAATTCTACTGTGGGGTATCATCTTAGTCTGATCATTGATTCCTAATCACTTTGTTTCTTATTCTGTCATACACTCCACGTATTCTTCTCAATGCACGCATTTCTATAGCATTTATTCAGCTCTATAAGTCTTTTTCAACGTCCACGTTTCCCTCCCATACATAAAAGTTGTCACCAAAATATTATTATGGAATATCATCTAAGCATGTTTTGATACTGTCCGGTGGTTCAAGTAATCAAAAAATCAATATTAAAACTATGGAATTCTGCCAAAAAACTTCCACATAAAGAAAGATTGACTCCCAAAATAGAGCAATATTAAGAAGTCAGATATCTAAACAGCGCTATTTAAATTGTCATTTTATTATTATAATTATCATGCATATAAGATTAGGATCAAATGAATATGTTGATAGTTCAAATTTGTAATCCTTAAATTAAATTTATTTTCAATACGGTATCGGGTTAAACCATGTCTGCAGGCGGGTTACTGTTAGTTAATTAAAAGAAGTAAGCGACTGCACACAGCCTCGCGGTGAGCGCGTGGCTTCTGTTATATTAGTGACTATCAGGGCAGGGCTGTGTTTAGTTCCCATGCCGCTCACATTCGTGATCGAGATTTTAGTATGAAAATTCGTTTATTTATTTCCCTTCCATTTATTAACTCAAAAAAATGAATAAACAATTATTATCTCAATCTTAGGTCTTGAATAAAACTCTAGTTTTTCTATTTTATCTTAAATAATATTGGTGACAATTTTGATGTATGCAATTGAATCGTGAACGTGTTAAAAGACCGAAACAAATAGAATATATTATGTAGAAATGCGAGCATTGTGAAAAATATATAGTATGACAGAATACGGAATGAAGCGATACATCTCTTGTAACCCACATGTAACCTTAAGGATTGTGATGTGTTAAGTTAGATAAAGAAGAACACGCTTAGATGGTTTAGACATGTAGAAAAAAATGAATAAAGAAGCGTACCTTAAAAAAAGAAACGTGATTATCTACTACATATCGGGTTGTCTGGAAAGTAATTTCG
Organism: Odontocerum albicorne; assembly: GCA_949825065.1. Classification (NCBI taxonomy): domain Eukaryota; kingdom Metazoa; phylum Arthropoda; class Insecta; order Trichoptera; family Odontoceridae; genus Odontocerum; species Odontocerum albicorne. Next base: position 41,936,426 of record OX463843.1, on the reverse strand, counting down.
TATTTTTAGATCAAATTAAAAAATAAAACTGAATAAATGCTGTACGAATGTGTGTTTTGAGATGAATACGTGGAGTGGCAATGTGTAACAGAAAATGTGATATATGGGGAACAATGAAAAATGGAGGCAAGTTGCTATTTGAGTTGTGTTTTCTTGGGTGATGGAAGTCACAAGACATTGTAATTTGTTTTTATCAAACACTGTTTATTCCACTTTTTATAACGGTATAGCACTACCGGTTTCAAGGCTTTCACCTTATCATATATCAACCAGTCTTGTTTGCGCTCCCCTGATGATGAGGTGAAAGCCTTGAAACCGGTAGGATTATACCGTTGTAAAAAGTGGAATAAACAGTGTTTGATGAAAACAAATTAAAGAGTATTTAAATGTCCACAATGTTAATGCCTTAACTATAAATAATGTAGAGTTAGTTAAAAGAGATATCGAACGACGTTTAGCGATAGGAAATAAAGTCAATGGAGTACTAAAACATATATTCTCGAAACAGATATTATCAAAATCTACAAAGATGATAGTTCACAACAGTATGTTACTACCTACTTTTATGCATGGCGGTGAAACGAGAGCTTAGAAAAGGCTGAAAGGAGCCAAATAAATGAAATTAAATTCATGCACTAAGAAAAATAGATAGGGGGGCCATAAGTGACAGAAAACTAAATGAAATGGGATGAATGTGGACTTAATGCTGATGCTTTAAGCAAAATAAAGAAGAGCACGCTGAGGTTGTTTGGGCATGTAGAACGAATGAATGAAGAAAGATTAACAAAACAGATATATAGTGCGAATGTGATTGGAAGATGCATGAGAGAAATACCAAGAAAAATATGATTGGATTAAGTTAATTATATTCTAAAAGACGGAAACGTAAAAAGTCAGAGAATCGTTTAAATAGTATGAGAAAGTATATGGATTTAGAAAGGGCTAAGAATGTATGTCGAGGACGGAAAATCTGATGATATATCCTCTCTGCCTAATCCGACAAGGAAATGTCGTGATGGTATGTATGTTTATGTTTTCTTAATTTTTTTTGTCAGTTGTCCTACAAAGTAGTATTCTTGTCGCCCTTGTGAAGTTGAATGAATTTGATTCTTTTTTTTAACTTTCTGTATTGAACTACTATATATATATATATATATATATATATATATATATATATATATATATATATATATATATATATATATATATATATATATATATATATATATATATATATATATATATATATATATATATATATATATATGTATATCATACATTGGTATTTTCATTTTATACTATATATCATATTTTCAAATACATATTTTAAAACATCAATTTTATCCCAACGTTAATATCGGATATATCCGTTCAGTCTTCTTTGATAAATTTTCCCCTACGTTTTTTTTTTCAATATATAACGTTTAAAAGTAAACAGTCGCGCCGAATATTTTCGAACTTAATGCATTCAATACGTCAAAATAATCAACGGTTTTATCACATTTTGTCACTTTGAAACATTATCAAATTGCGTGATATTTCATTTATTAATAACTTTCTTTTTCAGTGCGTGCGTGCTCAAAATACGAATGGCAAAAAAATATTATCATTTGTTTTGTAAAAAAGTACAAAACAAATGTTTGGTGAAAAAATAAATTACCTAATTTTTAATATTACGAGTACCTTCCAATTGTCCACTCGTTTTACTTTGATAGCAAGTGTTTCAAAATTGGAATACTTACGTTACGCAGTAGCTTCTGTATATCTGGTTTGTTTCATGTTTGCTTCACGGCATAGTATTTTTTGTTTCAATTTCGGCTTAACGATACTAGGCAAATTATACGATAGATAGCAGTTGAACTTAATATAGATATTAACAGTAAAAATGCTGACATATATAAATTTAAAGAAATGTCAATTATGCCCATTTACTATGCATTTGCTATCGTGTCTTTATTGTTAACTGTAAATTGTAAATATACAATTTTTTTTCTAGGTCAAAGTTACACGAACTGGAACAAGAGCATATGGTTTATAGCATCCTTCTTCGGGAAATAAAATTTACCGGAAATTATTTTTATATGTCGTTAAAAAAATGCTTCTTATATTCTCGTTATTGTCGTACCGTGAAAAGAATTTATGTGTATGAAGATTTATGGCGCGCAGCCACAAACCATTAAACCTGTTATCGGTTTTCTTTGGTAAAAAGGGACAAATTCTTAAAAAAAAAACTAACCACAACTTGTGATTTTCATAATTTTTTGAACCTTTTTCATTACCGCTTTTATTTAGAGTCAAATTATTATATTTCAGTTCAGTTCAAACCCAACACCACCCATGCTGTTATGGGGGGCAAAATAGTACCCATCAAGCGCGATCGAAATCTTCTTTATATTTTTTACGAGTGTGATGTCACGTAGAAACCTTGATGAAACTACTGAAAGACTCCTTTGGTGGTGAAACACCTGTGTAAAAAGAATATTAGTAATAAAGGACTTAAGGTCATGGGAAAAGGAAAATGACTCGCAGCTCAGTAAATATAAAGTGACATAAGATCTGGAGTCTTATAGTCTAGCCAGTACTTTTACTAAATAGGTCTGAAAATGAATCGATATAAGATGTAAAACATCTGCATTTGATAAACAGCAAACATAAAATAAGTTGTAAGTGCAGTTTTTATAATCCCATAAAACGAAACCTTTTTTATTTCATTTAACCAAGAAGATTGTAAAATTTAGATGCAATAAAAATGAGTGCATTCTCAGCAATACTTAATTATATCTTAAAATGCAAATTTAATGACGCTTATTGTAATATTGGAAATTTTCTTGAAGTCTTCAATATTTGTTAATATACTCGTATATAAATATTATGGACTAAAATGTCTGATTACATTACTTAGACAAAAAATTTAATTATTATAATAAGAAGAATTTGCAAAACTGAGAAAAATCGAAGGAGTTTTATGAGAAGGTGTATGGATGAAAAGGAGACATAAGATACATGTCACGTTAAGAAAATGTGGTGCTCTATCATTTCTATTCACCCCGATAAGGAAGCAGTGTAACGGCATGTAGATGTGTGTATAAATTATTTTATATTTTTTTAGGCATATATTATACAAAACTGACAAGATAATACAGCAAAATTGTATACATTTGATTTTTAATTAAAATTTTGTATTATTTATAATGTATATCTTCTCAAACAAATCCTTCTGTTTTTCTTACTTTTTACTTTTCCTTCTTTCAAAATTCACTAACTTTATCCAACTATACTTTTTTGTCATCATACACCACGGCTATTACTCATACTTGCATTGTTAATTTGTTTAGTTAGTCTTTGGTCAGTGTTATTACATGGAGCGGAATCATGGACCCTCAAAGTTGGTAGTATGAACCGACTGGAAGCATTCGAAATGTGGATACACCGGAGAATGCTACGGATACCCTGGACGGATAAAGTCAGCAACACGAGGGTTCTTCAAAGAGGCAAAGTTGACAGAAAGTTGCTGACTAATAATAAAATTCGAAAGGCATTTGGGTCATGTATCAGGTGCAGTAATTTGTACTTTGGTACATCCAAGGCCAAAAAGAGGATCGAAGAGGTGTTGGCAGGGGGCAAATCTCCTGGCTCCGCAATATACGTGATTGGACTGGTATAAGGAGCGTTGGGGATCTTTTTCGGGCTGCCGGGGACAAAGATGCTTACTCTCAGGTGAGGTTAACGTTGAGGGGACCTGACATGACACTAGGAAGAAGAAGTATTTCGTCGCCCATGCATTTGACATATCCAAACCATGTGAACAAGTTTTAAACTTATCAATCTTCTCGTATGTATCCTCTATAATTACATTTGTCCTCTCATACATATATACACTACATACTCTTTCGATTTCGGTTTACATAAAGTATATCGAAAAAATGTTATATTGTTTTTCTAGGAAAAACGTCACTTTAATATTTTGTTAAAATCTCTAAAACTACAGGATCTTTCAATAGGGACGCTCAAAATTTGTTAGGTTATAGCGGCCATGTTGTTAAAGCAACATCTGTCAAATTTATTGTGAATTGTTCAATAGTGTATGGCAAATTACTATGGAAGGTATAACGTTGAACAAAGTGTGCAAATTATCAAATTTTATTTTCAAAATCTGTGCTCCGTTCGAGAAACGTGCCGCGCATTACGTGATTTTTATCCTCGCCATAACCGTTCTGCCGAGGTGACTTTTCAACGTTTGGTGGCCAAATTCGAGTCAACCGGTTCGATAAATAATCAGCCAACACTTTTACGTCATCGAAACGAGAGGTCTGCTGAAAACATCATCAAAACTTGGTTACAAGAAGTTGTGTGCGAGATGGGTGCCCAGAATGCTCTCACCAGAGCACCGTCAAAATCGCGTGAATTTTTGGATTGTTTTGCACAGGAGGGAGAAGCTTTTCTGGACTCTATCGTGACAGGGGATGAGACGTGGGTGTGTCACTACACCCCAATAATTTTCCAACGATCAGGAGGTTGAGGAAGCTGTGAAGAAGTGGCTGAAAGAGCTGGCGGCGGAGGTCTATGACACTGGCATACAAAAGCTGGTGCCCCGACTACAAAAATGTATCGATCTCGACGGCGATTACGTTGAAAAATAGTTTAATATATTTGTGAAGTATCCTGTGAATTTCAATTAAATACAAGCATTTTTCGATCCTACATAAATGTTGTAACCTTACTTTCTGGATGACCCTCGTATGTAACGTAAAAGCTAACACAATATCTTGTAGAGCAGAAAATTTCCTTTTGAATGACGTATAACCTTTACCATTTTGTTTTACTTTTGGTGCTCATTTTTATATGAGAAAATAACGGACACAACTTTTGTTAACACCCAATAAGAAGTTATTAAAAAAACATTTTTTACGATGTAAAATGTATAAGTAATCCGAAATAATTAACTATTTTAAAAAGAGGGGAAGTACTTTTTTTAAGAATATTAAATACAATACAAACATACATAATGTTACACCGTTTCCCTGTCAGTGTAGGCAGAAAAATATAGTGCCAAACGTTTCTATCGTGAGACACACATTTCTCCTCCTCTACACATTCTTCTTTCAAAAATTACTTTTTACACGTTCTTCTTTTTTGAAAATATTATTTATTTGACCGAATTATAACTCTCACTTTTATACTGTATACTTATTTTATTAGTCATTCTTCATTCATTCGTTCTTCATGCTTGTACCATCTAGGAGTACTTCTCTTAATTATTTACTAATCACATCAGCAAATTACTACATTTTATATTCTATCATACTTCATCATTCCATGGATTATTCTCAGGACACACATTTCTATAGCATTAATCCTTTAAATATTTTTTCATGTCCACGTTTCACAATTATTTTTTCACATCAGGGCGATATCAAAAAACAATACCGAGTATAATTATTACGCAAGAATGACAATATTCAAGGTATCTCAATTCAACAACTCAAAAAATATTTTAATCAGTAGAAAACAGTCGTGAAAATCTTTCAACATACCTTGTTGTAGATATTTCATATTATTTATCGGCAATACAGTACTTATTGCTCCGTAGACCTTGTTTTATTCAAAACATCTTGCAAATTTCTTCTTTATTTTTCCCCCTTTTGAAAACATACTTATCAAATTGGATAATTTATCTTCTTTATCTGATTATATTATTAAAAAACATTGCGAAGAAATTTTCACTTTCTTCAAAAAATTAAAATTGTTAATTTTTCACATATTCCAATGAAGATAATTTTTCAATTATATATTTATAGTTTGGAAATTCTAGGATGAGTCCTGTGACAGCTCACAAATTTGCCCCAATACAACCTTATAAGTTGCTATTTATTAGAATTGAGGCTTATATTAAAGTTGATAAAATAATTAAAATTACTGAACATCGTTACAAGGTTGTATTGGGACAAATTTGTGAGCTGTCACAGGACTCATCCTAGAATTTCCGAACTATAAACATAGTAAAACAAACTAAAGAAAACCCAACAGAATAAGCATTTCGTTCGTCATATTTGTACGTCTTGGCCCTAAAGTAAACTAAGCTACTGACTTATTGTGTTTTATTCCATTTTTATTGTATGCAGTACAACCTATTGGGCTTATCACCATAGTGCAATTTCTTTGAAACACCGAAAGAAGTTAGTCAGTCAAGTTCAAAATTACTTTTTCTTTTGATTTTAGTATTTTATCTTGTGACACTTTATCTTGCACTAATGCAACTGTTTCTGAAGGGAACGCTTCTGCTTCTCCGTCTTAACAAGAGTAATCTTCAATAAATTCTATGCCTAAGTGCCAATCTATGCCAATCTATGCCAATCTTTATGGAATATGACAGATAAGATACTTCGTAAATAGCATCAAAATGTATTTTACATTTCTACTTGGCTCTTCATTTCCTTTGAAAAAAACTTAACTTGTTAACCGTGCGATATTCATTTTTTAACATTTTAGAATGTAACGAAACAACACGTCTACTATCAGCTCTAGCTGACATATTACTGCGAATAAATCTATCAAATTTTAACTGCAACATCGCCTGACTATGCTATTGATGTGATATATATCTCATACATGCTATGACTTGTTCAGGCAGGAAAGTTTTGGACCTAACTACGTAAAGAGGTCTTAGAGAAAACCAGACTGGAACCTTTCTTGAAATATTGGGTACCAACGGGAACCAAACCAAGTCTTACCAACTAGGCCTAGCGGGTAGATTAGACGTCTCTGTCTTGCTGGGGGCATACGGTAAAATCTTATATTCTTTCATATTTGCTGTTAAAAACCTTGTCTGATTCTAGGTCTCTACTGATCTCAATTCTGTAACCTTACTTCAAGTACCAATATGTCCCTGGAGATTATCTTAAATATAAATGAATGCAGAATGAAGGTAACAGAAATGAATGCATGAATAATTTCGATGTTTTAAGTAAGATAAAGAAAGAAACTTTAAGATGGTTTAGACATGTGGAGAGAATGAATGATGAAATATTGACTTTAAATATTGAGCGAGTATACAAGTCAGAAGTGCTAGGTGAATAATAATTTTAATATTTTATGCGACCATGTAAATTACTTTTGTCTGATTGATTGGAAGAGATTTACACCTGGCAATAAGCCCACTAGATTGTTTTACAATGAAGTGTTAAATATATAAATAAAGGTATGCGTGAAAGAGGTAGACCGAGAAAAACTTGACTGGGGATCTAATGGACCAAATTTTATAAGAAAGTAATGTTAAGTATGAATAATAAAAGATTATGCATGACGAGATGTATAAATGTGTAGGAGGCCAAAGTTGTGTATTCAAATAGGAAGTTTGGATATCTGTTCTATTTACCTTCCTCGCGAAGGGAAACGTCGTGATGATATGTGTGTATGTATGGCAATATCAGCCTGTCAACTCTTGGACGTCCTTCAAGCAATTTAAGAAAGCACTTTTAAAGACGAGACTGTCATTCTATACAATCTTAACCATCACTTTCCTTCAATTTGGAACCGCAGCATTCTTTGAAAAGTTCGTAAACGTTATTAAATCAATATTTTATTTCAATTCGTAAAGTATTACGCAATATAGCGTTAACGATCTCTATTCGACATATCAATAACCTGATGTTGCAGGTTTAATTTGCAGGGGAATCTCAATTTGCCCTCGCTTTTAGTGTTGCCTGTAAAACAGAATCGGCACCCAACCCCATTACAAATAGAGGGTGAATACATACTATTCGCGTTTTGAGCTTTAAGTGCCATAAAAAGTATTGTTTGTTTTATTTTCCTGAATTTTCATTTTCCAGCGAAGTCTTCCTATGGTATCTACCCTGCGAAAAACACCTTGGGAAAAACAGAAAAGATCAACCTTTTCAATGACTTTCAGATGTAATATTCAAACTGACTAATATACAGCGCTTTTATTTGACGCCACATAGAACTTTTAGAATGTGATAATAATAATAAAATTTATAAAGCGCCGTTTAAAGAGCAGACTCCCGTTAAAGGCGCTCTAGCTCGGGATTTGAACTCACTATTATTGACAGATTAAAAATAACATTTAGTTCTAAGGATAAGTAGGGGGGGGACATTGGACATTAGATTAGAAACTTCCCCGTATCTGCATATAGGGTAGAGTGTGGACTGAAAAACATTTAGTATCCTTGCGGCTGAGCTCACCCTATATTGGTGGGGTCTATCTCGGCCGCGGAGATCTTATGAGATGAGCCCAGACTTTTTGATAGCTTCTCTCTTAAATGTATTTTCTACAGTTTATCTTGAGACATATGTTTATTTATTTACTTGTAAAGAAAAAAAATTACCAAGAATACGGTAAAAAAAATACCAAGGTAAGACGAACTTCAAAGAAACCTTTGAAGATCTTCCGATGTGTGATAATAACATATTTCTTCATTAGGTGTAGTATATATGTATATTTGTTGTGTTGATGTAAAATCATAAATTTTGATAATACTTCCGTAAAAGGATTTCTTTCAAGTGTTTTCTTGAGCTGTTCGCATACGCCTAATACATATCTTAACACTTTGAGACAGGCTAATATCGATCCAATTTTAATATACTCGTAATACAAGAAACCGAACATGAACCCAAAATAAAAATCATAAATTCATTAAATATTGCGCATTTATTTTAAAACCATTATAATTTCAAAATAAACATACAAACATGACGGAAAATACTCTATTAGCTATTAAAACTAATCAAAAAAGAGATTTCACTAACTATAGTATCGCCAGAACATGTTTCAACATGGTCATCAACCATCCTTCTTCATAACAAACGATCTCTTGTCACATGTAACACCTCCTAAACTGAGTACCCTATTACCTTTTTTTACCTGGTCACTCAATCGGATGGGTACGTGGCTTCTGTTCCTTTTGCTATTCACAGTTACCACCAAAATCGACCAGTCAACGCTGTTGTTCCCTCGCGCTATACGTATACCATATATCCAAAGTATTGTAAGATTTTTTTCACATACAGCACAAATTTTTCACATACAGCTAAATCCCGAGTTCTTCAATAATCTATTATTTGGTACTTCTGGTAGTCGATGTAATACACAAGAGCCGTCCCCAACATCAACAATATAATTATTCGTATTTCGCACACCTTGAAAGTCTTGCACACCTTGAAAGTCTTGCACATCTTGAAAATTGAGAAAACAAGTAGTATTCGAACCAATAGAATCTTTGTTAAAATGTTTGAAGTAAGAATCACGTGTTTTTTTATCTTTAATTAAGAAAGTCTCTAAATAAAGTAATTTATAAGTGAACCTATGATGGTATCTTGCTAAGCAAAGATTTTTACAATGACACCACGAAAATCTAAGCTAAAAAACTCTCAAAGCATCCTATTTAAATATGTATCAGGATGACATGTATTCCTCTATCCTTAATGACGATTTCTAGAAGTCTCTTATTGAAGGGTTATACTCTCAGAGTAACTGAAATGTCATCTTACATTGAATTCCGTCACCAAAATCCTGTTGCAGACTTTAAGCATGTTAGAAGTTTATTATAATAATAATAAAAGGACAATTTATATAGCGCCGTTTTTAGAGATCTGACTCTCCTCAAGGGCACGATTCAAACCTACTTTTATTGACGGATTAAAAATATTACAAAATAAATTAATTTAAGTTTAATTATAGGAAGGTAGTAATGACTGCGACCATTAGATAATGTTTTTTCCCGCACCTGCATATGGTCAGAAAAAACATATTTAATTAGAAAACCGTAGAAAACTTATCATGGGAGACGAACTATAATGAGACCTTTCTAAATCTTCTGATTTTGATAATTACACATTCGGATTTAGGTGTAGTGTGGTATATATTATATGTGTACTGTTTATATATAATCATAAATTTTTAAAGACTTTCCAAAAAGTCTTGTCTTCAAGTACTTCCTAAGGCTGCACGCTCTAACTATATCTTTAATTACTTTGAGGCAGACAAAGATATATGAATGGTTGAATTAAAATAGGCACTAAGTACCAAAAAAAAAACAAAAAAAAACTAAGTATGCAGTTTCATTATATTGTATATGACATATAGAACGAAACTGCATACTTAGTTTGTTTTTTTTTTTTGGTACTTAGTGCCTATTTTAATTCAACCATTCATATATTTGTATAGGTAAATATCACTGCATACGAATATAAATATTACTCAAGAAAACGAAAGTTTATCAAAAGTAAAGATTCATTAAATGTTGCACAATCATAATATAACGTGTATATGTGTTATGTTCACATATAATAATAAATCTTAATAAGACTTCCGAAAAATGGTTGTCTTCGAGTACTTCCTAAGGCTGCACACACAACCCATATACATATCTTACACTTTGAGACAGACAAAGGTCGATACAATTGAAATGTTACTCGAGAAAAGAAAGTTTAAAATAAATTAAGATTAACAAGTTATTAAATAATACATAATAATATAATGGTTGCAATAATAGAATAAAAACTTCAAATGACAAAAAATACACTATTATAAATCAAGATATAACCTTTAAATGTAATGGAATACTGTGCACAGCCTTAGAAAAACCAATATAGGAAAAAAAATGTTAAAATTTTTATTACTAATTAGGAAATCCTTTTGAAACTTAGATGTGGCAAGGAAGAAAGACTAAAGGGGGTTGAAATAAGAACGTTGCGTAGAATATGTGGTGTGGAGTTCATATATTATATATTTTTAGTGTTTATATATGAGTATTATAAAAAATATATATAAATCTCCCAAAAAGGAATTCGATGAATACAGGTTGAATTAATATTTTCCAAACAAGATTTTTGTGGGCATTCTGCCTGTCTTCGATTGCGCATAACCGCGCCATACCACTTATATCAATAGAAATAAACATGACAACAGAAAAACCAAAACGATATTTTTATGACACTCGCACCCCAAGAATGGGGTTCGCCCCGCGCAGAATTTGTTTTTTCCCCAAAACTCAATCGGGACGCGAACGTCGAGTTGGGCTCACCCTTCGTACATTCATCCGTCGAGGAGAAATTGCTTTTCGGCTCGTGGAAAGTACCATCACGTAAGGCGAGTGGAATTCTTTTATTGCGCCTTCTTCCACGGAGCGCCTCGTAATGGCCCTCCGAAGATTAAAAATACGCCGGTAAATTGATATATCAACCCACACAAGCCATTAGGGTACACGCCGTAGCAGATTGCTTGTTCCGACATTACATAGATTCTCATAAAAAATCATGCATATTTCAATACGAGATATTTGCACATGACTGCGTTCACAGACGAATGCATTCATTTCATTTTTTAAAGACACTGCTTCTAGAAGCGTATAAAACACAACGGTACGTACTGTCGAGTTTATCATTTAAATTAATATTATAACAGTATAAAATGCAAGTGTATAAAATAAATTTATGTTTAAAAAAACATGAATGGGTAAGTGTTAAATATACAATAGAAGGGGTGAAAGATAGAATAGTATACGTATAGGTACAACATTCCAAAACACAAACCATTTTGTCGATACAAAGAACTTCTTCACTAGGCAAGACCTGTGACAGAGTGATTTCGTTCCTTAACAATTTCGTACTTAAAGATTTCGTTCCTAAATATGTACTCAAACTCTTATTCAAGCCGTCACATACTTTATTATAGTATATCAACAACTCCATAAAAAATCATGTCCAATCTCGTCACACGCTCATCATTCGCATCAGTCATTCCCTCATATAATTATGTAGAAACTTCCACAAATTCCTCACTTCTTCTCTCACGATCAAAGAGCCAAATGTTTCACATTTTTTTAGTTTCTCTTTCCATTCTTTCTTCGTTCTGCCACTTCTTCGCCTTTCATTTATTCAAGATACATATGTATATTTGTTTCAAAAATCTTTCACTGCTCAGTTTTTCGATGGACCCTCAAGATTCCTTTCTAAATTCTACTTATCTGTTATATTTTCACCGACCATTCCTTACTCGATCACACTTGAATACTTTATCATATATCGCATGCTCTATCATACATTTCATGCTCCATAATATATTACATGCTCTATCATACATTATCATAAATTCCATGCTCTATCATAAATTTCATATTCTATCATACATTCCATGCTCTATCATACGTTCCATGCTTTATCGAAGGGCATTAAGAGTAGTCCCGTTGCATCTCTCACTTCGCCAGTTCAATGTATTTGGATTTTTCTTCTTGTGCGTCTTCCTTCCACGCATCCAGTAACCACAAACCGCTCCAAACTGTCTCCTTGATCACAAGCAATGTGCCCAAAAAATTGGAGGACTCGCCGAAGATATGTCGGTGATTCTCAGTTCTTCGAGAATGTAGACGTTTTTACCTAAGCTGGGCACCATCACACTATTTTGTACTGTCATTTTGTCAGTAAAATGAATTAAATTGAATAAAATATAATGTATAGAAAATAACCCTTTTTTTATTTGAATACAAATACAAAAGTAATAAATATGAATAACTATGAAGACAGTTCTATTGGACTTCATATATAATTATTTTTTTCAATTAATATTGCGTCAAATGCTCCTAACGATGAGTCGAGTGACAGTTGTTCAAACCGCATTCATGTTTCGTAGCGTTTGACGGATTTAATTTTTTTCTGCAATTTGTTTGCTCTCATTTCAGGCATTTTCAATTTTTATATACGAAAAATGTTATGCTGAAACAGCCGTAAGTGTAAGAAAATGTATTTATTTTCTAACTATTTCACACAATGAAAGAATTGTAAAAAAGGAAATAAAAAGAACTTTACAAATCAACCTGCTAAGCCAATTGTGATGAGTGCTTGCTAAGAATATTTATTTGATTTTGTATAATATTTACATACATACCTTCTCATATGGCGTCCCTTCTTTCTTAATTTTCTTTTATGATTTCCCTTCTTTCTTAATTTTCGTTCATTCAAAATACGATTTACTTGATCCAGCCATACATTCATTGGTCTTCATCTACCCTACATTTATACTGTATATTTGTTTTTTTAGACTTTCTTCATTCATTCGTTTCACTTGCCCAAACCATATCAGGGTGCTCTTCTACATCTTTCTCAATACATCAACCTTAAGTTGATCACATATATACAGCATTTATTCGGCTTTGCTCAGTTTTTTTCCCCATTAACACGTTTCACTGACATAAATTAAAGTTCACATTAAAAATACTTTTGTGAACAACCTTCTTGGCAGATTTTGATACTGTACTGTTCGAGCATATACGTGTATGTTTTAGTGCCTTATTGACTTTGTTTTCTATTGCTACGCACTGTTCGATATCCCTCTTAACTCTTCCATCATAACAGAAAATACTGCCGAAATTATTGAATGTTTTGACTTATACTAATTTTTCATCACTCGCCCATATGTCGCATAAACTTTTCCTTTTACGAGTACTCTGTTCTATCACCATGACTTTGGATTTCAAAACATTCATTCTCATGTCTTCCTCTTCATCTCTCATACAATTAATTTACTAATCAAGCTCTGTAACGCATCGTCACTTCGTTCATTTGTATAATAATTCTAATACACTTTCTTACTCTAATATACCTGACTTTCACTTTTAGACCATTTCAAGAAAATATTTTAAACGAGTTTGCGGTTACAATTGTCACAAAACAGCGTTATGTTAAATGTGCCGCTGTTGTTATATCAAGGATTTTCGTCGGTTCTTATGTCAAGACTTATAAATCCGATGAATCGACCATCATCCAATTCAACTGGAGTTGCCTGGCAAAACTCCGCATACCCTCATTTCAGAACCTTTACTGAAACCTATCGGTTACGTTGTGTCAATGATGTGCAGTCGGTTAATTTTCTTGATTCCTTCTTACGTAGCGTCTGTAAATATCTACCATATCTGGTTCGACATATCCACCTCATTCATAGCATTCCAGGGAAACTAAATCCCAAAACACTCAGTTAAATAAATAATAAGGTCACTGGCACTTAGTTGTTGGAGTTATGTTTGAAGAAACTTTATCCTTATTTCGTATTATTGCGGCCAAATTGGATGGCTCGGTGCGAGAGTTTGCGCGAATAATAATTTATTCGAGTCCAAACACTCAGTTAAATAAATAATAAGGTCACTGGCACTTAGTTGTTGGAGTCATGTTTGAAGAAATTTTATCCTTATTTCGTATTGTTGCGGCCAAATTGGATGGCTCGGTGCGAGAGTTTGCGCGAATAATAATTCATTCGAGTCAAAATCCATATTTTTTAAATCTAGCTACTGCATGTTGTTTGACTGTTTTTTTTTTCGTTTAACTTGGGCTAAGGGAGTTCGTTTGACCAATAAACCATTAAGGAATTATCCTAGATCTCTTAGAAATATAATGGTTAGCCGTTAACTTATAGCCGGCTGACTAATTCAAATGTCCCATCGTTAAAAAAGGGTATGATGGTTTTTGCTCGGAATTGTAAACAAAGTATCTAGAAAGAGTTCATTTCCTTCGTAAAAGTGGTTATGGATGCGGTTGAATACAGACAGTTGGCAAATGATGTCCATTCGCTCTCCACCCAATGGGAAGAAGATGAAGGACTACCCTTAGAGAGGCTCGAGGAGCACTTGTTCACTAGCCCGAGGACCCACTTCAGAGACGGATGACTCTCGCTTGCCTACGCTTCTTCAAGATGTCGGAAGCCCTATTAATCTCCCTGGTATACTGGATGAATGGTTTTACTATTATGGAACTCGCTGTCAAAACACCAAAAACAACAAGAGCCAGCTTCTGGGAATGGAGTTGGACCCAATATGAAATTCTTCAGTGCGCCAAGCCGCTGAGCATATTCGCCGGCTGCCACATTACATCAGTGATCTAAGTTTTAGACGACAGCAACCTCCGGTCTCTCAAAATGACCCGGCACTCGTAATCGGACAACCGCATGTAAAATCGCTTGAAACTTGTCATTTAATTTGTAATAATCTTGCATTTCATTTTAAACTTGTTTTTTTTGCTGATTTTTTAAATCTGAACTTTAAATAAATTTTATTCTAATTGTTAACACTCAACATTCATTACTATATATAAGAATAATATTTTAACATAGATAATGTTGATTCTACCCTGTTAATAATTGAACTATGAAAAAAGAAGGTATCGTATGATATGAGATGTTTTTTTTTACTTGACAGGTTTTTTATGGTTACTGAAACCGAAAACAAGTAAGTCAAATTCCTTTAAAGTCGTTCAAAATAAAAGAGTTTCAATTCATTCAATTATATAGTAGTACCCTTCAACATATCAGAACTAGTTATTCGGGCATATTAAATACTGTGACCATGAGAATAGGTTGATGAGTTTATATTATCTGGGCAGCATGTTTACGTGTGATGGGCGAGTTCAAAGAGGCATTGAAAGAATGTTAGCGATAAGGAACAAGGTAAACGAAGCTTTCAATATATATACAATAATCGTGTTATATCAAAAGTAATTAAAATAAGTATACATAATAGTGTGTTGGTGTCTTCCTTGATGTAGGGAAGTCAAACTTGAAAATGACTAACGTGAATGTTTTGGAGATGCGTCCACTAAAGAAAAAATATGGATTGACAATATATAAAAGAAGGCGGAACGAAGACTTCAGAAATGAATGGATGATTTAAGTAAAATTAAGCAAGAATATTTAAGATGGTTTGAACACGTGGAAAGAATAAGTGAAAAAAGAATGAATTAGCGAGTATACAAGTCTGAAGTGTAAGGTATGTGTAGAATAGATAGACCAAAGAAATTATGACGATTAAATAGACCACATATTAAAAGAAGTCAGAGTGAGAAATATGAACAAAAGAAGATTTTGCTTAATGTATGAATGTAGAGGAGGCGAAAATTATATTCTAGAATGGATACTTTTATAGATCTGTTCTCTTTGCTTACTCCGCAAGAGACACAGCATGATGATAACATATGTATAAATGTACCGGGAGACACCATTGTCTTCAGACACATTAATCAAACTTTCAGGTTTCGAACTACTGAATTAAGCAGAGAACTCTCAGATCGTCATCGCACGTGTTAACAATACTGATCCGCACGTGAAGAGGTGATAAAACTTGATTACGTCTAGCGCGTGTAAGAATTGTTACCAGACAAAATCTATCTCCAGACTAAGGCCTCAGCCACACAGATAGGAGCCTCGCTTCGTGCTTAGAGCTACGCTGCGAGCTAGGTGACATATCCTAGCGAACCAACGCACCGCGTACTATCGCAATGGTCACACTACACACTTCGCGCCACGCTACGTGACGATTAGTCACCTAGTGAGTCTCCTAGCGAACAGGCGTGTTGGTTAATTGTATTGTGGTACCAAGGGATTTTACAAGATGGAAGAAGTTTTAATAGCAGCTGTGTATAAAAGGGAGCCTTTGTGGAACCCATCGAGTAAATTATACAAAAATGTACCTGTAATAAAATCACTTTGGAATGAAGTTGCACAGGAAGTAAATAAAGATGGTAAGTTGTAATGAAATTGGTTAGTTTTGATAGTGGCATCGTTTGTTGACTCAACCGCTCCCAAATGTCAAATGAATTTGTGCGAAGCACTTTGGTGTGGCCATGCATGATGTCACCTAGTCTTAGTCACGTAGCACCTAGCGAAGCACTTTGGTGCGGCCTTAGCCTAAGACTCTTCCCTTCATTTTCAGGTACTATTGGGGATTGAAATCTTAAAAACCAGGCCAAGGAAGTCGTTAGTTTCCGTGTATACGACATTTTTGCAACTCATGAATGATGACAATTTCACGTATGTTCTCAGTTTGTTGTCAGTAGCAATAATTTTACATACATACCGTCACGCCGTCTCCGTGTTGGGGTTGGCAGAGAGGAGAGAGCGCCAAGCTTCCCATCTTTTTACATATATTTTAACTTTCTCATATAACTACGATTTCTATGGCTTTTTACATTTCTTTCTTTAAAAATATATTTCACTTGATCCAACTATACTTTCTTTGGTTCACATTTGCAATATATATGTTTTCTTAGTCTTTTTCTATTCCTTTGTTTTATACATGTCCAAACCATTCTCCTTTATCTTATTCATTATACCATATTACTTATTACTTCATTCAATATTCTCTCATACATTGCCATCCAATAAATTCTTATAAATGCATATATTTCTACAGCATTTATTCAACTTTTTTCAGTCTTTCCAATTCCACAAAGTTTTACGAGGAAACACTAAGAAAGCAATTTTACAAACTTTGATAAATATTTTTTTTATGCTGTTAATACTTTTTTCAAAAGCATCCGCGTACTTATATATCTTTTCAATGTTCCTCATCTTTCAAAAGAGAAAAATCCCTTAATTTAATATTCAAAACTGTGATTCTGTCCAGGTGTCATGAATCTGGAATCACTTTCCAGCAACTTGGTAAATTTGTCTTAGATGGAAGTTTACCGTGAGACCAGCTTTCAATTCGTATTCGTATGGAATTGACCAAATAATAACTCATTATGTGAATATTGTCGAGTCATTTATTTGGGAGGTATTTCGTTGTTCGATAACTTGAATTGTTATTTTGTTTTTTTATAATGTACAGTATTTACAATGAAAGTATTTAATCGATTTTTTTACAATATATAGTACGAGTATTTATTCGCTTTTTTACAATGTACAGTATTTAATCGAAAATTAAAAATAGTACAAGTTGTAATACTAAAGGTGGAATTTTGAGTGCTAATGAATACAAAATAATCTTTTCGCAAAAACTACTAATATTGTAACATATATACATGAATCGTGTACAAAATGTAATAGAAAGTAGTACATATCTGCATACTACCTACCATACACACAAAACAAACATGAGACGGGCCAAGGCTCAGATCGATCCAATATACAAAAACATAACAATTTGGTTATAAAAAATATACCATAAACAAAAATATATACGTTTATTTCATCCACTTTAATACACATCGAAACTACAACATATTTTCTGAGACCTCTAAAACAATAAAAATGACTGAGGTCTACAAAATGAAATAATTCCATACCATTTTTAATTGCATACTCAACTAGTAATTTAGTTAAATGCATATTGCTATGTTGCAACCACTTGTGCAATATGAATTTAAGATATTGCGGAACTAACTTTTGGTGTGACATTGTTGTGTGCGTAATTTAGAATGATCCTTCTGTAGTATCTTAAAGTTTGCAGAATACTTGCAAACTTTAAGATAATACAGAACAATACTTGTTCTCCATTTTAATAAAGTTTGCAAAATATTTGTTCTCCAATCCATTTTAATTTTAATTCTGAAATTATTTAATCCAATCAAGCTCTAAAGCTTTGTTGTATATCTATAGGGTGTCACAAAACAATGTGTACACACAGTTTCATGGTGTGCCGTTTACCTGAACTTGGTGCAGACATTTGTCGTACTGCATTCGTGAAGAGTTTAGGGATGAGTAGGAATCTTATTTTCAGTAAGATGTTGTACCTCCCCACTACCGTCGTGATCTTAATGAAAAGCCTATCTTAATGAAAAAGCCTATCTTAAGCCTATCTTAATGAAAATTTGCTAAACAGATGGATTGAGTGTAGAGGTAGCATTGAATATCCGCCACGCTCATAAAACCTGACGCCAATGAACTTTTTTTAATGAAGACTTATCAAGAATAAAGTAATGGCACAAAACCTACAACAGTTAACGAATCGAGAAAAACTATTGCAAGAGAATGCAGTTAAATAAAAAAAACAATGGTTCGTTAAGTTTGTGATGCCACGTTATCAGCAGTTCAGACAGAAAAATCATAATTAGAGAATTTGTAACAAATGAAAAACAAATACATTTATCTTCTTTAACTTGATGTCTTAATATTAGATGCAGCTTAATAAATACTGATTTTTTAATAATTTTAAATGTGTGTATATTTTTTTGAGACACCCTGTATGTAGGTTTCAGTAAATACACCAAAGTCTTTGAAGAGTTAATCGTATTTCATTTTTCATTCATTCGTATGGAACCCTTCAACATGTCCAAGTTCGATACGAAGCGATGCGAAGATATTGAATAGCGTGCCTCAAGTTTTCAGGTTTAAGAACAGTGGTTTTCAGGTTGTGGTAAGTCGAACTCTCGCAGTTTGTAATCGTATATGTTGGGAATACTACAAACTTGAAGAAGTAACAATACTCATCCCCATCTAGCGCACACGAGTATTAACACTAGACTAATTGACCAGGTTGGAACCCTTTTCTTAATTTCTTTTCGGTTACCATCTGATATTTCAACCCGAAACCTCCGAGTGGAAATTGACATGCATATCATCAAGCCATGTCCCTTTCGGGTAAGCAGAGAGAACAGATCTACAAAATTTTCTATCCAAGCACACAATTTTCCCCTCTTCCACATTCATACATCTCATTATTCACAATCTTATATTATTCATACTTCTCAGTTTACCTTTTTCAAAAATTGATTTATTTAGTCCAGCCACATTTTTCTCGGTCTACCTCTTCCACGCACACCTTGCACTTCTAACTTGTATACTCGTTTAGTCATTCTTTCATCATTAATTCACTCTACATGTCCAAAGCGTCTTAAAGCTCATTTCGTTATCTTACTTAAAACATCAATTCATTGCATTCATTTCTGATATCTTCATTCCACCTTTTTTGAAATATTGTCACTACAAATTTTCCTTATCTCCACAGCATTAATATTTTTCTTATCCATGAACTAATCTCCACAGCATTTATATTTTTCTTATCCATGAACTAATCCCTACAGCATTAATATTTTTCTTATCCATGAACTAATCTCCACAGCATTAATATTTTTCTTATCCATGAACTAATCTCCACAGTATTAATATTTTTCTTATCCATGAACATGGAATTAAACATCTTAATAACTTGTTCACGGAGGTCGTCGTTGCTTACCCTGATAAACATGCACCCACAATGCCTTTTATTCTTATTCTGAAACGTCATTTGATGTGGAAGTAGTGTAGAAAATTAGATCTAACTCAGGACTCGAAGTAGTGTAGAAAATGAGATCTAACTCAGGACTCGAAGTAGTGTAGAAAATGAGATCTAACTCAGGACTCGAAACCACTATAAATTACATTAAAAATATTACAAAATAAATACATACACGTTTAGTGTAAGCATTGGAAGGTAAAGGCTGTGACCACAAACTTAGGTACTTCATCACATCTGCATATCTTCATAAAACATATTAAGTAAGAAAACCACAGACACCTTACCAAGAGAAGACGATGTGATATGTGATAGTAACACATTTGGCTTAAAGTTTAGTGTAGTAGTGTTCATATTTAATTATAAATTTTGATAAGACCTACCAAAAAGGGTTATCTTCCTAAAGCTGTACACACCACCCATATCTTGTAGAGTAAGTGTTCATAAACCATCATAAATTTTGATTGTTTTCATCGTGTACTCCATGGTTTGTGGTCCTCTGTTATGTCTCGAACTCGGCGCACCACCTGTCTCCATCCATCCCGGTCCTGGGTCATGTTGAATGCAACGATTTCGATAAGACTTCCAATAAAGGGTTATCTTCAAGGGCGCCCTAAAGCTGTACACGCCGCCCATAACTATATTAATAAAATGTAGACGGTAGTTATTTCACGTCACATGATTGGCAACGCCAAAAACTTTATCATAGTTTATCATAGCTTTATCATATAACCTCTTTTGCCCAAAGGCAATATGCTTATTTGGCTCCCATGACATATAATGGCGTGCCGAATTCAATAAAGGTAAAGGTAAGAAAACCATTTAGACAGTCGATCGGAGCGTGGTTGTTATTGCGAAAGGGTTTTGAGTACTTGGGCTTTCAGGATGAATGACGAGTGGAAGGGATTTATGTGAGATTTGTGATTGTGTGCGGTATAGTGTGGGATGAATATTTTTGGTCTTTCTGGAGTGATGATGTGTGAGGAGTTTAATTTCGCATGATGTTTCCAGTTGTAATTGAGTGTCACTGTTTGTCAGGTTGATGAGAACGTGCAACGGGGTTTTTTTTTTGTGTAATCAAAAATCGGAAAGAAGTATCCATTTATTTTTTCATGCTAAATATCCTCAGTGAGATACAGGCAAAAGCCTAGTTTACTGGGGATACGACAAATGAAAGGCAACTAATCCATTAAAATTGTATGTCCAAATTAAATTACCAGTTGTTTTTTTTTCACAAATTATGTATATTTCTTGTCATATGTTATAATAAATAAAAAGTACCCCGCTCAATTGAATCGATTTGAAACAATGAATAAATTAGATGAAGAAAGAATCGACCTTTAAGTTCTGCTCCTTTTAGAAGGAACATCTTTCAGACACAGATTCGAAAGATACAATGGACACATTCCATTAAGAGACTTGAATACAAAGAGATAAAATTTTCAACCAATCCGTTCGCGACACTTGAGTGTAGACTTTTTAGAAGCGGGCCTACTTGTACTCGTAAATGACAATGCAAAACTCATATCTTCGAGTTTTGTTCGAGGATTTATCAACCTTTTGAAATGAAACCCACTTGACGATTTTGTATCAATTCCATTGTAATATTTAGCGCGTGGGGTGTATGTGGCCATATTTTTCTACGTACTGGAAAAAATCCTGGCGAAATGTTTTGTTCCATAGTTAAGTGGTCGCAACAAATTATTTGTACAACTCCTGCATAAAAATACACCCACACTGTTATCGGAAACAAAATAAGTCCTCATCTAGCGCAATCTTTGCTAGTAAATCGAAATCTTCATTTTTTTATGAGAGCGACGTCATGTAGGGGTGAAGAATTAACTTACCAAAAGAAATCCTCCTCCGGTGGCCACATATATACCTGAGTGTGAAAAGAATCGTAGCGACGACTGACATAACATAAGGTCCGACGTCACAGAAGAAAAACAAACAAGACTGCACAGGTTGAGTTATCAATAAGGGTTTTGCATAGACTTTCATGTGTCTTCAACTATTTACAGGATGACAGAAAAGAAGGTCTCGATGGGATCAAGTGAGTAAATTTGTCGATCTGCTTTGTTATTGAGTTGTGACCGTCTAATATGTTATGTTATATGTTTATATTGTATCACACAGTTCACATATCAATATTGAATTTTATTTTTTTGTAATATTTTGTATCAAAAAGGTAATTTGACCGTTGAAATAAAGTCTAAGTTTATTTCAACGGTATTTTTACTACTCTAAAATTTTTATTACTTTCAATCTCTTTTTATTACTATAAAATACATTAATACAAATAAACCTTATGCATTAAAATTGTATGCACATCGGAAAAAACTTCACATTTATTGAATTCATTTAAATGTTCCCTTATTATACTTTCGTTGTATACAGTAAAATCTGGTGGACTATTGCAAGGTGACAATATCTTCCGATCAACCAGAAATATGTTAAAGAGTGCGTAATTGAAAAACAAACTGAAATCCTTATTAAAAAATCTGGATTTCAACAAGAACCGAACGCTCAACTCTCAGGTCGAAAAACAGACATTTAACTAACTAGGTTGCCTATTGTATATGTGTGCATAATTATTAAGTACATAAAAAAAAATCACAGAAATCAGATAAACTTTGTTTCCTAAATCAAAAAAGTTTCTTTGACAATCAAATTAATTAGATTAAAAAAAAAATACTAGTACATATATAACTTTTAAAATAATCAAATATCATCTAATACGTATGTACCATCACGTCATTTCCCGGATGGGGTAGGAAGAAAAGACAGAGCAGTAGACTTTCTCATATTTTGTCTCTTCTACGTCCATAAACCTTCTGAAACAACTTCTTTAATTTCACCGACTTTTTACGTATCCTTCCTTCAAAATATTATACACATGATTCGACCATGTTTTCCTTGATCTTCTTCTATTCCACCGTTTACTCACATATGCACTGTATATTTATTTTTGAGTTTTTCTTTATTCATTCGTTGCAAGTGTCCAAACCTTCTTATAATTATCTTCTATTTTCTCAGGTAATAGAAGAGTTGCGAGAGATATGATAGAAGAGTTACATGTAACGATAGGAAACAAAGTCAAAGGGGATCTAAAACATATACATACTTGAACCAAACAGTATCAAAATATAATAATATGAGTGTCTACAACAGTATTTTACTACCAACATTGATATATGTTTCGTCAATGAAAAATGGATGTATAAAATACTTAAAGGAGCCGAAGAAATGCTGTACGAATGCGAGCACGTATAACAGAATATGGATTGAAATTATTAGGGATGAATGTGAACTGAGGCTGTAAAATGAGGCATTACTGTAATTCTTTTAAATGTCCAGGCTTCACTTCTATAGGTAAATTAAGGAAGTATTTAGTACACCAATGTGCTTTATTTTTATTTTTACATAGATACATACTATCACAGATTTTTCTTTGTCAAGGTAGGCAGACAGAACAGAGCGCCAGACTTTCCAATCTTGACTCACAAGTCTTTTTCCAGATCCACGTTCCACTCCCATACTACAAAGTTTATGACCCCCGTAGCCTAGTTGGTAAAATGCTTATCTGCCGACCCGGAGGCTGTGGGTTCGATCCCCGTTGGACAAATAAAAAAAAAGGGATTCCAGTCTTGTTTTCACTTAGGGCTTTTTGAACATATTTCTGGTTGGCTGGAAGATATTGCCGCATGGCAATAAGCCTGTCAAGTTGTGCTGTATACAACGAAAGTCTTCTTCTTCCTCTTGGTCTAGGTCGTATGACCTGTTTGTGACGGTGGGCTGTCCTGGGATGATGACGTCCAACTGTCCTTCCATCTTTTCGGCGGCCTTCCTGGTAATCTCCAACTGCTAGGGTTTTCAGTCTTAGCAATTTTCGCAAGTTTCGTATCCTCGAAAGTGTAATACATTAATACAATACAATACAAAAATTGATAGCAAAATACTATTGTGGACTTAGCAAATTTTGATACTGTCTGGTTCAAATCTATATATTTTAATGCCCCTATCGACTTTGTTTCCTCTTGCTACACGCCGTTTGGTATCCCTCTTAACTCTTCCATCGTCTGAGAAAATACTACTCAAGTAGCAGAATTCTTCAACTTGCTCCGATCTTTATTTTTGAAGAATGTAAATGTGTTTTATAGTTAAACGGAAATGTTCAAACAACAAGGACATAAGTTATGAAAATTGAGAATATAACGTTCAGATATCCTTTATATAATACATAGTAGTAAGACGATAAGTTCACGATGTCGGTATTTGTGCCCGGCGTTATATTGTTCGGGAATGTGCCTGTATACAACATAATATATGCGCAACTCACTCTGAGAGGAGCAATGAAACGGTGAAGGTAGAGTCGTAACGTAGGGGCACACAGCCCCTATAGATCTCTTTGAAAGCTTTGTTATTGCTCCCACTGGGAAATGCCTAGAACCAACAAAAGTACCCTCCACGTATTTCTGAGCTCCGAACAATAAATGTGGAGTATACGAATATCCCCGCACTACAATAATAATTCGCTTATAATGTTGCAATATTTTGTTTGGTTAATGGTAGCCTTTATATTCGCTTTCAGTCAGAAAAGAGTATCAAAAGAAATCATATTTGCTTGAATTGAAAAAGTATAAGTACATATTTTTCATACCTTGAAAAAAAAGAAGCGTGGCTACTTACTAACATATATTATATATCGGGCTATCTGCAAAGCAATTTCGTGTTTTTAATTCAAAATCAAAATTGAATTAGAATAACATATTTCGAAATGCGTGTTTTGATACAAATACGTGAATTGACAATGTATGACAGAAAATGTGATAAATGGATGAATATTGAAAGACTGCTGTAAGAAGCAAACAAAAGAAAATTCTGCAATTCGAATAGTATTTTCTCAGGTGACGGAAGAGTTACGAGAGATATCGTACAGCGTTTAGTGAATTCATTAGAGGTGCATAGCCACGCGGCAACGCACCGGACTTCAGTAGTCGGTTCGAACCCTGCGCTTTGCTACTCCCCTCGAATGACACAGGTATTTTTTCCGCCTAGTTTCCATAAGGATACCTATCATCCTCGTATCTATTCTTTAAAAAAAAACCTGCCGGTGTGCTCCGATTGTCTCACTTCGGTGTGCCATCGGATCCAGTACAGCGGCATGGTCGGTGAGTTTGCTGGTGTGAAACTGTACACTCACTTAATAAACAATCTCTATGGCACAGTTTCATTGACATTGAAATGGCGAGGGGATCCTTGGCTACGAGGCCCAGCAACGACGACGGCGTTTAGCGATAGAAAACAAAGTTAATCGAGCACTAAAACATATATACATGGGGAGGTCTATGAATTCGCGGAATGAAGGAGAAAAAGGGGGAAAACATTTATTTATTTTTCCTTTTCAATATATTCACCGTTAAACTTGAATCCATTTTTCAGATCTTTCAATAAGCTTATTTAAACCCACGAAAAAAAAAATATTTTCTTTTGCCATCAAAATAAACCGAAACTACACTTTTTTTTACAACGTCTTCATCGTCCGTAAATGTCTTGCCTCGAAGTTCTTTTATCATATTTGGAAACAAATAATAGTCAGACGGTGTCAAATCTGGGCTGTAGAGAGTATGATTTAATGTTTGAAAACAACAGTTGTGAAGAGCAGACAATGTAGAATTACTTTTGTGCACTGGTGTATTGTCATGCAAAAGTAGTACCCCTTTTGTCCATTTTTTTCTCCTTCACAACTTCTTTTAACTGCATCAGCAGACCAAAGTAGTACTCTCCAGTTATTGTGAAGCCTTTAACTTTGTAATATATCTGCTTTCCGCATCCTCAAAAAATGTTCTCGTAATTTTTCCAGTCGATTGCGACATTTTGAACTTCGTAGGGGGCTATCCCCTTTTTATGTCACTGCATGGACTCCTGCTTCGACTCAGGCTAATAATAATGAACCCAAGTTTTATATCCAGCTATTGTTCCACATCTTTAAGTACTTGTCGAGTAGTTCGATTTCGTGATAAACTATACGAGAAATCTAGGTCTCGTCCATTCTTCGAATTTATTTCTTCAATAACGTCGTATCTGCCTTTCCCATCTTATGGTATCTTCAGTTTTACACATTCTTTTTATTTCTCTATTCGGTGTGTTATAAATTTTATATTAGCCTACATTCATCCACTGCAGGATATAGGCTTCTCAAAGTTGTTAATAAGATATCCTGTCATTTGCACACCGCTGTCACGTAATCACTGCTTCATTACGTATTTCGTCCACCCAACGTGCCTTCGGTCTTCTTACAGGCCTAGTTATGCCTATTGGATACCACTAAATTAATTCATACATCCGTTTATATAGCCTGTTACTCGGGCGACGTACCCAGTCCACTTCCACTTGAGTCTTTTTACGACCTCTATGACATCGTCAACTTTTGTTTAGGCGCGTGTCCACTCATTGCGTTTGCAGTATCTTCTGATTTAATGTAACGCGAGTTTTTGTATGATTGAATATGGACTAAAAACATCTGATACACTCGCGACTGACTTCGCCTTCTATTGATGGGGATGTATCTCGACTGGAGGCATGTTATGAGATAAGCCCAGACCTTTTCATAATGTCCCTCTTAAATGTATTTTATTCGCCATTATTTTGAAATACTCGTATATCTTGAGATATATGTACAAACTATGTTGCTATCAATGAACCTATATTTATTATTAATTTTTGTAAAAAAGAATCTAAGTTTCGCATCTGTTAGTACTGGTAAGATCTATTGGTTAAATAATTTCCGTTTGAGACAGATTTGGAGATCGCTCTTGAAAATGTAATTCAGTCGTTATTTTAAACTAAAATCATGTCAATATACACTACAATGTAAATTCAAATGACCCGCGATGTTAGAGGCAATTAGTTTTTTATGTTTCCGACAGTTACTTACGCGCAAGAAATTATTTTCTATTCTATAATCAATTTACGTATAACACCAATGTGTTTAGAGATATTGAACAAATTGGGGTTGAGAGATAATTAACAAATCGGGGTTAAGAGATATTAAACAAATTGAGTGACACGGAATATGTTCTCGGTGCCGTCTAGCACTGAGAAGAATCCTTCCTAGTATTCTTCCATATGAATAAAAAAAATTAGACCCGTGAAGAAATCCGTATAATGTGCAGAATAAAAAATATTAGGTGTTAACATAAGTTATGTCCGTTTTTTTTTCCAAATTTAAAAATGAGCACCAAAAGTAAAACAAAATGGTGAAGGTTATGTCATTTGAAAAAAAATTGTCTGCTCTACAAGATATTGTGTTTTGCTTTTACGTTACATATATTATTTTATTTGATTACAAGCCTTCAAAATGGAATGTCAAGTAGACGAAAGTGAGCATTTTCGACCCATCCTTCTGTTCGCGTTCAATCGAGGGAATAAAGCTGCCAAAGCTGCTCGCGATATTTGCGAAGTGTACGGTGAAGATGCTATGAATGAAAGGACTGCTCGTCGATGGTTTTTGCGTTTCAAAGACGGTAATTTCGACCTGAAAGACATTGAGCGTTCTGGACGACCAGTGGACTTCGGTGAGGACCGCTTAAACCATAACATATTATTCATGAAGATCCCCTACAAACCACCGGAGAATTGACTGAGCAGATGAATTGTATTGTTGTCACGTGACTGTATACCGCCATCTTAAATCAATGGGAAAAGTCCAGAAGTTCGACGCTTGGGTTCCATATGTTTTGAGTGAAAACAACAAAAATCAACGTTCGACAATTTCTGTTGGTTCGCTCGCGCGTCATCGAGCTACACATAGCCACAAGCAAAGGTTCCTTTACCGCATCATTACTGGTGACAAAAAAATGGTGCCTTTATGTGAATATGAAGAAACGGAAAGAACGGGTGAGTCAACAAGCAACGCCCTGAGCGAAACAAGGTTTGCATCCGCGCAAGACGATGATTTGCATCTGGTGGGATTGGTAAGGCATCATCCACTACGAGTTACTTGAACGCAATCAGACAGCGGAGCTATGCATTCTGCAAATGCAGCGGCTCAACATTGCAATTTGGCAAAAAGGCCGGATCGGCAATATAGCGTTATTCTGCAACACAATAACGCCCGCCCTCATATCGCCAAAATTACAAAATATGCCATTCAAATGCTTGGTTGGGAAGTCCTGCCGCACCCTCCATATTCTCCAGACCTCGCGCCGTCGGTTTCCACCTTTTCCGGTCGCTTTAGAACAATTTGCGCGGCGTTTCCTTCAATAATGACGTCGAATTGCGGACATGGCTGGACGAATTCCTCGAGTCAAGACCAGATGGTTTTTATCGCACGGGCATTGAAAAACTTGTAGAACGTTGGCAAGAAGCTATAAATAATGAAAAAGAATACATTATTGACTAATTTGTTGTAAAATAATGAAGGAGAATACATTATTGACTCATTTGTTGTATTTTTTTTTGTTGTGTCCTCTTGTTCTCTTCATTTAAAAAAAACGGACACAACTTATGTTAACACCTAATATATACATGTTTTCACATTGAGAATAAAAAGTGTTCAAGTATATCGCATTTAAAAAAACACCCTCTTTTAGAATCCCAAATTAATTCTACTGAATTAGTAATCCCTTGTCCGACAAATTTCTTTCCTTAAATACAAAGATTAGATCATTTATCAATGCCCTGACATTTCTCCTAAGAATGCTTCGTACTTGTGTAGAAGGGGAGAACTATCACTGAATTTCTTGAACAACTCTTTTCGTTCGATGTTAAGTCCGCTAAACATGATGATATCTTCCATTTAATATATATTTTCAACCACCACAATTTGATTGCTCTTTTTCTATTTTATACATATTTAATTTGATTGCTTTATAACAACACAATTCTAAAAAGAGCTGAATAAACAGAAGAATACATGTGGTGACAATGTATAACAAAATAAAGGATGAAGTGATTAGGGATGAATATAAACTTAAGGGTGATGTATTAAGTAAGATGAAGAACAGAAATCTGAAATATTTTGGACATATAAAACTAACTGTTCTGTTAGTCTGTAAGACTAACAGAACTCTGAAATATTTTGGACATGTAAAACTAACTGTTCTGTTAGTCTGTAAGACTGTAAGACTAACAGAACAAGTATTCTAATCTAATGAAAATATGGCGTGAGAGAGGATTTCAAGCCTACCCTGACAGAGAGAAAGCGTGATGGTAACATTTATATGTATGTATCTTAATATATACAAACGAGTACCATCAAGCTGTGTGTCTACTGAGATATGCAGAGAGGAAGAAGAGAAGGCCTTTTCTATCTCAACACACATGTTTTGTCTCTTTCACATCCATATATCTTCTCATACAACTCTTACGATTTTTCTTACTCCTTACATTTCCTTCTTTCAAAATATCAATCACACAATCCAACCATACGTGCCTTTATAATGCTCTCTCACGCCTTCCACTCATATTTGTACTATAAGAGTATAGTTCTTTTGTTAGTCTTTCATCATTCATTCGTTTTATATGCCCAAACCATTTCAAAGTGCTCTTCTTCATTTTACTCAAAACGTTAGCCTTAAGTTCACATTCGTAGTCATCATTTCATTACATATTCTGTCATACATTGTTACACTATGTATTCTTCTCGGTGCACACATTTCTACAGCATTTATCGGCTCTTGTCAGTCTTTTCCATGCTCCCGTTTAACTTCCATACATTAAATATGATTCTAAAATACAATTGTAAATATAAATATCGTCTTAGCAAATTTTGATAGTATATGATTTAGTGCCCCATTGACTTGGTTTCCTATCGCTACACACCATTCGATATATCTCGTTACTCTTTCACCATCTGAGAAAATACTACATCAATAGCAGAACTTTTTTATTACCATGACTGAATTTCGCAACATTCATTCGAGTTCATTAAATTACCTACAATGACGTTATATACTCGTAATATAATAAAAAATATAATTATTGAAAATACTTCTCCAATTATAAACGACCAATGAGTTATATCAAGACGCAAGATATTACTCATATTCATGTTTCTAATATGGTTATTAAGTGTTCTCTATGATAAAATTAAAGACAAGTTTTCCCGATTGGGAGGAAACCCGTTTAATTTTTTTTTTCTTGTGGCGATCACAATTTTACATACCACGCATCAACAACTATATAAATATATATCCGCCACGGTTTCATTCCGCGTGTTTGAGTATCCGATTGTAGTGTCATCTTTCGATTCCGCTTCAAACTAAACAACTAATTGTAATGTTTAAAGCTTTTTTAGCTATCCAAAAGATGGATGCATAATATTTATATTAATTTACGAGGATAAATTATTTTAAACTAGCCGAAAATCCCATCAAAGGTGTACAAAAACATTCACTAAATATCTTGTTTATTGTTACACCTACTAACATTTTATCCCATCTCGTCTTATCCCTTAAATGGTAGGCGGAAAGGATCCGGTCCTTACAGACTTACATCGTATCTACCACATCCATAGTTCGCCTCATACAACTCCTATTTTTATATTTTTGTCTTACCCTCTTTCAATAGCTGACTAACATACTCCTTCCACGCAAGTCTTAGACGTCCTTTTTACCTTGCTCCTCTTCATTCAGCCATATATATTTTACTGATCTCTCTCACATCTGCATTCTTTCCTTATTGCAACATTTCTAACTTTATCTATCAATCTTTTCCCACAAACCTTTTTCAACTATCGTATCTACAATTTCATTTTATTATACTCTCATTTCATAACCATAATTTTTTTTAAATTAAGACTTAAATTAAATACAGGATACAATCTTTGTACACAACATTTCCTGTGAACACTGAGATAAAATTAATAAAATCTAACTATTAACCCTTTCTACTCCGTTGGCGACAATATGTCGACATGGTAAATTCTTTTGTTACTCCATAATTTACATTTGTATTGTTTACCCTTAAAAAGGTCTAGGTACCTATTAGAGCAGCTATAAACACTATTTATCAGTTTTGCAAAGTCATTGCTACCATTCAGACGCATTTACCTTGTTAAATTTAGTATGTGTAAAAATATTTAAGTTTTTTTTTTCATCCTTAAAAATGGAAGAAAACTTCAAACTAAGTGAGAGTGAAGATGAGATTATTTTCAGTATGTTGACAAAAAAAATGAAACTATGTTAGAAACAAGTGATAATCAGAGTTCTAGTGGGTAACAGAGAAACCAGCAGTGGTACTGAACTACACGAAATCTATGGGCGAAGTGGACCGTGCAGATCAATGTGCATCCACATACTGCTTCCTTAGAAAATCTTTGAAGTGGTGGAGAAAACTTTTTTTCTGGAGGATGGAATTGTGTTCAATTTATGCTTACATCATATACAAAACTATAAAATTAAGAAATAATGAAAAAACCTTCGAGTCACTTGAAATTTATAAAACTCCTGGTAGACCAGCTAGTTGGAGACTTTCGTGAGCCTCGACGCAGGCCATCTACTGCTTTGTCTAAAGTACAAATGGATGGTAAACTGCACGTTTTGCGGAAAGGATCGAAGAGGGACTGTGTGGTGTGCTCACAGAGGAACAAAAAAGGGCAAAGACACGAAACATACGACTACTGTGACACTTGTCCTGGAAAAACTAGGATGCATTTGGGAGATTTTTTTTCAGATATCATACTATGAACAATTATTAAATTTAAAAATATTTATACATTGTTGTTATTTTGCCGAAATAAATTAAGTTATACATATATCTAATCATTTGAATGTTCATATATCTAATCATTTGAATGTTCATTCAATGTGCATGATACCTTTTTTATTTTATTTTTAAATAAATTTTGTCTAAAATCTAACATTTTTGATTGAAATTGCAAAAAAGTAGTCGAGTTACAGGTGTGTCATACAAAAAAAATCCGGAGTTGAAAGGGTTAAGATGCCTTGATAAAGAACATTTAAAATTTTCACTTTGGCATTAGAAGACTGTTGCACACTTGACAATGCCACACATAATTGACAATGGCCGAATACTGACTAATAAGAATAATCCTACCTTTTACAGTGTTTGTCCCTGTGTTAATAATTATAGCAAATGCTAGTTTAATTGAAGACTTGTCTTAACCGGTGCCTAATTTATCTTTGAGATAAATACTATATCCTTTTTCTGTACTTCCCGTCATCACTTCTGTAATAACAAAATTTTACTTCAGGCCTTGATAACCGACCGTTAAAAAGGTCACATTTGATATTTATTATAAATTTCTTAATAGAAAAACGATGCTTCTTATAGTTCATTTTAGCTTGTGACGTGGCATCCCTGAAGATGTTCATTCATTGAGGAATTCTATTCCAATTGGAAAGCTCTGCTTATCCACATTGTTAATTGAATCAGAACTCAAATAAGTGATGACTTTTTCAAAATTGGAAAATTTACGTTACACAGCAGCTTCTGAATATACCAGGTCTGTAAATATGAAACCGGAATTTGCTAATAGATGGCTCTAGGTGTCAATGTAGTGACTGTCAAACCGCGTCATTGGCGCCTTTTTCTTGTGTTTACATTTGTCAAAGACTTTTAACTCACAACAATACAAGTTTAATACAACTACATATGTTTTCATAGCGTTGAACATTGATTTTCTGTTACCATTTGAAGAAACTGCTGCAGAATCGCATCGAATGCTTGTCGAAGCTTACGGTGAGCATGCTCTTGGTAAATCACAGTGCTTTGAGTAGTTTAAAAAATTCAAAAGTGGCGATTTTGACGTGAGAAACGAAGAACGTGGAAGACCACCGAGAAAGTTTAAAGATGCCGAATTGCGAGCATTGTTGGATGAGGATGACGCTCAAACGCGACAACAACTCGCGGATCAATTAAATGTGACACGAGAACCCGTCTCCATACGTTTGAAAGCCGTGGGAAAGATTCAGAAGGTGGGAAAATGGGTTCTACATGAACTGAATGAAAGACAGCAGGAAAACCGAAAAACCACTTGCAAAATGCTGCTCGCCAGGTACAAAAGAAAATCATTTCTCCATTGAATTGTGACTGGCGATGAAAAATGGATGTATTTCGAGAATCATAAGCGTAAAAGATCATGCGTAACTCCAAGCAAACCGGCGACATTGACTGCAAGGCCAAATCGCTATGGACGGAAGACAATGCTCTGTGTTTGGTGGGATCAGAAGGGTGTTATCTATTATGAGTTGCTCAAACCTGGTGAAACCGTTAATACTAAACGCTACCGACAAGAAATGATGGATTTGAACCAAGCATTGCGTGAAAAACCACCAGAATATCAAAAGAGGCAACACAAAGAGATTTTTCTTCATGATAATGCACCATCGCACACATCAAAACCGGTCAAGGAAACGATTGAGGCGTTTAGTTGGCAAATACTTTCGCATGCGGCTTACTCACCAGATTTGGCTCCATCCGATTACTGCTTATTTGCATCGATGGGACACGCGCTGCTGAGCAGCGCTTCACTTTTTACAAAAATGGCTCGATGATTGGTTTGCCTCAAAAGAGCAACAGTTTTTTTGGCGGGCCACCCACAAATTGCAAGAGAGACGGGAAAAATGTGTAGCTAGCGATGAGCAATACTTACAATAAAATATTTTTTACCATTTTCATACAATAAATGTGTATTTTCTATAAAAAAAATTCAGTTTCATATTTACAGACCGATATTATATATTGTGTTTCATTTTCACTTGTATTTCATTTTCACTTGTGTTTCATTTCATTTTCGGGGTCACGGAATTAAGCAAATTATATAATAGATTTCAGTTTTACTCTACGGTCACATTTCACTCCCTTACATCAAAGTTAGTAATAAAATACTGTAGTGGACTATCATCTTAGCATATTTTTATACTGTCCAATTTGAGTATGTGTATGCTTTGGTACCACTTTTTCTTTGTTCCATTCGATATCTCTCGTAACTCTTGAGTCATCTGAGAAAATTCTACCTAAATAGCAGAATTCTTCGACTTGCTCTATTCTTTCATTACTCGCCCATATATCAAATTTAATTTTCCTTCACACTTTTCTATCACCATGATTTATTTTTCACAACATTCATTCTTATATCTTTCTTTTTACATCTTTCATACAATTTATTTATCATACTCTGTAATTCATTATCATTCTCCGCTAACACTACCATGTCATCCACACACATTACCATCCGACATTTGTATGCCACCTCTGTACAATTTATAAAACGTTGTTTATAGTTAAGGCACAATGTTAATACATTGTGGAGGTTTAAAGACATTGTAATTTTTTTTATTAAACACTGTTTATTCCACTTTTTTGTAACGGTATAACCCTACCGGTTTCAAGGGTTTCACATCATCTTCAGGGGAGCACAAACAATGTTTGTGCTCCCCTGAAGATGATGTGAAACCCTTGAAACCGGTAGGGTTATACCGTTACAAAAAAGTGGAATAAACAGTGTTTGATAATAATAAATTACAAAAATTTATAAAACTGAAGTGGCACAAATATGGAATGGAACTACATATGCTCACTGAACCTTATTGAAGTTCATAATTTATACTGGAGCAAATTGTAAAGAGTTTAGTGGACCAGGTCACAGTGACAAATTAGAAATGAAGTTATCAGACGGAAAATTACAAAACGAGCATTCATTATTCATGGATAACTTTTATAACAGTTATAGTCTGGCTAAAAAGTTACTTGAAAAGGGAACTTATTGTACCGGTACTCTCAGATCAAATAGTCCCACAATCCAAAAGATGTGGTAAAGAAGAAGTTGAGAAGGGGGAAAATGTGTTGATGTTTTCTGATCAAATACATGTTGGAAAGTGGAAGGATAAGAGAGAAATAATGTATATTTCAAGCTTATTCGAAAATACATCCACAACTTGTACAAATAAAAGAGAGCAGACTGCACATAAGCCCAAAGCGATTGCAGAATATAATAAATACATGTCAGGCATAGACATACAGGACCAAATGTTAGCATATTACCGTGTGAACACAAAACGGTGGTACAAAAATATCTTTATACATACACTACAGCTATTACTTATAAATTCACATAAATTTTATAACAGATGTTCTGTAGAAACACCACTCAGTCTTTATGATTACCGTATTTATGTAATTGAAGTATTACTCATGCTTAGTTTAGCTCAAGTACAAACACCAACCAATATGCGAAAAATACACAAAATTACAAAAATTGATGGAAAAATGGAAGAAAAAGGAAAGGGAAAAATAATGATGAAGGCATGCAGAATGTGTGTGAAAAAGGGACTCAAATATAAGAAAACTATTTATCATTGCGCTTCGTGCCAAAATTCACCTGGTATTGAGTGCTTTGAGGAATATCATTCTAAATTAAAATTCTTTTTATGATTTCTTTGTATGAATTGTTTTTTATTACATCAATGGTTTTATTGTGAAAAGGAATGTCAACATAATATCAACCTATAAGGTTGGCAGGGTAGCAATTGAAATTTTTATTGACGGTGCCACTAACCCCTATCGGGGTTGACTTTTGTTTCTTATTATTTTCTTTAAAAAAATTAAAATTCATTATTTTGATAATTCATTGTGATTTTTTATTTAGATTATGATCTGAAAAAACATTCATGTTGGCTTTCCAGGTTCAGACATCCGAAATATAAAGGCTGTCAACGAGTTAATGCTTATTAGTATATAAACATTATGCATTGATGTATAATGTTTTTATATAATATATCAATGCTTAATATTTATATACTAGCACAAACAATATAACTTATAATCAAATGTTTACTCAGTCTGCGCATTCCCAAATAAGGTGTTTGATACTAGTTGCAGCCCGTGAAATATTCACGGAAGTAAAACAAATTCTACATTTATGAAAATATATATTCATAAATGTAAAATTTGTTAACATATATCATTTATACATCGTCCCCTTTAACACCGGTTCAAAAATTGTTAGCAAGGTATTTAAAATTCGTTCAGTATCACGGACCCACCGAGATTCAAATTTCGAATTACTTTCAGAGAGAATCCAAGTATTCCTCTCTTGTATTCAAAATTTTATTCTCATATTCTTCCTTTGGCGACAACCATCGTATGGGTTTTGGCCTTTTTATACTATGATAGTGTTCATACAAATTTAAAAAAAAAAACAAACCAAATCCAGAGGTATTCGACCCAGTGGGTCAGTAAAGAGTTGTCCAAATGGTAGGACCAAAAGAAACTTACAACCCAAGGAAAACATTGTATGAGGTACATAAGAGATGTGACAGAGGTAATATTGTAGAGAACTTTTCGAATTTTGCCCAACCGTAAAAATTCATAAAAAGAGAGAATAGATTCAAACTTAAAACCACGTTGGACGCAGAGCACCCGATAACATTGTGAACCAGGCAATCTCCATGGATCTTCCTCGAATAACAACCAGAGGAAGACCAAAGAATTCATGGGTGGTGCAAAAAGATAACCTGATGCAGAGGCACGGCCTGGGGGACGTAGTCCGGGACAGAAGAGCATACAACCTGAGGACGAGGAGAGCTGACCCCAACAGTCTTCGCAGACAGTGAGTTGGGATGGAGCCAGGGAGAAGAAGATTGAAACTTAAAACCAAATTCAAAAATATTTATTTAAAATCTAGGGTACTGGAGTGTATCCTTTCTTAATAAGATTTATTAAAACTCAAGTTGAATACTCTCTCTCAAATTACGATGTAGTTTGGAGATATAAAGACAATGCGGAACTATGCTGAGATGTGGTCAAAATAATTTAAATCGAGTGTTGTGAAATTGGGATGATGAACTGAGAAAGAGATGCTGCAGATAAGATAGGCAACAGACACTACAGACAGCCAAGACTCATCCTGAGTTTTAGAATTAATTATGAAGTTGAAGGTTATGTAATTTTGCATTAATTTATGTTATTGTTCTAATGGTGTGTGGGTGTTAGTAATGAAAGAAAATTATTGGCCGTTTACAGTATTTAGTGACCACAATTAAATACAAATGAAGAGTAAAGAAAAAAGTTAAAAACAAATTAATTACAAGTTAAGAATCAATTCCAAACAGTCGGTGTCACTTAGAGCTTTGAAGAATAGGGCCCCAGCTTCAGTGAAGTGGGAGACTGGAGGATTTCAATGTTGTGGCCAATTTCATTCCAAGGTGAGGCTCCTGTCTTCCTTGGCATAATGATGGTGAGTTTCCAGAGCTTCGTTTACATTATGTTACTTGAGAGTATATTGCCAATTCTCCAAATCAAGCGAGTGCAGGAGCTCTGATATGTTCGCAATTCTTTTATTTTTCATGCCCATCCTTATTGGTCTACTTGCCCCCTCTAAAACCCCCCAATATAATTGCATAATGGTCAGTAATTGCTGTCTCATACACTACTGATCTAGCCTTCTGTGAGTTCTCACCATTGCGTGATCAATGCAGGAACCCGAGTCTAAAGCCACGCGTGTGGGAGTCGCGATAAAAGGAATTAATCGATGAGAAGTCATTAGTTCTAGGTAATTCAAGGTATTTCTCTGATCTCCCATTAATTTATCAATGTTCAGATCCCCCATAAGCCCAACCTCCCGAGAACTCTGCTTAATCAATGGATCGAGAGCCACCAAAAAGCACTCAATATCATGCATGTGTGGAGGAAGATAAACAGCAATTACAGTCTGCATATTCAGTTGGATCCTCAACACATTAGCAGCAGTGATGCTTATTTCAGTGTCAGTAATCTCAAGATCTTTTTTCCCATATACCACAACTCCCTCATTCTGAGTAATATTATGTGTAGATTTATATATGTTATAACCATGTAAGTGTTTTGACAGAAACTTGTCCTTGATCCAACACTTCGTTAGGATAATCAAGTCAAAGATCTGATAGAAAAACAATAAAATCATCGAAAAAAGGCCGGATCGGCAATATGGCGTTATTCTGCAATACGATAACGCCCGCCCTCATATCGCCAACATTACGAAAAATGCCATTCAAACGCTTGGTTGGGAAGTCCTGCCGCACCCTCCATATTCTCCAGACCTCGCGCCGTCAGTTTCCACCTTTTCCGATCGCTTTCGAACAATTTGCGCGGCGTTTCCTTCAATAATGACGTCGAATTGCAGACATGGTTGGACGAATTCCTCGAGTCAAGACCGGATGGTTTTTATCGCACAGGCATTGAAAAACTTGTATAACGTTGGCAAGAAGCTGTAAATAATGAAAGAGAATTAACTAATTCGTTGTAAAACAATGAAAGAGAATACATTATTGACTAATTTGTTGTAATGGTTTGTTGTTGTGTCCTCTTGTTCTCTTCATTTGGAAAAAATGGACACCACTTTTGACCAGCGACAAACCCAGATATTTTGTATTTAGTTTATCAGAGCCATTTTTATTGCCAGTCCTATAATTCTTTACATTCAGCATGGTGTTCCTGTATGCTTCGTCCTTAAAAATCACGAGTATTGGCTGGGGATTCTTGGAAGATTTGACGGGAGCTCTCGACATCTCCGTTATGTATTTTGGGAGACAGCTAAAATTGATTGTGCTCGTCACCTTGCTCCATATGTCGTCAAGATTATCTTCGGGAGATTCAGGGCATCTCCTTATTTCGACATTCCTTGTGTAAGATTCTTCGACTCAAGCAGGTTAATCTTTGCCTCCATAAGTCTTTTTTTCGCACAAGGCAGCCCAGCCCTATCACAAATTTCATCATATTTTGATGCTAAGAATGAAACAGATTTCACTACTGCTTATTTTGCTGTTTGATGCCCAAATATAAAATGTTGGATTTCTCAAATCTATTATTAATCAGGTCAACAATCCAATCTTTGAATTTATCCAGTTCAGTCGACAAATATTAATTTCCATCACTACGGGGGTCTTGCTCAGATTTTTTGTTTGCGATTTGGTTTTTTTCGGGCTGACAGTACTCATTACTTTTACACTGGCAACATTACCATGTTGACAATTGCGTTTTGATGAAATTTTTTAATGTTGTTATCGTCTAGTTCTGACAGGAATAATGATAAATATTCTCGCAAGTAGTACATCTAAACACCATATCTTGCTTAATGTTTTCTTCGCAGTTATAGCAAGTTAATTGGGCCATTTTGCAGCGATGTCTTGCTTCACAAAATTTATTTCATAGATAAACAAACAAGTAGGTCGATTCACACTGACCTGTCAAAATTTACAGCGGGAACAAATAAGCCGATATACTACCAGGACTGGAGGCTCAAAATCAATGACGCCAAAACTGAGGCCATCATGTTCTCCCGAAAAATCAAGGAAAGAGTGCCGTCGATGCCCTTATTTATCGGTGGTTGCCTGGTTGAGTGGCAGGACGTGGTTAAATACCTCGGCCTGCACCTTGACCGGCGACTGACGTGGAAAACCCATTTGAATACCATCAGACAGAAGGGTCACAAGGGCATAGGGGCTATCAGTTCGATATTTCATCGACGCAGCTTCCTTTCACCCAAAAATAAGCTCCTCCTCTATAAAACCCTTATTCGTCCTATCTTGACCTATGCTGCACCCGTTTGGGGTAGTGTGAGCAATACGGATCACCTGAAACTCCAGAGAGTGCAGAACAAGGCATTCAAGATATCTT
Organism: Odontocerum albicorne; assembly: GCA_949825065.1. Lineage (NCBI taxonomy): Eukaryota > Metazoa > Arthropoda > Insecta > Trichoptera > Odontoceridae > Odontocerum > Odontocerum albicorne. The sequence goes on along the minus strand of OX463843.1, from coordinate 41,896,815 downwards.
TTAACACCCATCCCAGAACAAACCTTACCCGACTTCACGCTGAACAGCGAGAAGAAACCCTACAACACCACATTCTCGCTTGGACCGTGAAGTTCTATAAAAGCCAACAAAATCACAGAAATCCCTTAGTCGCTGCCCTGGGGGCTTACGAGAGTAAATCCGACCTACCCTTCCGTTATAAGCACAAGCTCCCGAAGCATTATCTGTTACCTGACTAGTCCACCTACAGTATTAGCTGGGACGACCAAGGTCTGAGCGAATGTGATGGAATACAAGTAGCCTGAACGAGTGGACTTGTTTTTGCTGAATAATTAGTGTAAGAATTGTTATCTAGTTATAAGTAGTATGTAGGTGTTAATTATTTCTAAGATCTCATATATTAAGATTGAATAAATAAAATAAAATGATATGTAGGAAAATAAGATTAAATAAGTTCATAAATTATAACATATAATTAAGATTAGTTAAGTAATAAATTTGTATATAGGTATAGCCTTGACAAATGTTTGTATAATAATTTACTTGTTTAATAAAAAAAAAAAAAAAAAAAGATACACAACTTAAAGAATATTTCACGTGCTTCACTTGTTTAATGTTTATTTTGACAAGAAAGTTGATTAAAACTATTGCTTTTTTGTAACTTTTAACTGAGTAGCTATAATTTTAGTGTTAACGATAATGGTTCTTCATTCTACAAAATATCTTTCATAGATGTTACCTTCTTGTGATGTTGATTTTTCAGCTACTTGATTTGAACATGTATGCATTTTTTTAAATTCATTAAAATCACGTATGGAGGGTTTGTCTGTCCTATTTAAGAAATGCTGCATTTTTTCTAAACAATTTTCACAATTGTAATAGGAGATTTATGCCCATTTTCACCAACAATCCTTAAATTTTAGGTGTCACCTAACAGATTTTAAGTAACACTTAACAGAACTTTCTTTTTCACCATTACATAAGGGACACCTAAGACAGTTAGGGGCTCGGAAATCCGCCTCCTAAGCTTAAGTGACAGTTTGCATAGCGTATCGTCGTTCGGGTTGTGAAATAATGAGTGAAGAATTAAATGACTTCTTTGACAGTTTGGACGCTATAGAAACTGTTGAATTAGTACAAAGATGTAGTTTATTTTCACGTACACATCGTACAAGGCCAGATTACTTTCATAAATATGATGACGTGGACTTTTTTAGAAGATATAGGTTATCCAAAGAAACTGTGCTATTTTTATTGGAAAAAATAGAACAATTTTTGGAATATCCTGATAACAGGTATGTAACTGATACGTTAAATAATTTTTTAATAATTGAATTTCATGTATACCGAGTTTTTAGTTACCTACATAAATATCTTTATTTATGCTTTAGTACCTACCTACCTATAATACGATTTGTAGGTACATATAATTTTTTTTAACATGGTGTTTTTTTATTTTACCTATACTTACATTTACTATGTAGACTAATTTTATCATACATAGTTATATCATCAAACAAATACCATTTGTTTATGTCCCTAGAAATAAGTCAGTGGCTCAAACCATGGCTGACATGAGTGGCATTAGTATAGCCACCTGTAGCAGAATTGTGAAGAGGGTTACAGAAGCAATACTGACACTTCGCGATGAATTTATCAAATTTCCGGAGACAGAACAAGAGCAAATAAATGTGAAAGCTGAATTTTATAAAATTGGTCATTTTCCAAATGTTCTGGGTTGCATAGACTGCACCCATGTAAAAATACAATCACCAGGTATGTAGCTCTGTGTTCATGATATGATAGGTATTTCTACCAAAAACAAATAAAATTAATTTAGATTTAGTATTAAACAAATTCTTTATTACTACATAAACTTATTTGTAAACTTTTATACTTAACATTTATAAACTTATTTCATATTCTGAATTAAAGGAGGCGATGATGCAGAGTTATTCCGGAATAGAAAGTCATATATGTCAATTAATGTGCAAACAATAAGTTCTGCCAACTTATTAATAACTGACATAGTTGCAAGATGGCCAGGATCTACAGATGACTCCAGCATCTATCAAAGTAGTCAAAGATATTTGAAATTTGAACGAGGTGATTACTCAGGGGATTATTTACTAGGAGACAGTGGATATCCATTAAAGGTAAATATTTAATAATAATAAAACCATAATTTATTTTTATCAATTATTAGTTTATAAATATAATCATGTTAATTATTAATAAATTGGTTATTCTTTCCTTTCTGGAATTCCAAATATATTTTGCAATGACATTGATCCACCTGAAAATAATAATTTTTAATTAAATAACTACCTATTTTATAAAAGTCTGGAACTCCCAAGATTACAGTACAGCCCCTGCCAAGAATCGTTGACACTTGGTCCAAAATTGGGTTATATTTAAAATCTGATGGGCCATCACCAGTCTGGGAACAACTTCTCTTCATAGCGGTATAATACACTTTGCTCTCGCTTTTCATTTCCTCCCAGGCTTTCATCAGCGAGTCCTTTGATCTGATAAGAAAAATATAGTATAGTCAGAAGTGTTAGGTTAGGTTAGGTCAATGGCAGCCCATTGCAGTTCTCCTGCATCGCAGTAAACATACAATGTATAAGGACTGCGATGAACACTACACATATAGGAAACCATATCTGTCGGTTCGTTTGTCAATTAGGTAGGCACCTAGTAAATGGTAATGATAAGTTACACTATGTTATGTTATGAGCAAGTATTATATTACCTGTGAATATTTCCTGATGAATTAAAATCATTAGTTATTGTGTCCCAAGCTCTATTTTTTGCGTCGTTCGTGGCACCATCAGTTCTTTTATTTAGTATAGTGTCTTTGTGTTGCAAGAGCATTTTCACCAACTTGTCTTTTTCTTCTAGGGTGAAATTTTGTCCACGCTTCCTTTTTTCAGCCATTGTGATAAATATAATAATAAAAACAACAGAGAAAATCCTAATTAATTTATAGTCCTTAAGCTAAAGTAATCACTGCACTCAAATTTCTTTAAACATAAACCACACAAAACAAAAATACCACGGAACGCTCAACGTAAATTAAATTAAAACAAGCCGTTAGCCGAACGAACGACAGACATTGACAGTTTAGTTTTTTTTTTTCATGGGCAAAGAAAGGCGCATGCGTAAGTCGTTACAAATTTTGTTTTTTTGCTTAATAATGGAGAAAAGTTATGAACTAAGTTTTTTTGTAATAAATAAATTAATATACACAATATGCCACAGTTTTCTTTTATTATTATAGTAAAAAATATAGTGAAAATCATGATTTAATACTTTACCGGTACAAATACGGTTTGAGAAAGCACTACACCAAAAATGAAACGTCACTTTATTAGGTGTCCCCTAGCAAAGTACTTCTTATGTTGGTGAAAGTGAAGTTAAGTTAAGTAATGATATAAGGGATGCCTTACTTTGTGGATACCTTAGTAAGGGGATGGTTTGGGGATTGTTGGTGAAAATAGGCATTACTCTTTCCTGTTGGTAATAGCTTTAACGAAATCCGTATCATGGATATCATCTTGTGATGTTAATGCATCAACTAAAGATTTTTTAAATAAACATAGGTTTATTGACAGCAACATAGTATGTACATAATATATTTAAATAACACTTCAAAAACACAAATTGAAGAGAATGCATTAAAGACAGAAGCTATCAAAAGGTCTGGGTTCATCTAATAACATCCCCTCGGCCAAGATACACCCCACCAATATAGGGCGAGCCCAGCCACGGGGACACCAGATATTTTTCAGCCCACACCCTTGCACAGAAAATAAATAGATGGCAGAAAAATAAACAAATACCACCTCAGAATAATTAAAACAAAGAAATAAAGGTTCCTTGACAGCAACATAATAATATAATTCGATGCCCAAATGAAAAGATAAAAAAGAAAAATTCTTATTTTAATTGATAATTGGGCACATCATTTAACACGCGAGCTAGAACACAGCATTTTTGCGACCTCTAGATCTGGGAGTTATACATAGAGTAAAAATGCATGTCTATAATATAATAATATATGTTAAATAAGCATGTGTTATGATTTGCATAGCATTTCCATAGGGTCAATAATTTAAAAAATGTTGGAAGGTCTGAATTCTTAAAGATAGTGATGACGAAATTCAGATGACTCTAACATATACAGTACATTGTAATTTGTTTTATCAAACACTGTTTATTCCACTTTTTGTAACGGTATAACCCTACTGGTTTCAAGGCTTTCACCTCATCATCAGGGGAGCAAAAACAAGACTATAAATAATACATATACAGTACAGTTGAAATGGAAAATGAAATACAAGGTATGTGGAGTTTTGCAGTTGCTGATACAAGTGTAAATTATTAGGAATAGTTTGATAACCCTTTCAGTTTCAAGACTTTCACCTCATCATTAGGAGAGCACAAACAAGACTATAAATAATACATATACAGTACAGTTGAAATGGAAAATGAAATACAAGGTATGTGGAGTTCTGTAGTTGCTGATGTTGGTGTAAATTATTAGGAATACTTTGATAACCCTACCGGTTTGAAGGCTTTCACCTCGTCATCAGGGGAGCGCAAACAAGACTATAAATAATACATATACAGTACAGTTGAAATGGAAAATTAAATACAAGGTGTGTGGAGTTCTGTAGTTGCTGATACAGGTGTAAATTGTTAGGAATACTTTGATGAAGATAATATTTAATTAAATGATTGCGAGTGAGCTAACTGAAAAAGATATTTGAAAATGTGTAGTCATCTACGAGTACATTTAATGCAATATTAACTTTGGAGAGCGAAGATGATAATGAAAATGCAGTTATACCATCTGATTGAAAAAGTTTCAGGCTTATCTATCATGTAGCACTGATGTCCTGCAAACTATTTTTCAATAAAGATGTGATATTGAAAATGCAATTATTAATACTGTTTAAAAATTCAATAAAGCCCAAATTACACCATTCTTTGAAAGAAAGAAATGTTTGACCAATGTACAACTTTTCATTCCAAAATAAAGCAGTTTTTCACACTATATTTTTCTGCTTTATTCAGTATAACAAAATATTTATTATGATACTATGAATTTCATTATAATAGGATTTGACTTTTATTATACATCGGTTTCTTGAAATATAAAAAATGTATGTATAAAATGGTTTACATGTCTTATATAATTTGCTGAATGTCCTGAAGCCGAAAATGAAACAAAATGTACTGTGACCGTGAAGTGAAAATGAAAAAAAAATGTGCAGAAGCATTGTTCTAATTTTGAAATATATTATGCTGTCAAAGTAAAAACTCTGCAGGCAGCTAGGGAGGGTAGGTGCCTGTTAGGTACTTGCGTAAGTAAAATAATTTATTTTTCCAAACAGATTCACAAAACAAATGAAAACTCATTTGGTGTCATTGTTGAAATTGGCCTTTGCAATTACAATTAACACTTTTAAATTAAAATTGCGGATTGCCTAATAGAGGGGCAGATTGACGCTTTCAATGGACCTTCGAAGATCTTTTTTTTCATGTTGGGTGGTTGAGTTTTGTTAATAAAGAGGCACCGTGTGTTTCCTGTCTAGATAGTGTTATTGTTAAAGCAGGAAAACATAATTTGGTGCGATGGGCAAGGATTTTTGACATTGTGTCTTCATAATGGGTGAAAAATACAAATTTGGCAATGAGGATTATATTTCTTGTTATTAAAAAATTGTTATTAAAAAAATTATATTTATAATATAATGATTAGTCTCAAATACAGACTGAATAAAGTTGATGTATGTATCGTATATCTACATTCACCAGTATTTAGCAATGGGTAACTTTCCCAAGACTAAACATGTGTTTGTTTAATTTATTATAATATAATTTTTTTTAAAACAATTTAAGCTATGGAAAAATAATCCTTGTCAGGTTCGTACTATTCATATTTCTCTCCCAATATGGAGAGAGTTTACTCCTTTCTATATAATGAGTCTTGGTGGAAAAACAATGTTACCACGACAACTTTAAAAATCCTAGCCCATTGTACCCGACAACTTATTTCTGCTTTAACAATTAAGAAATATGATACATTCAAATATTTTATTCCAGATTGTTACTTATGTAAGTATTAGGTGTTAACATAAGTTGTGTCCGTTTTTTTTTCAAATTTAAAAATGAGCACCAAAAGTAAAACAAAATGGTAAAGGTTGTACGTCATTTGAAAGAAAATTTTCTGCTCTACAAGATATTGTGTTTGCTTTTACGTTACATATATTATTTTATTTGATTACAAGCCTTCAAAATGGAATGTCAAGTAGACGAAAGTGAGCATTTTCGACACCTCCTTCTATTCGCGTTCAATCGAGGGAATAAAGCTGCCAAAGCTGCTCGCGATATTTGTGAAGTGTACGGTGAAGATGCTATGAATGAAAGGACAGCTCGTCGATGGTTTTTGCGTTTCAAAGACGGTGATTGCGGACATGGTTGGACGAATTCCTCGAGTCAAGACTGGATGGTTTTTATAGCACAGGCATTGAAAAACGTGTAGAACTTTGTCAAGAAGTTGTAAATAATGAAGGAGAATACATTATTGACTAATATGTTGTAAAATAATGAAGGAGAATACATTTTTGACTAATTTGTTGTAATTTTTTTTTTTGTGTCATCATTTGGAAAAAAACGGACACAACTTATGTTTACACCCAATATAACAATAAACAAGTATTTAGTTCCTGTTTTCACAAGTCCTTGGACGGGTCAATTATATAATTTACCTAATTCCGTGATGCCGAAAATGAAACAAAATACACGTAGAAACTACTGCATGACGTAATAATTCCAATTTTGAAACATGCTATTAACGTAAAACAAGTCGACAGTTGGAAGGTAGGTACTTGCGATATTAATTTAGGTGGTCTATTTTTTATACTAAACATTTGTTTTGAACTTTACAAAACAAATGTAAATATGTTTATCGTCATTCGCATTTCGAGTATGAGACGAACTATGGATGTGATAGAGGCGATGAATGTCTGGCGCTCTACCTCTACTGCCCTATCCTCTCTGCCTACTCAGTAAAGGATATGGCGCGGTGGGATAAAATGTAAGTAGGCGTAAGAATTAACAAGTATTCAGTAATGGTTTTCATATGTCCTTGGATGGACTTTCAGCTAAATAGTATGGAATAAAGTCTGAGACATATTAGGTTGTAACGTATGAAATGTCATATTTTGTTAGTACATTTTTTTCTTTGTACAGAAAGGTTGTGTGGTGCGTGTTAATTTCTATCTACTATTTTTAAATAGTTAAATGTTTGGTATTTTGAGATTGTCAATTACCCGAGCGAATATATCATCCATTAGGTTTTACCCACAGCCTAAGCAATGGTATTTTCATGTGAAAGACGGATTATTTATTTGTATTCATTTGAGTAAGGACACACTGTAACCCTTACAGGTAAAAATATAGACAAAGCGTTCGAGGAAAGTATAACTAACACTAGAATACGGCACTGGTGGTTTCGATAATTCCGTTTAGGGAATATTGATATGAAAAATTAAACCCCGACGAAGACCAAATAATAAGGTGATTGAAAAATAATTGTGGATAACGGTAAAAGCTTATCCGAGATCTACGATTTGTAGTTTACATGCACACTTTAGCGTATCAGCTATGATACGCTAAAGTGTGCACCTAAACTATGAGAGGAAGACCAAGGAAATTATGGTTGGATCAAGTGAATGATATCTTAACAGAAGGAAACGTAGAAAATCAGAGTAATCATAGAAGTTGTAAGAGATAAAAAAGTATAGCACTTGGTCCTCTCTGCCTTCCCTGACAGGGAAATTATGTGAGGTATGTATATGTGTATGTTACGTACATTTTATTTTCCTTTTAACAATACTTAAATCTACCCTTAACAATATAAAACATACAGACAATATATAATTCGGATACTCTCGCCATCTTCAATACTTTTTTTGCATTTTGTTAAAAAAAAGTTGAAACCTTTGTAGAAGAAAGTTTTAATATAACTGAATTTAAATAGAAAATAGTGTCAGGAATACATAACTTAAATATATGCATTATTCTTGCAAAAGGTGATTTAAATGAAATTGTCTTTTATACTTACAATTTTAAAAAATCTTACAAAGATTCAGTAAAATGCACGTCGTATTTAAATCAAGACCAAATGCTAAACTGTCCTTTATCAAGAAAAAAAAACAATTCTTAGATTCGTTTATAAACACGTTTAAATAAACTGTACCAGCCTCCAAACGACATCTCAACAAATGCTATGTCAGATATATATTATATATCTTATTTCCCGTTGAATTGTTCTAAATTAATTCATTAGCTTGTAAGTATCTTTCAAGATGATGATCGATTTGATACCACTTGTCACATAAAGGGTGAATTCCCCCTGCTGTATCAGTTTTACCCCTTAGATAATTTTACTCACTTTAAGCACAGCATTTCGTTTATCACGAAAATGATTCTTGATATATATGTTAATTTGTTTAATCCATCTTTTTGAATTTTTGGTTACACTTTAATATTTTGTATACATGGTGATACATTGTATATCTGGCACGCTTATTGTTACATAACAATTTCTTCCAGTCAACCTGCTTATCTTAGATATATAAAGTTGTCTGAATCCATGACAGATTTTATAATCAAAACATTTGGCAGCAAAAGGCAAAGTTAAGCAATTAAAATCATTGGTACCTCACGAATTGACAGAAGAGCAAGAACTTAGGTGTTTGGAGATTTGTCTACTCTTTTAAAAATAAATTTAAAAACATATTTTTAAAACTGAATTGTCGCTTGTGGGGAAAAATGGATTATTGACGATAACTGAAAAAAATCTGGTCAATGGTTGGACGCTACTGAATCTCCAAAATATTTCAAAGCCAAAAATGATCCAATATAAATTAATGATGACTGTTTAGTGAACTGCTTAAAGAAATATTCATTTGTAAAACCACTGGAAAGATTGCTGGGAAGACTTTGCGTGATCGTGTAAGGAACACCTCTATCCGAGAGGTCTGTGAGGTCCAAGATGTCGTCAGATGGGGATGAGAGCGTCGACGATACTGGTACCAAAATGAACAGAGTATAAATTCTACAAGAATTCCATACATAGCTCTGCATGGGGTACCAGATGGACGGTGTCCACCAGGGAGACCACCGAAACGATGGAGAGATAGGTGGAGCTCAGCATCACAGGAGGACAATCCTGCAGTAACAGACTCTTGAGTCTATAGAAAGTTTAAGAAGAAGAAGGAATTAATGACTGCAGATGCATTATGTATTGAAATTAATGAAATGCAAAAAAAATAATAAAGCAAAAAACAGCTATCATTAACCACTTGACAGTTTTGCCCGAGCGGAAGTCGGGCACAAAGTTTCATTTTATACTGACGAGCCCGAGCCTCGTTCGGGCAAATCTTGTTTCGATTTGTTGGGAATGTTTCTCCCGAGTGTCGTTTGGACAGATCTTGTTTCAACTTGTTTTCTCCGAACGGAATATATTTTCATTTAGAATTTATTTCTTCACAGTTCGTCATTGCATCGCTTGTTAAAAATCCGACTGTTAAGTGGTTAATCGCAGACATGGACCCATCCTGCTTTATGATAATGCCAAGCTTGATACTTTATAATTAATTATCAATAAATTAACACAGTTGGGATCGTGCTGCACTCACAATACAGTCAAGATTTATCACCAACAGATTATTGTGTTTTTTACCATCTAGAACTATTTCTCTGCACGAAAGTATACAAAACCCTAAGAGAGGTTCAAGAAGACTTGAAAGTGCTTCTAGACTCTAAAAATAAAGATTATTATAGAAGTGGGATATATGCGTCAATTGGATGTTGCAATTAAACAAAAGAAGCTTATTTCGATTGAAATTTTTTTTTTTTAAATTATGCTTTTTTATATTTTCACCTAGAAAAACGACATTTCATATGTTACAACCTAATATTTTAAGGTAAAACAAAACTACACGTTTTCAGTACATGCATATCTCAAAATTATTATTTACTAGCTCTACCCGGCCACGCGTTGCTGTGGCTAAGTCTGGTTAAATGGAAAAGAAAGCACACATTTCTAATATGTTTAATTTCACAATGCTTGAGTGCATACAATATTTTTGACGTCTTTCAGCCACTCTCAGCCTGTCGCGTTCATTTTGTTGAGAACGAAGCTGATCTGAAGCTGCAGAACGTGATCGCCGTGCTCGCAACCGTGCATCCTCAAGTCTGGCTGCACGTCGCTCTGCTGCTTCCTCGGCACGTATTTGAGCCATTCTTTGTCTGTTTCGCTCGTTTGCTGACGACCTAAGTTTGATCTTCTGCAAGGCATTATTTTGATGAACTAAATCAGATCGATTGCACTGAAAAAGAAGAAATAAAGTTATAACAAAAACATATTGAGAACTTTGTTTACGATTTCTAAGCACAAATCTTCAATCATTATCAACGCTTCAATCATTATCAAATAGGATTGCAAACATTGCACGAATTTAATGTAAAAAAAAATTATGTAACATACAGAAAAATACATACCAACATCCCGCCGTCTCGCTAAGGCGCATGGCCGTGTCACTCCAAGAGGTCAATTTCACTATTTAATTTGAATTCAAATGAAAATCAATCAACACAATTCAATTTCACCGCTAATTGCACTGAAAAATAATAAAATCAAAAGTGAAACAGCTATCCTTTAGAGCTAGACGTCAACAACTCACACTTTACGAAATGGCGCATAAAATATTTAGTATAGCTAGGTTACCGTTACGTTCAACAAAGAGCGCTCCCATTATATCGTCGGTTTTATATACTCGTACTTTTTTATATTTAATATTTAATTATTTATTATTTAATATTCGAAATCAAAATGAAACTGTCAAAATTTCAAAGCAATCAATGAAGAACTTTCGGAGATTGGAGATTTTTAATTAACGAGCATTTACATTTTTATTTATATAGATATTTAATGTTTATTATTTAATATTTAAGAAAAATATTAAAAAACAGTTAAAAAACGAAATGAAAGAATCCGAAACGTCGAAAATGCCATGTCACATAACCTGATAATGAGAATTGTTTAGTTTGCGTGTGTCGCTGCAGGGGGCGCTCCCATTATTTCGTCTGTTTTATATACTTTTTTTATATATAACCGTATATAAAAATATATATATGTATATAAACATGCTTGTATACGAATGTAACCTTTTGTCAAAATTTCAAAGCAATCGGTGAAGAACTTTCGGAGATTAGAGATTTCCTATTAACGAACATTTACATTTTTATTTATATAGATAAAAATTGTAGGCATAAATGAAATTCTATGAGTAATATGTTACTATACTCATCAATTTTGTGTATTTAACATTACAAAATACAGTTTTCTCTTATATGTTATGTGGACTGAAAATGAACACGCAAAAGATTCAATCAATTTTAACTCATCTGGAGTGATGAAGTGTGAGGGGTTTGATTCGTGTGATTTAAACATATGTAATTGAGTATCAGGTTGATGAGAATGTGCAACGGGCTTTTATATAATCAAAAATCGGAAAGAAGTATCGATTTATTTTTTCATGATATATGTCCTCAGTGAGATAAAGGTAAAATCCTTGTTTACTGGCGATACGACAATTGAAAGGCAACAAACCCAGATCAATTAAAATTGTATGTCCAAATTAAATAACCTGTTGTTTTTTCACAAATTATGTATATTTCTTGTGTGTAAAATAAATTTTAAAAAAATATTGCCTCTTCATAATATCACAGACTTAATTTACTGATCCCTCAAATATTCTTACCATTATACCATATTATTGGCCGATGGCTGCGGAAGTCAAAATAAAAATAGTATACTTATAGGCATGTGCTGATAATAGATATTGAATAACCCAAACGTTAAAAACATTGAACTAATCTTTTCCATCACTGGACGTTCATGTATACCGACATATCATGTGTTTGGACATATCAAAATAGAAATAACATAATCATTGAACTACAAGAATATATAGACATAACGTTAAACCATATTATTGTTAAAAAAAATGGGTGAAAACGACTGTAAAGTACTAAATTGGAAATCAGCTAATTAGCAAATCTTAAAACCTACAGGGCAGTGGCATTTCAAATGAGTGTTGAGTAAAAGGATATTGATAAAAATGTATATTAAAAACATCGACAAATGTACTTGTAAATGGCGAAGCGTATTAATCTTAAAGAATTCAAAAATATTTGTCAAAAAGGGAAAACACCTTATAAAAGGGAAAAAATCAAAGTGGATGTCACAAATTTGTAATGTAAATGTGTCGGACATGATCGGCAAAACTCGAGTACACTGAGATTTTATAGAAATATATAATACATCAACCAGTTACCAGTCAAGTCAATCAAGATACAATTGAAAGATATCGAACATCGTAAAGAAAATTCAGAGTTGATGATTTGATTTTAAAGAATAAAAAAATAGTTGTATCGATTTTTATTTTTGGTTAGCTTTACTACATAAGAATAAAAATTCTTATTAAATAAAAAGATTATAAAATACAAACATGGAAAAGTCCAGTATGCTAGACAAAAATGGGAATGTCAATAACAAAGGCGGGAAAGTCCTTCGAATTTTTAAGTTTTTAGTTAATATAATCTTCTCAATATTGCTGTTTTCTATTTGAACTAATTAAATATTTTTATATATTTCAACCCATGAAAAAAAGATTTTTGATTCGGCTGAAATAGTCGTTTCAAAAGTTTTTTACTTGAAAATTTAAGTTGGGTGGACTTCTCCGTTTTTGATATTATAACCCTTATATAATAAGAATAAGCAACCGACGCCATCTAACGGGGTTGGAGGGGAAATCAATAATAAACAGCCAATCGAAAGCTCAGAACGAAGCGTCAAAAATAATATGCGTGGTAAAAAACACGCGAGATTTCAATTCTGATTCTACCGATGGATGAAAGTGGCGGAGTGACTATTGGTTGAACGAGGTGACATTTTCATTGCACCTTTGAAGATCAATTTTTTTCGTGCTTGGTGATTGATTTTTGTTTTTATAGAAGGATGGTGAAGAGATACAAATGACGCCTTAAGCTGAAACGAAAAAAGTATTATAGAAATATTTTTTAAATATGAGGTGAGAGTTCTTCTCAAAACTCTCTCTTTCTCTTTAGTCGCCATCCTCATGGCTGAGGGCTGTGATCTTCATGACAATCTTCTAAAGCCATTTCTCTCTCTGGCCAGATGTGAATCCTCGCTCATTGTGGAGTTGGTAACGTCCTTGATCTGGTCGGTCCAACGCAAGGGGACGCGGCCTCTTGATCATCTACTAAAAACATAGTCCACCATGACAATCTTATCGAGATTTGTATCATCGTGTCTCGATATGCGTCCGCAATATCGAGACACGATGATACAAATCTCATACATTGATATATTGTTGAAAGATTCATGGAGTTCAAGTAATATAAACTCGTTTCATAGCGAAATGTTGCTCGCCGGGTACAAAAGAAAATCATTTCTCCATCAAATTGTGAGTGGCGATGAAAAATTTATATATTTTAAGAATCCTATGTATAAAAGATCGTGGCTCACTCCAAACAAACCAGTGACATCGACTGCAAGGCCAAATCGCTATGGACGAAAGACAATGCTCTTTGTTTGGTGGGATCAGAAGGGTGTTATCTATTATGAGCTAATAAAACCTGGCGAAACCGTTAATACTGAACGCTACAGACAACAAATTATGGATTTGAACCAAGCATTGGGTGAAAAACGACCAAAATATCAAAAGAGACAACACAAAGTGATTTTGCTTCATGATAATGCACCATCGCATACAGCAAAACCGGCCATGGAAACGATTGAGGGGTTTTAGTTGGCAAATACTTTCGCATGCGGCTTACTCACCAGACTTGGCTTCATCCGATTACTACTTATTTGCATCGATGGGACACGCACTTGTTGAGCAGCGCTTCGCTTCTTACGAAAATGCCTCGATGATTGGTTTGCCTCAAAAGAGCAACAGTTTTTTTGGCGTGGCATCCACAAATTGCCACAAAGATGGAGAAAATGTGTAGCTAGCGATGGGTTATCAATATTTCATCATAGTCATAATATATGGAATCGGGTGATTTTCTATATTGAATATAATGTATAAAATTACACGTTTTATCTGAAAAACGTAAAATTCATAAAAATGTTTGAGAAGCACGGAAATACCGTTCACTTTATTTTCAAACACATAGACAAGAAACAATGGGATACATTGCATTTTTTCTCTATGGGAGCAATCGATCGCACAAATTTGACATTTTAAATGTCAATTGTGAAGATATACTTATAAATTAGATATCGCTTGATATTGGCGTATACTCCTTCATATATAGGAGTTCACGGGCATTATTCAAAAAGAAGAAGAAAAATTATGTAATGTTTTATAACCAAATACTAATACTGGTTTTCTTTTCTGATTTTTAGAATTGTGTGCTATTAGAAGAATTGTGTCGAAACTAAGTGCTTTCAATGTGTAACATATAAAAATATACGATTTAAACCACACAATATTATAAATACACAAAGCTAGAATAGAACATTTTCTTATCGCAATGAAGCGAGTTGAACATGTGCGTAAGCTGTATAAAACTATCCTGAGACTACACAGAGGTTTACCCCAAGAACTACAAGGTTTAGGAAATGAGTATGTTAGAGAAGAGTTTAAGCGACATAAAATATGCAAAGAAACCGAAGCTAATATGTTTCTGACAGAATGGACGGTAAGTATAATAATTATTTAAAATCAAATTCGTTAAGTATAATAATTATTGAAAATCAATAAAATTGCAATAGAAAAGTGGAAAAAGTACTTTCAGGAATTATACAATGACTCAATAGAAATCCCATTGCCTCAGAATGTTACAGATTCGGAAATTATTGAATATAGTGAGATCAAAGCAGCTATCGCAAAACTGAAAAACCGGAAATCAACAGGACCAGACGAAATTCACAATGAGATACTAAAATATGCCGACGATCAATTAGTAGCTGAGCTTTCTAAACTGTTTAATAAAATATTGGACACATCAATTATCCCTAACGATTGGAGAACAAGTATAACAATACCCATCTTTAAAAAGGGCCAGTAAACAAATCCTGAAAACTACAGAGGAATATCCCTGCTGTGCTTTACTCTTAAATTGTTCACAATGATAATAAAAGAAAAACTTAAAATACATATTACAAATAGAGAGGAACAGCAGGGATTCAGAAAGAACCGCTCTACTACCGATGCTATATTCACTCTTAGACAAATTAGTGAAAAAGCATTAGAATAAAACAAACCAGCCTACCTCTGTTTAGTCGATCTTACAAAAGCTTTCGACAGGATTCGGTTGAAGGACCTTCTGAACACTATCCACAAAAATGATACCTCCATCACTCATTAATGTCATAAGAGAGATCAACTTGGATAGTAACACAAAAATCAGAGCAAATAGGAAATATACTAAAGCCATAAAAACATCGGTTGGAATAAGCCCATTTCTCTTTAACTGCATAATGGATAATATCATTGCAGAGGTTGCATCTCTCAAGTTGGGGTACACTCTTGGTAAGTAAGCGGTGGGAATTCTCTGTTATGCTGACGACGCTACACTCATAGCTGAAAATAAAAATGACTTACAGAGAATGGTCACAAAGTTAGATGAATCCTGCTCAAAGTACAATATGATTATCTCTGTAGCAAAAACCAAGTGTATGATATTCTCCAAAGACCCACTAGAATGCAGAATCTCAGTACGTGACGAGCCAATTGAACAAGCAACCCAATTGATATCTTGGCAGTGAACTGCTCACCTCTCATGACCTCGCCAGAGAAGTAAGGCCTCAGGTAGATAAAGCTGCAGTTGTGGCAAGCTGCCTGAGAGATGTCATATGGAGGAATAAAGATATGAGAACGGATAGCAACGGATACTAAAACAAACATACTCAAACAAGACAGTATCAAAATCTGCTAAAATGATGAATGCAAACTTAAGACTGATGTGTTGAGGAATATAAATAAGAGTACGCTGAAATAGTTTGGACATGGGGAATGAATGAATGAAGAAAGGCTTACAAAACAGATATATAGTGCAAATGTGAGGGGGAGGAATGCGAGAGAACGACCGTGGAAAGTGTGGTTGGATCCTTCTTCTTAAACTTTCAAGAGTCTGTTACTGCAGGATTGTCCTTTGATGCTGAGCTCCAGCTACCTCTCCATTGTTTCGAGGGTCTTCCTGGTGGACGCCGTCTATCCGGCACCCCATGCAGAGCTATGTATGGAATTCTTGTGGAATTCATTCTCTGTACATGTTGGTACCAGTATCGTCGACGCTGTCGTTCCCATCTGACCACATCTTGGACCTCACAGACCTCTCGGATTGTGGTGGTCCTTACACGATCACGCAAAGTCTTCCCAGCAATAGCGCGCAGAGTTCTCATTTCCGTTGTACTTAGCATTCTTTTTGTCCTGACAGTGTCCGCCCTCGATTCAATGTCATATGTGAGGATAGGTCACACACATATCTTATAAATGCGTACCTTGCTATGTGTTCTCGTATCTTTATTCCTCCATATGACATTTCTCAGGCAGCCCGCCACAACTGCAGCTTTGCAGGTTGGATCCATTGAATGATAATCTGAAAGGAGAAAACATAAAATGTCAGAGGAATGATAAAAGTTGTATGGATGTAAAAGAGGCTAAGGATGTGTGTCGAGATAGAAAATTCTGGCGCTCTGTCCTCTGCCTACCCTGACAAGGAAATGGCGTGATGGTATGTATGTATTAGTTGGAAAGCCTGTCTAGGGACATACAAAAACAGTAACTAAATAGTTGTTATTGTTATGCTTACAAAAATAACAATCTGGTAATACTTACATACTATAGGTCTTACATACGAGGCGTATCCAGAAAGTAAGTGTACTGAGGCTCTCACGACCGGATGGATTTTATTTTCGACATGTTGGCTACACTTCCGTGTAGCCTGACCCTTCCCCTCCGCAACGAGACCGATTCGAGGTCAGTACGTTGAGAAGTGTCGACGCGACAGCACGTTTCGTGAAAAATGTTAATCCAATCTCCCGCCAAGTGCGAAATACGCGGCGTCATCCATTATCTCGTTTGGAAGGGAAAACCTCCGGTTGAGGTTTATAATGAGGTGAAAACTGCATATGGTGATAAAGCTATGAATCGTACGAGTGTGTACAAGTGGTGTCGCGAGTTTAAAAACGGTCGTACGTCTGTGCATGATGATCAGAGGAGCGGAAGACCTTCAATTGTGACTGACGAAATTGTGGAAAAAATCTAAAATGCGCTCCGTGACGATCGCAGATTGACTGTGGATGAACTTTCTGCGATGTTTCCGCAAATCTCCAGATCTCTACTACACGAAACCATCACAGAAACCCTCGGATATCGGAAACTGTCCGCGAGGTGGGTCCCAAAACAGCTGACAGACCGACACAAGTTGAATCGAGTGGAGGCCGGGCAAGAGTTTTTTTGATACCCCGCTTCACCACCTGCATTGAGAGGAATGGCAACTATGTCGAAAAATAGCTTACATATGTACTACGGTAACCACGTAATTTTTTTGTTTAAATAAAAAAAATTGTAACCTACAAAAATTCAGTACACTTACTTTCTTGATATGCCTCGTATATAACAATTATTGTTCGACTTACATAGGCAACTATCTCAAAGCTAAATATTTGTTTGTAAAAAAATAAATTATTTAACCGTTCGAGTGTTGAGCGTCTATATATATAGACGTTTTATAGTATTGAAAAAAATGACCAGCAGTAAAATGTTAAATAACACTTAAAAGCTTGGAAATATAATCCTTATTGTCAGGTTCTTATTTTTCTCCTAGTAAGGATATAGTTATTTCTTTCTATAGAATGGCGGTGAGCTCTCTCGGCAGACAAACAACCGCCACACGACAAGTTCAAAAATACTTTCCCTTCGCACAAGATGACTTTATTATGCTTTTAAAATAACACCATCCAGGAAGGAGCCACAAACGGTACTTATATAAAAACAAAAATCAACCATCCAAAACGAAATAAATATCTTCAAACCTTCGATATAATCGTCATCTTGTCCCACTGATAGACACCCCACCACTCAACTTTAGTATTAGGTATGGGTGGATTGACTTAAAAAAAACTATATGCTACTTTCTCAACATTTTGAAGGCGAGCTAACATAAAAATTAAACTTGATCTTGGCAATAAACCTACCACAGAGTTGTTTTTTTAAGTTTGATACGGGTCGTCTCTTAACAGGAGAAGTTCTCATTATTTTATTGAGTATAAAAATTTACCTATAATATTTATTCTTAAATGAAGTAATGAGGCATGGGTGTTAGTAATAAAAGATTGTTTAAAAAAAAATATTTAGTGTACAAATAAAAAAATGTAGGAAAAAGAATAAAAACAATTTACACGAAGGAATTAACAATTTAAAATATCTTATCCTTTTTTTGACAATAGATCTTTAAAATAAAATAGCTATTTTGGGCTAAGGGATAATCCCATTAATGATTTCTCCTAAAGGTTCATCTTACCTAATGGAAACACTCTTATAACTTAGAACCACAATGCTGACTTTATTTTATGGTTGCTTTATTTTAATATTGACGCGAATGGAAAAATTATAAATAAAAATATATAATACACAGTTTTGAGCCAACAACACATTAAATTAATTTATTAATATTTTGTTACAGGATTATGCCTTCAATTTGAGCAAACAACTAAGTTCTATAAATATGAATCCGCAAACTAATACAGGATTCGGGAAAAGCATAGACCCCAACCTACTGGATCACATGCGAGATGAACAAATTGCTCAACTGTATGAGCTAATGAAGGCCTCCAAACTGGAGGGAGAGAACAAAGATAGGAGTTAATAACATTAATTGAATAGACTGAAAATATAATTTTTAATTATTAGAATGTAAGTAAAATATAAAGAAAAAAAACATAGATATAAGAATTTCTCTTAAATGCAGTTTTGCTTTGCATTTTTAATTCATAATGAATCAAGGTGTAAATGACAGTTTCTGATATTCCAAAAAATGAATGCATGTACACAAAATTGTGGTTTCTGCCATTTTTAAATATTTTTTGTAAATCAAATAAATTAAATATGATCAATATCTTTTATAGCAGTGTTCCCCAACCTTTTCACATCCACGGACCGGTCAAAATAAGATAACATTTCCCGGATCGCTAATTCAGAAGTGAAAACTATTATATGTATAGTACATATTTTGCTTATTAGTTTTTTATTCTTATATTATAACAGACATATGTACATATTGCAAATGCAAAAAAAACATGAAAATTATGTTGTCAATTGAAATAATTAGAAATCGATTAGTAAATATATTTTTAATATTAGGTGTACAAATAAGTTTCCGCCGTTTTTTATAAAAAAATGGGCATTTATTGTGAAAGAACGGAACCTCATGTTTTATTCGAAGTAGTACCCATCGCTTGCCACTACTTTTCCCCATCTTTCTGTCAGCATACGAATACCGCGTCAGTCATCATCATCATCTTTTGAGGCTATCCACGAATCGACTCAATTTTTGGTATCTTCATATGATGTGAAGTGCTGCTCAGACAGGCCATGCGTCATCGATCAAAACAAGTGGTAATCAGAAGGAGCAATGTCTGGTGAATACAGCGGGTGGGGTAAAACTTCTCAATTGAGTGTTTCCAAATAGGTTTTGACCGGTGCCGCAACATGTGGACTAGCATTATCATGCAGGAGAATAATTTTGTCGTGTCTGGCGTAGTAGTGGGCGCGCTTTTCCTCGAGTGCTCGACTCAATCTCATCAATTATGTTCGGTAGACAGCCCCAGCAATGGTTTCATTCGGTTTGAGCAACTCATAATACACGACACCAAGCTGATCCCACCAAATACACAACAAGAGTTTTTTTCCATGAATATTTGGCTTAGCCGTAGATGTTGAAGCATGACCAGGGGATCCCCATGATTTCTTCCTTTTTGGATTATCATAATGGATGCATTTTTCATCACCAGTGACTATATGGTGCAGAAAACCCTTTCGTTTATGCCTGGCAAGCAGCATTTCACATGTGGAAAATTGGCATTCAAAGTTTCTCCGTGTCAGTTCATATGAATCCCAATTTCTTTGTTTTTGAATCATTCCCAATGATTTCAACCCATGTGAAATTGCTTGTTGAGTCCCTCCTAATGTAAGTGCAAGTTCTTCTTGCGTTTGGCACGAATCTTGATCCAATAATACTTCCAATTCCGCGTCTTCGTACACTTTCGGCCTTCCGCTACGTTCTTTGTCTTCGATGTCAAATTCACCGTTCTTAAACTTTTGAAACCACTTACGACAACTTCTCTCACTTAAGGCAGCCTCACCATATGCTTCTACAAGCAATCGATGCGCCTCAGCTGCAGATTTCTTCAAATTGAAGAAGTAAATCAAAAGTTCCCGCAAATGACGCTTATTCCGCTCAAAACTTGACATTTTCGAACACAAAAAAATATGTTATACTGATAAAAATTCACTAATATTTCAAGGTCATGTTGTTGACAGATGTCCAACCTTACGATAATGACATTTTACATCTGACAATTTTAACCATAACTTACTGGTGGCGCCAACTTTTGTCAAACGGCGGTGACTTATTTGTACACCCAATAATAGAATTTCTGAACTTTTTAAAAAGCAATATTTAGTTTTAAAAAATTAATACGATATCTGCTGCGGCATCTTTGCTAAAATAGTGATTAACCGTGGCTGCAGTGTTGTTTCAGAGAGACATAGTGCTGCATTGACATCCTTTCGGTTTCATTTTTATTACTGACATAGACAAAAAAGTTTTCTCACATGAATAGGTAGGTAGTCGAAAATGCGGACAATACTTTAATGTCTGGATAACTTAGAGATGGATATTTTTCTTCGAGTGATATCCAAAACTCAGACAATGTTTGTATTTTATGTCTGGACTGGAGAGTGGCATCAGAAGACAACTCGATTAGGTTTCCTTTCTCTTGAGTAGTAAGTTATTTGATGTCTTCAATGAAGGGATTATTAATCCAAAGGTTGCCTTTACGAGAATTCTCAATTTCAGGGAAATAGTCATTAAATTTTTGTACATAACTGGTTGACGTTAGCAGCAATCAAAAAGTGTTGTAGAAGTGGAAAAATTTCTATATCTCTACTTTACGCGACTATCCCAAAAAGAGAGTTTATTTTTAAATGCATCCATCTTATTTCTCATGATAAAAATATTTGTCGAGAAACCCTGGAAATGAGTATTAAATCCATTAACCTCTAAACGAGTATGGCCATACGGTGTACGGCGAGTGAATTTTTACCTCAAGAGAGTATGGACGTACACGATACATCCAATGTTTTTATTTTGAATACATGAATTTATCCATAAAACGGACAATGCTCAAATGTTTTTATATGTTCTATTATTTTGTATATGGCGGCCGCAATTACGTTATTTATATTACATACAAAATCTATTTTTTATTTTACTTACAAAATCTCACTCTCTTAGAGGTTAAGAAGACTGAATATGTCCGCCATATATGCAAGTTTGGCCATCCATTCCTCATCCCAAAAACGCTCTAACAAGGCAGTTTCTCTCATAAAATGTTTTACTTCTTCCCTCAGTTCCAAAAGGCGTGAAAGAACCTTTCCTCTTGATAGCCACCTAACTTCCGCGTGGAGAAGAATATGTTGGTGTTGCGAATCCTTTAACAACCTAGAGTTCATGACCCGACTACGAATTTCGTTTATGATCTTCACCGCGTCATTTATCACTGTGTTTAATTCTGGAGAAAACTTCTTTGCAACTAGGTGCTCTTGATAGATCATACAGTGAAGAGACAATATTTCTGGATGTGAAACAGCCTTTATTTTTGCAACTACACCTGAATGATGTCCAGTAATGCATGCAGCACTGTCTGTACACACTCTGACGAATTTTCCCCATTCTAAGTCCTTCTCTTGAAAATACTCTATCAAGAGCATTTAATATATCTGAACTAGTGGTCCGTCCAGATAAGTCAAGGCAACAAAGAAGGCTATACCTTACGAAGCAAAGTAGAATAGCATGGTTGCTCACGTCAGTTGATTAATCAAGTTGAATCGCAAAACATCTCGATTTCTTTATCCCCTCTACAGTTTTTTATCCTCTCTCTAGTTTTCAGAGTCGTTACGGCCAGTCGAATAGGATCAAAATCGTGTGATCTTGTTAAATAGTCATCAAGTTTTTTTCCAAGCATTTGAATTATTGGAATTACAGATGAAATAAGGGCATGAGAGTTGTTTAGTTCCCGGGTGGCTTCCTCGAAAGGTTTTAATAACTCAATACAACATTCAATGATTTTCCACTCTTCTGGCAAAATAGGGTCAATCTCACTGTCATTGATATAAAGACTTAAGGCATCCTTTACCTTTAAAAAACGCTCAAACATGTAAAATGTACTGTTCCATCCCGTTATACAATCTTGGAACACTTTGAGATGCGGTTGATTCAGTCTGTCCTGAATTTTTTGCACTTGTTTCTGAGCGATAGGAGAATGGTTAAAATGAGTCGAAATTTTCTTACATTTTTGTTTGATTATTTTTATGTTTTCTTGCGAATGTAAACAACTGCGAATAGCAAGTTGCATCTTGTGGACTGTACAATCCATGTCATTGAATGCTGCTAATCGCATAGCTCTTTTCATATTGGAGCCTTCGTCTCGAGTTAGGCAATGCACTTGTTCTTTTTTAATATTCCATTCAGAAAGCATCGTGTCAAAATTTTCAGCAATTATTTCACCAGTGTGACGGTCGTCGAATGTCTCGCATTTCAATACAATTGATGATCTATCAAAGTTTTCTGCTATTCCATGACAAGTCAGGCTAAGCAAAGAGGCATTTGAGCTTAGATCCGACCAAATGTCAGAAGTAAACGACATGTAATCAAATTTTTCGATCAGTTCTTTAACTTTTTCAGCAACTTTGCCATATAGTTCCTTGCACACAAAACCAGTAAAAAAATTGCGCCCTCTAAAATTATATCTCGGTGCTAATTCTTGTATCAGTCTGCCAAAACCAAGCCCCTCCACAAAGTTAAAGGGTAAATTTTGAAGTGCAATAATTTCTCCAATGAGTTGTCATTTTTTTTCGAATTGGAATTGTCAGTGTCCCACTCCTTTTCCTTTAGAACTACTTCCTCTAACGAGAGCTGTTTCTTTGCTTATGGTAGAGGAGTGACGATTTTATCTAAAAAAATACACACAAATTATATTGGGAGTAAAAATTAGTTTGGCAGGTCACCGGTTCACTTCTTTCGTAGAAACCGAAAATTGGCTCCAAACTTGGATCGCCTCAAAAGACGAATCATTTTTTCGAGATGGAATTCGACAATTGCCTGAGAGATGGGAAAAAGTAGTAGCCAGCGATGGACAATACTTTAATTGATCTGTTCATTCATTTTGTTTAGAAATAAATGCATTTTTGAACACAAAAAAACGGATCGAACTAATTTGTACACCCAATAACTTGTGAAAACTGATGAAAAACAGATTTAAAAAAAGCGCGTGGTAGAACATGAAATTGCACTGCTATTGGAAAACACTATTATAAGAAGCTAATTTGGCTATTTTGTTTTTTGAATCATTAGTTAATTTTTGCCTACGGTTAGAGCTAGCCATACAAATGAAATGTAAACAATGCGACAAGAACAGCACCAGGTGAGGTTAATTCACATTTTTTATGATAAAACTTACCTGTGTCAGCTTTTATTCAGAGAGGTCATCATCCAGGATCTGTGATGGTTTGGTGGGGTGTCTCATACGAAGGGGTTACTGAGTTACATTTTTATGCTCAGGGTGTGAAGACAAGTACAAATTCATACGCAAATGACATTTTGGAGAAGGTCATCAAGCTTCTTAATGAGACCATGTTTAATTCAGGTCATTGGATCTTTCAACAAGATTCTGCTCCGGCCCACAAGGCAAAGTCCACCCAGCAATGGCTAGAAATTCATACATCAGAGTTTATTAAGAGCTGAAAATCGGCCTTCTGGAAGCCCAGATTTAAATCAACTGGACTACAAATTGTGGTCAGTGTTGGAGAACATGGCCTGTAGCAGACGACATCCAAATTTGGAGAGCTTGAAACAATCATTGAAGAAAGCAGTGGCCAATTTTCCAATGGGCATTGTGCTTACTGCCGTTGACGATTGGCCGTCACGTTTAAAGGCCTGTGTGAAGGCAAGGGGAGGACATTTTGAAAAAGATGTATGTTTTCATTTAACACGTTGACTGCCGATTACGCGTTTGTGCGTAATGAGAGGAGAGCGCTGGGTGCCGATCACGCACTTACACGTAATATCAGCATGTCACTTCTTTTGATCAGTCTGCCGCCGACAAGCGTCGTAGGGATTCGTTTGTGTGTCGGTACTGCGCTTGAACGTTGTAATTAATCGTATAAATCTGTGGTTTTTTAGTTTTGTTTTTTTTTGTTATTTTTTTTTATTTCAATATGGATGGTGAAAAGGGTTCTTCACGACCTAAAAGAATTAAATTGACATCAAAATATATCTTTACATCAAACTCTATATGCTGACTGAACCAGATGGTCTCATAATAAAGTTTCGTATATATGCAGGCAGTAACGATAGTGATTTTGCAGGAAAGGGACATGCTGAAAAAGTAGTTTTGCAATTGTCAGAAGATTTGCTTCATAAGGGACATGCAATATACATTGACAATTATTACAATAGCTACAGCCTAGCTAAACAACTTTTAGACCAAAATACCTACTGTACCGGTGCGCAAAGATCGAAGAGAAACTCCGAAGGAGGTGATCAATGATAAAAAAGGAGAGAATATATCGATGTTCCAAGATGGTATTCGTATCGGAAAGTGGAAGGACAAACGTCCAGTAACTTATGTTACTACACAATGGTTCCAGTTGCAAACAAACGGGGTCAAATCATTGAGAAGCCAGAAGCAATCGCACAATATAACATGTTACTATGTCTGGAGTTGACAGACAAGACCGATTACTTTCTTATCACCCCTGTGAAAGAAAAACTCGACGATGGTACCTAAAGCTCGCTAGCCACGCCTTTCAACTTCCCATAAGATGTATAATACGAGTAGGTATTCTGATAAGTCTAATATGTCCCTTTATGATTATCGCATGCCAGTTATAAATGCGTTGTTACCAGAAAAGGGTGATCCTCCAAGCAATCACGCAGTGATCTAGTATGACACATAGTAATGTTAAAAAAAAGCACAAAATCAGTAAAATAACTGAAAAAAATGCCAAAGGAAAAGTCATACTTGGAATATGTCATTTGTGTTATAAAAAAATGAAAAAGCGTCAAGACTCTAGTTGGCAATGTGAATTTTGCGAAGACAAACCAGCTTTATGTTTTGATTGCTTTCAAGAATATCATACGAGTACCAATCTATAAGTTTTAATTATTTTAATTTTATTTAATAACAAACCAATCTTCATACCTATACTCTACATTTTTTCTGTGTTTTACAAAGTTTTTGAAATAAACAATATTTTATTTTATAACAAGTATTCGTTCTGTTGTTTAGATATAATTTTGTATTTTAACATATTATAATTATACTGTAATAAACATTTTTAGTACGAAATAAATCATTATGCGTAAGTGCGTAATCGGCACTGAGAATGAAAATTTCAATCCCAGTGGCGATCATGCACAAATGCGTAATTTTTATAATATATGACCCAAATAGGCAATCTTGGCATTTTAGGATATTTAATAGCTCTTATTTTACACCTGTTTTGCGTTTAAGATATAAGAATACTAAGACATTCTGAGCATTCTCCGATAAATTCGCATCTCGAATGCTTCCAGCTTATTTAGCATTTCAGTCTTCATGGTCTATGTCTTCTTAACACCATGAAGTAAAACAGACCATATATAATTTAATCATGCGTTGCCGAGGTTTCACATTATCAAATTATTATTGCAGAAAACTGATATTTTAAGAAATCCTACATGTGCTAATTCAATTGGGCATCTAACTTCTCTGTCTGGTCCAAGGTCATAAACTATTGGGCTTTCTAGATGTTTGAAACTGTCGACTTTATCTACACGTTGCTCGATCAGCTGCAGAGATACACTTTTATGAGATTATCAACTTAATAATATAAACTTTGTGTTTTGAACATTAATATGTAGTCCCTGCCTACTGCCCAAGGATACATCCCTTATGTATGTATGCCTCTTAATTTCCGCCGTAGATATTTTTCTTTGATCAAATTCCACTTCTGCTTTCTGTTACCAGTAAATATTTTATGCATAAAATTCATATATTTTCATCAAGATGAGCATCTTGTAAACTTTTTATCAGTTTGTTGTGTTGTGCCCAGTAAAAACCCTATTCATAATCAATGAAACACACAAAGACATCTTTTTTTTTATCATAACACTTTTGTAAAAGGACATTAAATGCTAACAATGCCTCTCGCATTCCAAATGCATTCATGATGCCTGTCACATTCCAAATGAATCTATACATTCCATTACTCTTTATCATTATCATCATCACCCTAAATGTCATTACTGATTATAATAATCATCATCAACCTCTATGTTCATTACTCATACTATCATCATATGTTCCATTAATTATTGTCATCACCCTATATGTTCCATTACTCATTATCATTATCATCACCCTATATCAGTGTTTCTTAACCGTATTGAAAGAATCGCCCCCTTTACCACGGTAAAATTATCCAGCGCCCCCCCCCCCCCACACTTTTCTCCACGTATGTATTTTATGCAATCGATTTCCTACTATAAATAAAAAAATAGGAGAAATAAAAATAAAACACGTGATTATTTTTATAAACATTATGTATTTATTGCCTTTTTTGTCATATTAACATTACACACAACATTATAATATTATTTCAATAAAAAAAGTACATGATTCCATACGAAATATGAAATTTTTAATAAAAAATAAATTTAATGAGATCCTTGAGCCTCATGTGATTGCACCAATTTCGTAATATTAGGCTCAAATTTACTTAAATACAATCTCAAATCTCCTCTTTGGCTTATTTGTAATCGATTTCGTCATTTTTTTAATATATGCATTACTGCACTAAAACCCTTTTCCACTAAATACGACGAAGGAAATGCTATGATGGGTAATTTTACTTCTTTCCACAGAAGAGGGTATTCATGGCGAAAACGAACCCAAAATGCATCATAATCACATTGATTGAATATTATTTTAGCCTCACAGTCATTTTGTAGCTCAATAAACTACTCTTTTAAATTATGACTGACACTTTCTATGTCTGGTAAAAATGGATTAATTAACCAACCTGGTATTACAAGTTCCTGCAAGTCTTTGAATCGTATTATCATATCTTCGATAAGGGCGTCAATGTGGCGTGGCAACAGTATGTTTCCAAATCAGAGTCCTTGAGCATATCTTCTTTTAATTGTTGTAAAGAAGGAAACTGATGGAATTCTCGCCGACTAAGATTATTTTTATTTAATTTAAGTTTATTGATAAAGCTTAGTACAACTCGTTTGGCTTTAATAAGACTGATATTGTTTCCGGAGAAGTTTCAGGAGATTTTCGTTCATTTTTTTCGAATATATCCGAAAGATAGGCCACATCATTTCGTAGTAATTTTAATTCAATGCATATGTTTTCACTGTTTACATCCAAGAACTCCACAATTGTATCAAACAGTGCATAAAATCCTTTTAAACAATTTCCTTTCGATAGCCATCTTACTGCTGTATGTAAGATAAGTCTTTCGAATTCTTCATCATTTTCTTTACACAGTTGACGGAATAATCTATCATTCAAGGGAGAGAACTTTATTTTATTGATAACTTTTATAACAATACTCATCGATTTGTGAAGACGTCCGCTAAGATGTTTTGCGACTAAATGTTCACGGTGAATGATGCAGTGAATTGTTAGAACATTTGGTGCCACATTTTTCGATCTTGATACAAAACCACGATGCCGACCGACCATCACTGGTGCTCCATCAGTAGCACAAGCAATCACATTAGTGAAGGGAATACATTTTTCGGCGAAAAAGTTTTCAAGGGTTTCAAATATAGTATTGATGCACCAGTCGAGTTAGTAGGAAGTTATTTTGCAAATAACATTTCTTCAATATTTTTTTCATTCTTCACAAATCGTACATAAGCAATTAGTAGAGATTCATTATTATGCAGAGTACTCTCATCCAATTGTAATGAAAATTCGTTGGACTGTAGTTCATCACATAGTTGAATTTCGATATCACTTGCCATCTCATCAATTCTTTTTGAAATTGTATCATTGCTCAATAGGACTGAAGAAAGAATCTCTTATTAATGAATACACGTATAGCTGGTAGTATTAATTTTTCTCCATATATATGTGGTGCACCACATTTTGCAATAATTTGTGCTATTTCATAAGACACCATTAGTCCTTTATTATTCCGACTTGAAATCTTCTTAAAAACATTACTGAGAGTATTGCGACTATCCAATGTTTTCTTAAGTTGTTGAAAATACGATATGTCTTTATTATTATTGTCGGGATGTTTCTTTACAAAATGTTCCTTTAACCGCGATGGCTTCATGGCCTCGTTAGAAAACACATGTTGACAGATTAAACACATTGGTAATTGTTGATTTGTAGGAGATGAAACAAAACCAAATTTTAAAAAGTCAACTAAATATTGTCGACACTTTTTCTGTTTGACTGACATCTTGAAAAAAGGGCTAATCTATGAAGAAATAATTTTAATACAGAAGAACTCACATACACCAACAGAAATTAACGCGATCGCCCCAACGGACTGACAGAAATGACTAATTTGTAATATGCAGCAAAATCGCTTTGCATGACACAACGCCATACATAGAAAAAATAAGATACGCATGCGCATGAGCGCGCATTTTGTATCTCTCTTTCATGTGACATAGCGCTAACTGTCAAACGCAACATGGTAACCCGATCGCAATATTTTATTCGCGATTGTGTACGCGATGATTTACAGTGATGGTGTGTGCAGTGCACCAATTGAGCATACCTTATTTTTGTATTTCGACATAACGCCCACTGGAACTCCTGCAGCGCCCACTAAATTCTAAAAATTTATAAACGCCCCCCCAGACCTCTAAAACGCCCACAAGGGGGCGCTGGCGCCCCCGTTAAGAATCACTGCCCTATATGATCTATTACTCATTTTCATCAGCGTCATAACCCTATACATTCCAGCGCCCTATCTCCAGATGTGACATCGCTACCCCATCCTTGTGCAGCAACTAACATGAAGCAGACACAAACTTAGGATGCTGTTGAGAGGCCAACCATGTGACATATGTCTCATGCTGTGGGGAGCAAACCAATTACTTCATTAGCTAAATCTTCATCTAACAATGTAGTGGATCAAGACCAATGGACCACCATTGAAAAAAAGAAGTCAATTATCATGTGGATGACATGAAAGAACAGCCCTGCCAATGTCAAAAAATACCATCATCCTTTATCTCTTCATATTAAATCAACGGTGAAAGATGGCGCCAACTACATCTCATCTATGAAAGTAAGTACCGCTTCATTTACAGTAACAAAGATGAAGTCAATAAGGGAAGAACCTTTAAAATTGGGTTTTGAGGAAATATTCTGTGATTTTAAAACCTGATTGCATGCCCCAGAAAACTTACATGACAGGTGGTTCATCGTGAAACACCCAAGCTATCTCCAATTAGTGCATGACATGGCACTCTCAAACAAATATGCTGAATCAATTCGAAATAAAAACATCTATAAATTTTATAGTCAATATTTTATGAGTTCGGAACATTACGCATAGATCTTTTTTTAATGAAGTTTTCGCTTTGAATATAGACAATATATTTAACTGAAAGTAGGCTCAGTAGTGATATTAACAATACAGATCTTTTCAAGAACATTTTCATTGTATTGAGAAGAGATTGCAAGTCAACATCAATCATCCACAGGAAAGGTGGAGAATGTGTGTTGGTAGTCAGACCGAGACAGGAGTTGCAGATCCAATGTATCCCCAATAATTAAATGAAAACTCCCATATAATGAGTGATGATTCTATGGACCAAGTCATTGGGAAAGATATCCCAGCAGGGCCACCTAAGGGGGAATGGCTGCAGGTGAGGATCATCAGACCAAAATGATCCACATATCAGTCTTCAATGGTAGACCAAGCGCTTAATACATTTAAGTATGGTTGGGAAAGCAGGCGAAGGTTGTAGCAAATTTTACTTCTCTGATCATCTTGAAATCCCGTGCTATCACAACCCCAGGTTTAATCTTTCAATATTGTATGTTTGCTGAGGTGCTGTAGCATGCACACATAAAATCAATAATACACAAGCATCTTCCATCTTCATGCCTTTACATTAAGGCCTATGGCGATAAGCGAGTAGTAACAGGCGAGAAGTATGGGCTCTGGGAATCTTAGTCATGAGATGGTACGGATGAAGCAGGTGTATAATTCAGTCACTACAGTTGAGGGAGATGCAGGCAATCGACTGTTTCAACAACTACACCTGACTAAATATGTCCTATTTAGGGTCCATTCTGCTTACCTCACAAGTGGAAGGTGGCTAGAAAAGATGCCTCAAACAAAGTTTACCTGTCTGGGTAGCCACACCCAGAAGGATCACCACACTGCAGTCAGAATATAAAAAGAAAACAAACGCATAAAACTAAAGCCTGAAATATCAAAACGCTCATGGATAAGAATAATAGTATTATACCCGAAAGAAGCAGAACAGCTGTCATAGTATGAGAACTCAAGGAGGCACAATACAGACATTGTTGCTTTAACAGAAACCCGGTGTTGCAATGGTCTTCCACAAATTGAGTGTACAATTTCTACAACATTCATTACATGGGAATATTTAAAAAATATTCCACATAAAATTGGATGATGAAGCAGAGAATGACAACTTATTTAGAAAAATCAGTATCATTATCACATAATACCATACACCTATACATCGCTATACAGCCGCTTTTTATTCGGCATTTCGCTATAACGGCCTTTTTTAATTATGGCACCTTTTCGATTTACGGCCCACAATGTTTCGTTATATGTAAAACTTGTCGAATGCGCTTTCTTATTTCGAGCAGGGAATGAACATCCTTCTTCAAAATGATCCCGACGAAGAACGCAGCGCTAAAGTGTCTCGAGGAGTAAACTCAGCCATTACCTGTTACAAAACACTGCAAGGCGAAGCAGACAATCTTGGACCAATATTTTAAACTGGTTCAATCCACAACAGCGGAAAGTGATGATGGCAGCATATAATATGGTAGCTTACTGCTTCTTCATGTTAATGTTCGTCATCAGATTAAAACAGTTTTTAAACATTTTATTTTATGTTTTTTTATTATACAGTGGAACCTCTCATAATGAGAATAATTAGTTCCAGAATATTACTCGTTATGTGAAACACTCGTTAAGCGAAACAATTTTTCCCATATAAATCAATGTAAAATACGATAATGCATTCCATGCCGAAAAAAATACTAAATTTTTTTATTTTCAACGTTTATTCAAATAAAATTACATACTTATAAATTGTTAAGGAGCGTAACAACCCGGAATGCGATTTCGATTTGCAAAAAAGAATAAAAAAATCGAAATAACTAGTTTATTATTTATGACAAATAATTAATTCTTTTTTACTAGAAAGCTGTCTAGAGACATTTGTTTTTGCTGAGGCTTCAAAATTTGGTGAAAATGTGACAGCATTATCTTGAATAAATTTGTAGAACGCATAGCCACCTCCTTATTACGGTGATGCTTCTCAATGTACGATGCAACAGTTTCCCATGCTTTGACCATTTCTCTTATTGCGCCAGAAGATTGTTGCTCTGCTACTTTCTCCTCCTCCACTAACAAACTCTCCTCCATAACTTCTTGCTGTGAAACACAATGCAACTCCATAAGCTCTTCGGTGGTCAGCTTTTGACTGTGCTCTTCCACAAGCTCATCAATATCGTTGTTGTCCACCTCCAGTCCCATGGTATTGGCCAAAGACACAATCTCGTTGACTGTAGACTCCACAGGTACTGTTTCAAACCCCTCAAAATCACATTCGACAACGCTCTCTGGCCAAAGCTTCTTCCAAGCAGAAGTGAGAGTCCTCTTGGTAACCTCTTCCCACGCCTTGTCAAGCAACGATGTGAAAGTGATCTTTCCAAAACTCTCTGAGAGTGAGACTTGTCCCTTCAGTCACCTCAAAACAACGCTCGAAGAGTGTTTTAGTGTAGAGTTTCTTAAAGTTAGAAATAACCTGCTGGTCCATAGACTGGAGTAACGGAGTGGTGTTGGGAGGCAGAAACTGGATTTTGATGAAATTAAATTCTTCAAGAATATCATCTTGTAGGCCTGGAGGATGAGTGGGTGCGTTGTCCATAACGAGCAAGACATGGAGTGGCAGATTCATCTCAAACAAATATTTTTTCTTTTTCACAGAAGGACCAAACACTTCATTGATTCAATCAGTGAAATGACACGTGTCACCCAAGCCTTCTTGTTGGATCTCCACATCACATTTAGTCTGCTCTTCTGGACATTACACTTCTTGAAGGCTCGTGGTGTTTCTGAATGGTAAACAAGCAGTGGTTTAATTTTCAAATCGCCGCTTGCATTGGCACAAAATAGCAGCGTGAGGCGGTCTTTCATTGGCTTGTGGCCGGGCATTGCATTCTCCTCTGCTGTTATATAGGTTCGCTTTGACATCTTTTTCCAGAAGAGACCCGTCTCGTCACAATTAAAAACTTGTTGCAGCAGGTAACCCTCAGAATCTACGAGCTTCTTATAGTCGCCGATGAAGTTCTCTGCTGCCTTTGTGTTCGAGCTTGCTGCTTCACCGTGCCTCACAACCCTGTGAATGCCGGTTCTTCTCTTAAATTTCTCGAACCATCCATGACTTCCCTTAAATTGTACTTTTTTTTCGGCAGTTGATGATCCTGACGTCTTCTTAACGAGGTCGGCGAAAATAACTTTCGCCTTCTCACAAATTATGTTTTCGTTAATAGTATCGCCTTGCAATTGCTTTTCGTTTATCCATATGAGAAGCAACCTTTCAACATCATCAAGAATAGGTAACCGTTTCGTAGACATTCTTGACACTCCCTTTGAAGCATTCTTAATTTTGTCCTTGTTCTTGAGGATAGTGCAAATCGTTGATGTAGACCGATTGTATGTGCGCGCTAGATCAGCCACGCTCACACCTCGTTCTCGCTTTTCAATGATTTTACGTTTCATTTCTAGTTACTTTTATTCTCTTATGGCTGTCTTCTTGTGGCTTTTTCTTCAGGGACAGTTTTGCAAGGGTTATTAAACTTTGCACAAAAAAAATTACAAATAATGTCTGAACACAAGTTTGGAAAAATGTGTGATCACATGTGACACTAACGTGCTAGCGGAACGAGTGCTAACCAGAGACTGACGTACTGGCGCGGAAGTCCCGGCTCACAAGTGAGTGACGTGAAGATGGGACTTCCCCTTTCTGCGTCACTCGTTATGCGAAATGTCGCTCGTTAAGGGAGCATTTTTTTCACAATCTGTTTAGCTCGTTATGCGAATTACTCGTTATGCAAATTACTCATTATGATAGGTGCTCGTTATGAGAGGTTCCACTGTATGTACATATGTGCATATGATTTCTTTTGTTTTTTAATTTATATGTTTATTTTTTGAATTTCTGTTTATTATTACATTGTTTTGTACTTTAATTTTTATGTAAGCATTTTTATAGGAAATAAAAATAATAAAATGCTTTATGAACTAAAAACTATATTATTTTATATAAAATTGGAACATATCCAATTGAATTTGTATGGGTTTGTATCAAAATAATTGATTCGTTATACGACTTTTCGCTTTACGGCCAACTTTTCCGGAATGTATCTAGGCCGTTAAGCGAGGTATGGGTGTACTATATTTTTTGTTTGTTGTAATTGCAGCAAGTTTTTTTATCGAAAATGTTTTCGAGTAACAATTTTTTTAAATGAATCATAAAATCCGCATCCCTAGTTTTTTTATGTAAAGTTAAATTGGAAAGCAAAGACTTTTGTAGAAAATTTTTCAATAATCGTTCTTATGAAAACTAAAAGTTGAGTGTCGTCTGTTGATGTGAAAAATTGTGTATTTGCTGATTGTTTCATCAAATTGATGTGAAAAATAGGTACATTTTTTAATGTCATTTTTAAACTAAACAGCAATATTCTCGGATTAAATCCTCTACACGCTTCGCTATATGTTTTCTTAGATATTTTTAATTGCAAATATAACATCCAGCTCAACTTCTCGAAAAAGACTTTTTATGGCAAGGTAGAATATAACTCGCTCTAAATGAGGTTTCTATGTGATTTTCCGTTATTGATTGTTTAATAAAATTTTCATGATGTTTCACTTAAAATTGGTAAGCATTTTTGATCGTAATATTATTTTGTGGATATTCATGAATACAATTTCTTTGGACACTCTTATTATACCATTCCACATTTGATCGTTTCATTTAAGATACCGAAAAATCACATAACAAACATGCTACTTTTCAATTAACATTAGTAAAAAAGAATTCATCTTCCCATTCTTTTAGAAAATAGCGTATCTTTTGTTTTTGAGAGAATTCAGCTCTATCACTCATTTTGAATACTTGTACAAGGGTATTATAAATCAAAATCCTTATACCTAGGCACTCGACTCAATATTAATTAGTCCAATATTCCTCATATGTTATTGGGGGTAAAAATTAGTTCGGTCCATTTCCAAAAGATGGCTCTGGCTGTTATGAATGGTTCATAGTGACAGCCGATTTTGGCGATTTCCGAGGGGTTAGACATCTGCCAATAATATTCAGTCTATAGCGCTTTGAGTTTCATGCAAAAACCTAGTTTTTTACAGTGTTGAAAATGTCGAATTTTGTGTTAACCAAGCAGCATTTGCGGGAGGTTTTAATTTTCTGCTTTAATTGGAAGAAAAGTGCAGCTGAAACCCATCGAATGCTTGTGTTTATGGTGACGCTGCTCCAACTGATAAATCATGTAGGGAATGGTTTCGACGTTTCAAGGATGGTGATTTCAGCGTCGAAGTCGAGCTTCGCTCTGGACAGCCAAAAAAATTCGAGGACAAAGAATTAGAGGCATTACTCGAAGAAGATCAGAGTCAAACGCAAGAGGAGCTTGCAGAATCATTGGGAGTGACTCAACAAGCCGTTTCCGTACGATTGAGAGCCATGGGAATGATTCAAAAACGAGGAAATTGGGTGCCTTATGAACTGAAACCGAGAGACGTTGAAAGGC
The DNA here is from genome assembly GCA_949825065.1 of Odontocerum albicorne. Taxonomy (NCBI): domain Eukaryota; kingdom Metazoa; phylum Arthropoda; class Insecta; order Trichoptera; family Odontoceridae; genus Odontocerum; species Odontocerum albicorne. The sequence goes on along the minus strand of OX463843.1, from coordinate 41,861,375 downwards.
GATTTTTCACTTGCGAACATCTGATTCAAAGGCAACAAAGAAAAAGTTTTTTGCATCGGATTGTAACTGGAGATGAGAAGTGGATATTCTACGACAACCCTAAGAAGAAAAAATACTACGCTAAGCCCGGTCAATCGTTGCCATCGACCTCAACATCAACACCAAAACCGAACATACATGGTTCGAAGATCATGCTCTGTATCTGGTAGGACCAAAGGGATGTTGTTTACTATGAGGTGCTGAAACCTGGCGATTCCATTATGGGCGATCGGTATCGGCTACAATTAATTAGTTTGAGCCGTGCATTGCGAGAAAAACGGCCGGAATACGAGCAAAGACATGATAAAGTTCTTCTTCTTCATGACAACGCTTGGCCTCATCTCGCAAAAGTCGTAAAAAAAATATTTGGAAACGCTCAAATGGGATGTTTTACCGCACCCGCCATATTCCCCGGACATTGCTCCTTCTGATTACTGGTTGTTCCGAAGGATGCAGCACGATTTGGCAGGTCACCGGTTCACTTCTTTCGTAGAAACCGAAAATTGGCTTCAAACTTGGATCGCCTCAAAAGACGAGTCATTTTTTCGAGATGGAATTTGAAAATAGCCTGAGAGATGGGAAAAAGTAGTAGCTAGCGATGGACAATACTTTAATTGATCTGTTCATTCATTTTGTTTAGAAATAAATGCATTTTTGAACACTAAAAAACGGACCGAACTAATTTGTACAACCAATAGAATTTGTATCACAGTCCCACACTATGAATTTGCTTCTCACTGACACATGTACCAGCAGAAAACAACCATCCAACAAATAATCGAAGCCATGTCATTGTATATTGTATACACATGGGCAACAAGATGAGAAGGAGAGACATAATGGTAGTGGTTAAATTTCAAATTTTCATTTTGTGAGTGCTCATCAAATTCATACATTCCTACTACATTTTTAAAAAGTTTCTCATGGGCACTTTTGATTAACCTCACAGATTAACAAGCGCTCGTGAGCTACCGTTTGAACATCACTGCTATAGAGGCATCTCTATTATCAGGTACAAGAATGATTTTTGTCAACCGTTGCAACCCTTGATTGAAAAATAATCCGTCTCAACGAATTGATGAACAGGAAGATTTTGTTGCAATAATTATGTTCATTATAATGAGAAGGGGTAAAATAAGGATACGTTATGTCAGCCTGGTTGTTCAATATTTATATAGATAAATGTGTGAAGGAACTACAGAGGTCAATTGGTGGCATACAAATCTCGAATGGGAAATATATGAAGATTGCTGTATACAGATGACATGGTAGTGCTGGCGGAAAGTGAAGAAGAATTGTAATATTTGAATAAGTAAATTGTATGAGAGATGCGTAGAGAAAGACCTGGGAATGAAAAGCTGATAGAAAAGTATGAAAGTAAAAGTAAATACGATATACACCCGTCCAGTTTTAATAGATAATTGAAGAAGATAGTCCTCATTAATATTATGTATAGTTTAACCACTAGTCGACGGTGCCAAAGTCAAGGCGAATCAATGGAACAATTATTAGTGTTATCATTACCCAGACTCCTTTGAAAATTCTCAGCTACCTCGAATTAAAATAAATAAAATTAGAGATAGATATTTTAATATTGATTTTTCTCCATCGTGTATCAAAATAAAAAAATCATTTAATTGAAATAGACATTTTTATGGTTGCATTTATGCCACTGAGGTATCGCAATACCAATCGATTTAATAGAGGTAAACATTTATGCCACTGATCAGAACAATAAAAATAAAAAATTAGGAAGAGTATAAGCTCCGGATCACTCTCAAGTTCTAAAGTGTCTTCTTACACTAGAGATACTATTATTGAATCTATGGAAAAAGCTCTGATTACCCGTATAGAAGATCGTACTAAAAAACATACCTATAGATAGCAATATAATAAAGCTAATATCTATGAAAATATATAATCATCTTAACTCTTTCTCCGCGGGCAGCACAAACGCCTGTGTTTTGATTTGACAACATTAGCCCGCTAAGCGCACAGACGTCTGTGATCTGACGACAACCCAAATTTCAAACCACAAATACTTATAAAGAATGACACAAAACCGGGATAAAAATTAAACTAAAATTTAAAATAATCTTTATTCTAGCGACATCTCTCGAAACCTTGTCAAATAATGTATTAGTTTATGAAATATTTTTGAATAAACAGAGCGCAGATTGTTTCTCAATATTTATTTCCTACTATCACGTCGTATGTGTGACGCATGACAATATGCGTGGACAGTTGTGTGACGCACGCCGTACTGACGCGTTTCGGTGACACCTAGCGCGTTTGGAGTCTCTCGCTTACATAAATAAACATTACTAAATATTTTATATACGAGCAGCATTCAATCTGATTTTTTTTATTTCTTTTCAAATATTTTTAATTAGTGACTATATAATTGTGTATGGTTCGTTTAGTTATTGTCAGTTTTTAGTGTTTTGATTTCAAATTTGATATTTGTATTTGAAATCAATAAATTTTAAATTTTCTGTTTTATTATTTTTAACACGTTATATTCATTATCACTAAACGTGGTCTAAGTGAAGAAGAAATTGGCGATTACGTATGTGAACTTGGGTCAAATTACGGATCAATTGTTAGTGAAGACGATAATATTTCGAACCTTAGTGATGTTATTGATTCTGATAATGATGAAAATGTTGGATTTGGCGGTGAATCGTCTACAGAAACGTATTCATCTTCGTGGCTTTCGGGTTCACATAGTCCAGTTATTCATAATTTCAACGCATTTTCAGGAGTGAATCCAGACATTACGTTTTCTGAAAACTCCACCGAACTTGACTATTTTGAACATTTTCTCAATGAAGATATAACTAGCAAAATTGTTGACGAAACGAATAGTTTTTATCAACATGAAATTAATAATAAAAGTTTTGGAGATAAATCAAGGATAAGAAGATGGTATGATACATTTATTTCCGAAATGTACATATTTGTAGCAGTTACAATGTTAATGACGAGGAATCGTCATCTTACCATCGAGGAGCACTGGTCAACAGATCCTCTTCTGCTGAGTCCTATTTTCGGGCAAACAATGTCTAGGGACCGATTTGAGCTCATTTTACAGATGCTACATTTTAGTGACAACGCATCAAAATCATCAGATAGACTGCATAAAATAAAAATTTTGATTGATTTTACCAGAAAAATATTTAAAGAAACCTTCGCACCTTTTCAGAATCTCTGCATAGATGAAAGCATAATTGCTTTCAAAGGGCGCTTGGTTTTCAAACAATATATCCCGTCAAAACGGCATAGATTTGGAATAAAAATGTTTGTACTCTGTGACGTGATGACTGGATATATATTAGATTTCATAATTTATACAGGATCTCAAACTGAAATTGACAATGAAATGGGACTCGGTATATCTGGTTCAGTGGTCACAACTCCACATAAATAATTATATCGGTAATCCACGTTAAATAATTATATCGGAAAAGGACACAGTTTGTTTTGTGATAACTGGTACACTAGCCCTGAACTCTTTAAAAGATTATATGAAAACAAAACAAATGCTTGTGGAACAGTGCGTAAAAACCGAAAAGGCATGCCAAAGTTTAAAAAATTGAAAAAGGGAGAAGTGGAATCTTTTAACAATAGAAAATTGCTGGCGCTGAAATGGTGTGATCGGCGCGACGTGCACATGCTTACCACTCTTCATGACGATTCAAAAGATTGTACTGGAAAAGTAAACAGGTCAACCGGTGAAGCCATACAAAAACCCAAGTGCGTAATCGATTACAACAAATGTATGGGTTTGGTAGACAAAGTGGACATGATGCTAAGTGGATTAAATTGCATGAGAAAGTCCGTCAATGGTACAAGAAGGTGTTTTTCCATGTAATAGATTTGTATTTGCTCAACGCCCATATTTTGTACAAACTTGTTACATCTAAATCGGTTAGTCTGGCTGAATTTCAGCTAGCTGTTATTCGGCAATTGATTGAGAAAAATTCGAAAAAAGTAATGCTCAACCAAGTTCAATGCCCCACTACTTCTGCTGACAACCCTACAAGATTTATACCAAAAAAATATTTAAATCATGAAAAGATAAACATTCCGTCTACGCCAAAGTGCAAAAATCCACGTCGAAGGTGTCATGTCTGTGCTAAAACTAAAATAAATGTTAAAGTGCGTAAAATGACTAAATTTATGTGTTCTGAATGCAATGTTCCGTTGTGTTTCCAACCATGCTTCAGGGCATACCACGAGAAAAAGAAATATTGAAAAATAAACAATCTTAATTTTTATTTCATAATAATAAATAATTCTGAGTTAAGTATTTCAATATAGACCAATAAATATGGTGTGAACAGAGTGAGATTTATAGTGTTTGTGAAGTAAAAAACACTTCATAATTCATATCCTTGTGCCCATACAATACGCGTTGAATCCCGTCCCGTCCCAGTGCAGACTCTTCACACACACACAGATAGGCACTTGAGTGGGTGAGTGTGGAAAGAATAATTTCTATGATCGTATCATTCGTTTGTTTATTTTATGTAATATTTAGTTTATCTCCTTTATTTCAAGAGTAATGACTTTTATTTATTATCAGAAAATTACTTGTGTGTCATGTTTACCTGATGTTGTAATTAAATATCAGTGGTTCTAAACTAAATACGCATTTAAACTTAGGAATTAAAAAATGCCGAAATTGTGCCGCGCACAGGGTTAGTCGAATTTGATTTTTAACGCGGTTAAAAGGTTAAGAATAAACTCGAATTGAATTGAAATGGCAAAGGATGGTTTGAGGGGTTTAAAAAAATAAATTCTCTCCGTAATCTCAAATCAAAAGGTGAACTTGCATCTGGTGATGAGAGAGGAACGATACAATTTTTACCAAAATTTTATCGTGTAGGAAAATTTATATACTATAGTCCTGATCAGGTGTTTAATGACAATGAGACTGGACTATACTGGAAGAAAATTGCCTACGAGAATATATTTAGCTAAAGCTGAAAAAACTGCTAGTGGATTCAGGGCAGCAAACGATCGGGTGACATTATTATGCAGTAATGCGTCCGGTGATTTAAGGATGAAACTGTTGCTGATCAATCGAGCTCTTAAGTAACGATCATTAACCCTTTGTACTCCTTAATTATTATTTTTTACCTACCACCAACTCCTTAATTATTTTCAAAATAGACAAAAAAAAGGGGTCTCAATAAAGTGTTGTATTGGAACAGTGTAGAGTGCGTAATTTTTTTTTTGTTTATATTAAGTAGTAAGGTAGTAAATAAATAAAAATGTATATACTCAACAAATTTATTTGCCAGAATTATTTATAATTTTTCAAAGTATAGTACTTTTTAAAACATTCTCCTTTGACCTTCCGATTGGAACACACCATACAGTCCTTGTGTTGTTATGGGTAAAAATAAAATTACTCTTCCGATCCGAACGCTGGATAGTCTAGTCTGTGGACAATCGGCCGGGTTTTTGTATTGGTGCACGAATGTCTCCGATTAGACTCATCAATAATTTGTTTCTAAATTTTTTTATGTGATATTCTTTGCATATTTTCCTTCGTAGCATATTCATTGTATGAATTTACAATGAATATATGAATTTACATTAAAATGTATGAATTTACATTACATCACAAAAAACACGAAACATCACAAACACACCAATTTTTTTCCAAGACATACCACACTTCTTTTCGAGGACACAGGCACTTCAGTACTGACAATAGTAGTATAGGTACTTGAATCATATGGCCAACTACCTGCAAACATCATAAAAGTATCCCTTGGACTTTGAATTCGTGGAATACCGCTATGTCGATTGTTAATTACTGCGCACTATAAATGACTGTGTTGGTCCTATTACAATAATAACAATGTAAAACTGCATAGAAAGTCTGAATATGACAAATTCAGTACCTTTTTAAGTTTTAAGAAAAAAAATCAGATTTAATAATTTTAGAAATTGTGTCGTATAATGTTGAGTCTAGCTCGACATAGGAGTTGGCGTAAGAAATACGATGTTGAGCCACACTCGACATAGGAGTGGTAAGGGTTAAATGGTAAATTTGAACGATCTTCTAGTACACTGGAGAGCTAACAAGAAAGCTTGAATGACTGCATCAATTTTTATAGAACAGTTTTTTAACTGTTTTGTTCCGGAAGCGGAAAGATACATGAAAAAAAAACTTCCATTTAAAGTGCTTTTGGATAACGCACCTGCTCATTCACATGACATACAACATCCCAACATTAAAGTTGTATTTTTACCACCAAATACTATTTTTATAATTCAACCATTAGATCAAGGTATCATCTCAACGTTTAAAGGGTATCCAATATAGTTTTCAAGATATTTTGATGAAGATGACGAATTTCAGAAATTTGGAAAAAATATACAATTTTAAATTGTCTGCAGCATATTGTTTGAGCTTGCAAGTATTACAAAAAATACAACTTGAAATGCCTGTTGGAAATCACTATGGCCTGAAATAGTTACCCGAGGTAATCATAAGAATGATAATATAATTCCAAGAGATGAAGAATTCGCTCATATTATAAGCATATCGAATTCCTTAGATGATAACCACATCTCTAAATACCTTCCGTAGCTCTCCATGCTGTTTCCTAATGATCCTAGGCACTGCTGAGGTTATGTCTGTGACCGCATTCATGGGCCAACAGCAAGACTTCTAGCAGAGAACTGGGCCAACAGGCTACTGGAAATTTTCTCCAGTAATCCCTGTATAGTATACTGATGGTGGGTTTGTGAAAACGATCAACTATAGGATACACGGACACATTTATTAATGTTGAACAGGAGATGATTTTGCTCAGTCCAGGTAACTAGGGAGTCTACGTCCTGTTGTAACTGTGCACAGTCGTGAAGTGAATTAATCTTTTTGAAAATTTTCAAGTCTTGAGCGAACAATAAACCTGTCGAGTGACTTATGGAATTTTGAATATCGTCTATTAACCTCTAAAGGAGTATGGTGTACGGCGAGCGATTTTTTACCTCAAGAGAGTATGGACGTACACGGTACGTTCGATGTTTTTTTCTCGAATTTTATCCATAAAACGGACAAGGCTCAAATGTTTTTATGTATTCAATTATTTTGTATATGGCGGCCGCAATTGCGTTTTTTATATTACTTACAAAATCTCACTCTCTTAGAGGTTATTATGAGGAATAGCAGGGGACCTAAATTAGATCCTTTGGTATACCAGATCTTGTGATGAATCCCACAGAAGACTTGCCCCGGACTGTTACGTATTGAGATCTTTATTTTAGATATGATGCAAATAATCTTATTAGATTATCGCTGAAGCCAAGGTCATTACCTAGCATTTTCTGAAGTAATATATCATGATCGACTTTATCAAAAGCTTTCTGGTCTGTATATATTACATCCGTTCGGGAAAGCTCGTCTAAATTTGATGCAACCTGTTGTGAGAGAGAGAAAAGGTTAGTAACAGTCGATCGTTTTGAAGATAATTATTATGAAGTTTGTTTTTATTTTTGAGATCTCAGATTTTATCAACATTGAACTTTAATTCTCCTCTTAATTCCAATATAACTCTGGTAAATTCCTCGATAGTAGCGGCACTTGATCGAGTCATTTTAGATATATTAATATTAAATATTTTTACTTGCACATTCGACTTTTTCTTCAAATTTCAACGTGTTGAACAGAGCACGCGGCACTAAACGTTCGTCTGGGTAGAAGCTCGGGTAGTACTTTATGTCCCCATAGGATAAATGCACTTTGTTAACGTTTTTTCCAATCTGAAAATATTTTTGAAATGCACTTTTTAAAATAGTCTTGAGCTCACCCAGCGATTTTGTCTTTATCTCATCTATAGTTAAAAAACATTGTCCTTTCAATGTCCTCTTCATCTTCAGGAATAGGAAAAAGTGTCACAGAGGGCTATATCTGGAGAATACGGTCGCTGGGGTATCACGACAATGTTGGTTTTGGCCAAAAATTCACAAATTAGTAGTGAAGAGGAGAACCTTGACATTTGATCGAACTCGGTGTGCTTTTTTTCAGTCTTTTTTTTGACTCTTTAGAATAGTCATAGATCCATGCTTTGTCACCTGTTATAATGCATTGGATTAATTCTGGGTTAATACAATGTACGATCTTTTATCGACCATTAAAAAAGTAATACTCAAATTAAAATTTTGAGTGTGCTTGAATACTACCTTGATCAAAAAAAGTTTTAGGACCGGCCACCGTGTGGCGCTGTCAGTCATCCAATTAGAATTCTTTTTTTTTTGTTAGGTTACCACATCTATCATTGATACTTCCCTCCAAATTTCAGCGTCATAGCTTGACATTCGTAAAAGTTACGCTGTACTGAGTACATCTACCTTTGTGCGTGTTTTCGATTTTTTACAAGTTTGAATGAAAATGGCATCAACGAGTTTGCATTAAATTTTGTGTGAAAAACGGATTTAACAGTCCGCACACCTTGGAAATGTCAGAGAAGTGTTTTTCGGTGGCACGAACGCTTCAGAAGTAGTCGTGAGTCGGTCGAGGATGACGAACGCAGTGGCAGTCGAAAACTGATGAAAACATCGATAAAATCAAAAAAATGTTGGCCGAAAACCGCAAATTGGCCATCAGAGCTGGCAGAGGACTTGAACATCGCTTATGGATCCGCTCAAGACATTTTGGTTAGTGATTTGGGCCTCAGACGTGTCGCTGCAAAACTGGTGCCGAATGACCTCAATTTAATGCAAAAAAAGGACCGCGTTGAAATCGCGAAAGACGAATTCCATGAGTTTTTTACCAAAAACAACACGATTACTATCCAGCAGCCTTCGAATTCACCTAATCTGGCTCCCTGCGACTTTTTCCTGTTCAACGGACTTAAAAAACCACTTCGCGGAACTCGTTACAGCACCCGAGAGGATGTCATGAAAAAATCGAAGACGGCTCTGATGGACATACCGAAAATTGAGTACCAGCGTTGTTTCGAGGATTGGATCAAGCACTGGCGTAAGTGCGTTGCAGTCGATGGGGAGTACTTTGAAGGGGACCATATCAATTTTGATGAATAAACTTGTATTTTCGATTTTATGAAAGTCCTAAAACTTTTTGATCAAGGTAGTATAAATACAACTTGTCACAAATTTTATTAACATTTCCATGAATAATTAACATACAAAAAGAAAGAAATAAATAATTGAAAATAATAAAAAATATGCATACGCACAATCAATCCACTCAGACACAAAAAAAGCACTTAATTGTTCTGGGTCGTCAGCTGCTGAGGAAGTTGGTATCTCATACGGCATGAACCGTATGAGATACCAACTTCCTCAGCATCCTCCCTTATAGTAATTCGGCGATTACTAAGCACAATATCCTTAATTTTTTCCACATTTTCATTGGTGATTGATGTACTAGGACGCCATCCCTGTTGTCATTTTCAACGTTTTCACGGCTCTCTTAAGAATGTTTGTACCATTCATAAACCCTTGGTTTTAACATAGAATTCTTGCCAAAAACCTTCTCCAACATTTGCACCTTATTTATTTGCACTTTATTTCATTTTTAACGCAAATTCTTTATTCAGTCATTTTAAAAATAAATGTTCTACTAGCCTGTCAAACACAAATTGCCTATCCAATATGGCTGTAAATAGAATAGTACATCACAGTGTTGCCAATGTAAGGAAAAAAGATGGGCTCAATAAAAAAGAAACACCCTTTGAAATTAAAAAAATCTTGTTATTTTTTTATCAAACCATGTATTGATTGTAACATATGAAATGTCATTTTTCTATAGGAAAATATAAAATACTATAAATTATTTACATTCATATTAATTCAATGGAAATAAGCATCACCTTTTACTGTTGTTTTTTTCCAACATCCAATCAATGTACATATCCCACTTTTATAAGTCATCATTTTTAGAAGCTATAAAAATGTTATATTGGGTGTACAAATTAGTTGGGTCCGTTTTTTTGTGTTCAAAAATGCATTTATTTTTAAACAAAATGAATGAACAGATCAATTAAAGTATTGTCCATCGCTGGCTACTACTTTTTCCCATCTCTCAGGCAATTTTCGAATTCCATCTCGAAAAAATGACTCGTCTTTTGAGGCGATCCAAGTTTGGAGCCAATTTTCGGTTTCTACGTAAGAAGTGAACCGGTGACCTGCCAAATCGTGCTGCATCCTTCAGAACAACCAGTAATCAGAAGGAGCAATGTCCGGGGAATACGGCGGGTGCGGTAAAACATCCCATTTGAGCGTTTCCAAATATTTTTTTACGACTTTTGCGACATGAGGCCAAGCGTTATGAAAAAGAATAACTTTATCATGTCTTTGCTCGTATTCCGGCCGTTTTTCTCGCAATGCACGGCTCAAACGAATTAATTGTAGCCGATACCGATCGCCCGTAATGGTTAATGCCAGGTTTCAGCACCTCATAGTAAACAACACCCCTTTGGTCCCACCAGATACAGAACATGATCTTCGAACCGTGTATGTTCGGTTTTGGTGTTGATGGCAACGATTGACCAGGCTTAGCGTAGAGTTTTTTCTTCTTGGGGTTGTCGTAGAATATTCACTTCTTCTCATCTCCAGTTACAATCCGATGCAAAAAACCTTTTCTTTGTTGCCTTTGAATCAGCTGCTCGCAAGTGAAAAATCACCTTTCAACGTCTCTCGGTTTCAGTTCATAAGGCACCCAATTTCCTCGTTTTTGAATCATTCCCATGGCTCTCAATCGTACGGAAACGGCTTGTTGAGTCACTCCCAATGATTCTGCAAGCTCTTCTTGCGTGTGACTCTGATCTTCTTCGAGTAATGCCTCTAATTCTTTGTCCTCGAATTTTTTTGGCTGTCCTTAGCGAAGCTCGTCTTCGACGCTGAAATCTCCATCCTTGAAACGTCGAAACCATTCCCTACATGATTTATCAGTTGGAGCAGCGTCACCATAAACTTCGACAAGCATTCGATGGGCTTCAGCTGCACTTTTCTTCCAATTAAAGCAGAAAATTAAAACCTCCCGCAAATGCTGCTTGGTTAACACAAAATTCGACATTTTCAACACTGTACAAAACAAGGTTTTTGCATGAAACTCAAAGCGATATAAACTGAATATTATTGGCAGATGTCTAACCTCTCTGAAACCGCCAAAATCGGCTGTCAACTATGAACCATTCATAACAGCCAGAGCCATCTTTTGGAAACGGACCTAACTAATTTGTACTCCCAATATAAGTATTGAAAGTCTTAAATATTTGCTTGTTAGTACCTCGAATAATTGGTTCGCATCACATGTTTTCGTGCAGTTTTTCGTTCCATATATGAGGCACGAAATCAAACAGCTGGCACAATCCTTCTACATCAGTAGATTTATTCAGTTGCAGAGAGAAGAGTTTACTTTCACAAACTCTTTGGATCAACAGATCTTCTATCCTTTGGGACATTTCATTGATTCTATTCGAAAGCAAAATAGTTGCGACTTCTTTTAAGCTCCTATCATCGAACATGACTCTAACCGCATCTTTTATCGCTGGGAGCTCTAGATTAGTACCATAATCACATTGTAGATGGCGCGCTTAGTAACTTTATAAGAGTGGTTCATCTACTCCTGGTATATACTGAGGGATTTATATATTTATAATCTTTTATATAATAAAAATCATGATCATGGGAGGTAAAGAGCTATATATTCTATAGCTAATGCTGCCTCAACATTTAGACATATAAAACAGTGAGCAGCATACATGCTCAAATCTCCACCCACGTCCACTTCATTTATCCGATGAAGGAGTAAGGTGTCCTTAAATCGAACCGATACTCTGGGTACGATCATCAACAATGTGTGCGTACATGTGTTAGCTTGACCACGTGGCTCAGTGAGATCCAGATGTATGTGTCTAGGATCTGGCTGTTGTCTCACAGATCACATAATCATCATAGAAGAGCAGCTCGGGATTGTCATTGGAATGGCAAGGGGATCTTTGACTACGAGGCCCATGTCTCCCAAATGGATGTGCTACTTTACGCATATTTCCTGGATCATATGTTTTCTGAAAAATCTAAATTGGAAGTCAGGAATTCTACCAATTAGACCACGTCAAGAAGACAGAAATTCTACCAATGTTGCCATTAATCCTCTCAATTTGCTCACAAAGTGATACAATTCAATGGATGACACACTATTTGTTATTTGAGTCTGCTTATATAGAGAATGTGATGACTAATTTATTTAATCTTAATTTATCATCTTGCATTCGTGCTTTATACAATGTTGCCGTTAGATAAATATTTAGCAGAAAAGGGTAATTTGACACCCTCAGCAAAATGTTTATATTACAAGCGGGGCATGAGTGAGCAGGTATCGGGGATATTTTCCACATCCTCTCCATTGTGCTCGCAGCGGTTGAGGGAGGCGCATCTAGTTTTTGCTGTTATCTAAGGTAGTTTATAATTTCTTTAATACACCACATGTCCACCATTTGGAAATAAAACTGTAATTAAAAAATAGGTGTCGGTTTATTAATTTTTTATAAAATTTGAATTTAACGTAAAATATTTAGATCTTTATTTGTTTGATAAATGTATTTAGACGTCCTTGTTACCTTAAGGTAAGCATTGTATTAATTTCTTTAATACACCATGTGCCGGCCACCATTTTGAAATAAAGTCTCCATTAAGGAACAGTTGATTAATTATATTTTTTTATATAATTTTGCATTTACTGTAAAACCTTTGATCTTTATTTGACTGATAAATGTTTATAGCAATAAATTTGCCTTTTTTTTATTTGTTTCGTATAACTAAATGATCTTTTACAATGAATGTAAATTAATAACCTTGATTTTATATGTAAATGAGTTTTTTTAAGTGGTGATATATTTAAGTTTTGAAAGTTAAATGAAATCTTGAAGTTTATAATCTTTCATATACTCGTAAAACAGTTATTAAAATAGTCGACATTCCTTTACAAATAGAACAAATGTAAAATGTTGTTATTTTGAGAGTTGGTTTTTTAACATGATTTGAGTTGCGGAATAAGGACTACTTGGCATGCTATGAAGCAGGTTTAGTTTAGTTTTTGGACGTAACCTAGGCGTATCCTAGGTTACGTCCAAATTATTTTCCATCAAATAATAGTTATATCGTAAATTATTGGGAGTACAAATTAGTTCGGTCCTTTTCCAAAAGATGGCTCTAGCTGTTATGAATGGTTCATAGTGACAGCGGATTTTGGCGATTTCAAAGAGGTTAGACATCTGCCAATAATATTCAGTTTATATCGCTTTGAGTTTCATGCAAAAACCTTGTTTTGTACAGTGTTGAAAATGCCGAATTTTGTGTTAACCAAGCAGCATTTGCGGGAGGTTTTAATTTTCTGCTTTAATTGGAAGAAAAGTGCAGCTGAAGCCCATCGAATGCTTGTCGAAGTTTATGGTGACGCTGCTCCAACTGATAAATCATGTAGGGAATGGTTTCGACGTTTCAAGGATGGAGATTTCAGCGTCGAAGACGAGCCTCACTCTGCACAGCCAAAAAAATTCGAGGACAAAGAATTAGAGGCATTACTCGAAGAAGATCAGAGTCAAACGCAAGAAGAGCTTACAGAATCATTGGGAGTGACTCAACAAGCCGTTTCCGTACGATTGAGAGCCATGGGAATGATTCAAAAACGAGGAAATTGGGTGCCTTATGAACTGAAACCGAGAGACGTTGAAAGGCGATTTTTCACTTGTGAGCAGCTGATTCAAAGGCAACAAAGAAAAGGTTTTTTGCATCGGATTGTAACTGGAGATGAGAAGTGGATATTCTACGACAACCCCAAGAAGAAAAAATACTACGCTAAGCCCGGTCAATCGGTGCCATCGACCTCAACACCAAAACCGAACATACATGGTTCGAAGATCATGCTCTGTATCTGGTGGGAGCAAAGGGGTGTTGTTTACTATGAGGTGCTGAAACCTGGCGATTCCATTACGGGCGATCGGTATTGGCTACAATTAATTCGTTTGAGCCGTGCATTGCGAGAAAAACGGACGGAATACGAGCAGACATGATAAAGTTATTCTTCTTCATGACAACGCTCGGCCTCATGTCGTAAAAAAATATTTGGAAACGCTCAAATGGGATGTTTTACCGCACCCGCCGAATTCCCCGGACATTGCTCCTTCTGATTACTGGTTCCGAAGGATGCAGCACGATTTGGCAGGTCACCGGTTCACTTCTTTCGTAGAAACCGAAAATTGGCTCCAAACTTGGATCGCCTCAAAAGACGAGTCATTTTTTCGAGATGGAATTCGAAAATTGCCTGAGAGATGGGAAAAAGTAGTAGCCAGCGATGGACAATACTTTAATTGATCTGTTCATTCATTTTGTTAAGAAATAAATGCATTTTTGAACACAAAAAAACGGACAGTACTAATTTGTACACCAATATCATTTACTATACATTTTTTTAAATTCGTACCTACGTCTTAAATTGAATTATAAATAAATGTATAATTAAAAATTAAAACATGACTTAAAGCTTGGATATAGATATATTTTATAATAGATTTACGTAACTTGAAATATTTTTGGAAGTAAGACACAGTTACATATTTTATTTTGACAGCGATTTAAAAAAATCTAACTTTAACTGGACAATTGCTTTTTTTTTTATCTATTCATCACTTAAAATTTTATAGCATGTCATTTCTTGTTCAATTCTTTTTATCTTGATCTATCTTCTACAGGATCTTCTTCTAATGATTAAAAAGGTTCTTCCTTTTCTTTCAAAATTAATGCAAGCTCTTTAATTTCCAATGTTTTGACTGATATTGTATCGTCGGTGTCATCATCAGTCATCCGTAGAATATTATCTTCACGTATCTCCATCAATTCTGCATTTGATAATTCTCTCATGGTTTTAAATTAGCTCTTCAATATCTGCGGCATAAATTTCTTAATTAAGTTGCCTCCCCAATTAACAACTAGATTAGTTATATCAGAAGTTTCACTAGCATCTACATTATCTTTCACAAATTATGAACAGAGCTTTCTCCACGATTCATTCATTGTCGACCCCATCTTAATATTTTTTTTATATTCAATACTGCGTTTCAAATATTGTTTCCCTTCCAAAAGTCACTTAGTGTTGTCCAGACTTTAAATCAGTAGTGAAAATCGCTTCCATCATTATGAGGCGTGTATATTAACGTTCGGTCCATCGGCTGAAGCAATGAGGTCATATTTGGCGGAAGAAACACCATTTGGAATTGCAGAAATATGTCACCAATGCTTTGAGGATGGCCTGGTGCATTATTCAATAGTAAAATGCACTTCTGTACTAAATTTATTTTTTTCAAATACTCCATTCTTGGAAAAGGGTACCGTACCAGTAACCAAAGTTTTTTTTTTGAACCCCAAATTACTGGCAGTGAATTTTTGTCTTTCTTAAAGGCTGTTAGATTTTCTGAGTTAATTTGAAGTCTCCTGATGTGTTCTACCAATAGGTAAGTCGATCTATGGAAGATTTATGTCCAGGGGTACTTTTTTCCTCCTTAGCGATAAAAGTTCAGACTGGCATCTTCTTCCAAAAGAGACTTGTACAATTTTAATGCCTGTGCAATTTCTCAGTGTTTTACCATTATCAATTTGTAGAAGAATATGTATTTTTAATTCAAATGTATGTGTTTTATGTCACCAGAAACACATTTTTTCTCTCCGTTTTATCGGAATTTTATTCGGGAATAGCCAAGAGAATGCCACAAAAAAACGGTGAACAATACATATCGATTAATTTAAAAAACAAAACATACCCAATTTAATCAACACCATATGGAGGACTGAATTCTGGATCTGTAAAACGGCGGGCATTCCCAATCCAGATCAGCATCTAACTTATAACCACCAGCTCCGCATGCAATAAAGAACAATAGTCATCCAGTTTCTGGCTCTTATTGGTGGTCTTGGATCTTCTAGGTACACAACAAATGCAGCTCCGACTCTTAACATTCAGCAAACTCTCATCCATGTTCATTCTCGCAGAGACGTAATCCCAGCTGCTAGGGTTGAGCACTTTAAAATCAAGCCTGCAATCGCAGGATGTGTTAAATTAGTATTTTTCATCACGCTCTGAAAGTTATGTCTTCTGACATGTTTGGCATGGGGTGATCTTTCTTTACTTCGCATATATCACATTCCTGGACTTTAAAACTGACGGGCATAGTTTCGGCCAAGGCCGTAGCAGAAACCGCTGACACTGTTCTATATACCTTTATTATGCAGACAAAAAAAGGATGCTGTGTCTGATTGAACTTTCTCACTATGGCGTTTTTGCTATATACCTCTCAGATGCTTGCGCGCAATACAAGGCTATAGGTTCAATCGCTCCAATGTATGCTATTCTGTCGATCTTGCAATTTGTTACTATGTTATATTATTTTGCCATCTCTCTGTGTATGAAGTTCACATGCTTGTTTCTGTCAATTATGACTCGAAGTAGGTTAAAATCATCAACCAGTGAAAACTTTTCCTCGTTTAGCCACAAATATGGCTTCTAGCACATCAGCTTCCTGGTAACCACTATTGCAAAAGACTGGCCCTGAGAAAACCAACTTAACCTGCCGATCTCGGTTACCGTTAATCAATAAAGCGTAATTTGCATTTTTTTCCATGTTGTCACTTGTAATCTGCGCTGTGAGTCATTCTGCCTTCTCCCCTGATGTCGAACCTTAAGTCCGTCGTCATTACTATTCTTTTCAAACTCAGGTGTGTCGCCACCGGAGGAGTCCCTTTGGGCAGTTCCTTCTTCATCACGACGATACGTCACGCTCATAAAAATAAAATAAAGAAGATTTCAATCTTCTAGTGTAGATCGCGCTGATAGGAACTTATTTTGTCCCCCATAACAGCGGATGTGGTGGTGGTGGAATCGAACTGAACTACTACTATATCATTCGTAAATGTGGGTATTATTTTCACACTCAATCCTATCTTGCAAATGAATAAATGCCCATTACCCGTGATGAGTATAATGGAAGGCACGATATAGAGTGGTGGATCATGGATACTTGACATTAGTGCCAACAGAGATGACTATGTAAGACAATTTTTGATATACATATCCTGTTGCATATAGGGCAAGGAGCTTCAGTACTTGCAGCTAGCTTGTATCTTCTTTCTCCATTGGTTCCCTGTTAACTAGCAACAGCTCTTCACCATTTGGCTCTATCTGCTGCTATTTGCTCTCAGTTGTGCTGAGCAGTAATGGTTGTAAGTGTCTTATGCAGTAAGTCCTTATATATCTCGCATTGCCCACCATGCTTCTGTCTTCCCTCAGCTCATGATTCAGCCATATGAGCTGTGTCCAAACCAACACCAAGGAAGGCAAGCACTCGACAACAGAATCTCGATGTTACAGCAGTTAGCTCTTTTCAAAACTTCATCATTTGATACCATTGAATCTTCATTATTTACATCCAGTGCCTCTGCTGAAATTTTTCAAGTGTCCTAATGTGCCTCAGAGATGATATGATTACAGCTTTATTTTATTTATTTATTTTACACATGACAAGAAATATACATAATTTGCGAAAAAACAACAGGTAATTAAATTTGGACACACAATTTTAATGAATCTGGGTTTGTTGCCTTTCATTTGTCGTGTCCCTAGTAAACTAGGCTTTTGCCCGTATCTCACATACAGCACGAAAAAATAAATCGATACTTCTTTCCGATTTTTGATTATATAAAACCCCGTTGCACATTCTCATCAACCTGACAAACAGTGACACTCAATTACATATGTATACATCACGAGAATCAAACCCCTCACTCTTCATCACTCCAGACAGACCAAAATGTTCATCCCACAATATATCGCACATAATCATAAAAAAAATACCACACTCAAGAGCTCACACAAACCTTTGCTACAAGTCATTTCTCTTGCAATCCAAAGTATTCAAACTCCTGTCGCAATAACAACCATGCTCCGATCGACTGCGTAAATTGTTTTCCTCCGTTTGCCTTTATTGAATTCGACACCCCATCGTATGTCATGGGAACTAAATAGGCATATTGCCTTTGAGATAGTGAACAGATGTTTTAACTCTAGAGATAGTGAACATTGGATCAGTTGCCATGTGTCTCTGTTGAGTCTGCATCTTCCCTTCCTCTCGATAATAGTGCCAGAGAATGAATTTGAGATGTAAATTGGCTATGTCCAGGACCCGATACTCCCTGAAAAGCTCCGCCGTGGGATGCCGGGCAGGAAGTCTATTCATTATTTTTATAATCAATTTTTGGGAAATTTGCAGTATTAGTTTTTGTACTAAGGTGCACCCCCCCCCCCCCCCCAAACTATTATACCGTAAGAAAGTGCTGACTGACATAAGGCGAAGTATATATTTTTAAGAATATTTTCACTGAGCACATTTTGAATCATATGGAATATGTATCCTAGTTTTCTGATTTTTGTGCTCAAAACGTTAATATGGACCTCCCAGTGAAGAAATTGATCAACAAAACTCCAAGATACTATACTATCAACCCTTTCCAAAGAAACACAACTACAGTCAGCCAAAGGTGAACATGTGTGCAGTGTTATGTATTTATTTGTAGGTGCTTGAGTTCTTGTAGAGATTCTAAATGAGATGTATTTAGTTTTTTGGGAATTTAGAGTCAATAAATTTGAGTCCATCCATCTCTTAACTATATGCAATTCTTCATTTGCCTTTGAAAATACATCATCCCATGTTCTGCGCTCAAACAGAAGAACCGTGTCGTCCGCAAAAATAACAATCTTACCCCTGATAGAAATATTACAGAACTGACATATCAAGAACAATAGGTCCCAGAACTCTACCTTGGGGTACTCCGAATTTCACAAAAAGAGGCTCACTAAATACACTATCACCTAATTTAACTCTGAGTTCTATCAGATAAGTATGAAGAGAACCAACTAAAAGAGCGCCCACCTCCATCAATCTGTTAAGTAATATTTTGTGAGACACTGCATCAAAAGCCTTTGCAAGATTCAAAAAAACTGCCAAACATGCTTTTCTACTATCCAAAGTGGTGGTAACGCTATTTACTACACTAAGCAAAGCAGTTTTAGTTCCCACATTCTTTTGGAACCCAAATTGATTAGGAGAGATAATGTTGTGCACATTGAAAAATTTCATCAATCAGTTCACTATTTTCTCAATAATTTTTGAGAGAATGCTTAAGAGATATGGGTCTATAATTTTTTAAATCATCCATTGAGCCGAGCCTCCTTTGTGTATTGGGACAGTATGCGAACACTTTAATACAGTTGGGAAAGTTTCACTGGTAGAAGTGACACATAATAAATTTGAGTTTCAGTGGTAGCGCTATAAAGTTTTGAGTGTGTTTTATCATTGTAGATGTGATCTGATCAGGCCCCGGGGCACTTCTTGCTCTAAGTGTATTAATAGTAGCAAGAATTTCCCTTTCCGACATTGGCGTCAGATAAAAAGTAGCATCATTCAATAGCTGTTCAGTCGTTTTGTTCCTATCAATTATGTTACATGAAAGATTATTGCCTACATTGGCGAAATATTCATTAATGCCAAAATTTTAGTGGTTCTTGTGTCAATGATATTTTCGTGCCATCAATGTTTAATGTAGAAGGGGCATTTTTCTCTCTCACTGTACTGGTGATGTCCCTGAGTACACTCCAAATCATCTTTTGATCATTGAGGCTTCAATCTTTGCTCTATAGTAATTTTCCTTTGCTTTTTGGATGAGTTTTTTTGCATGTATTTCTGTATTGCTTGTAAAATGTTACTGAGTGTGGATCACTGCATGTCTTGAGTTCCCGGTGCAGACGATCTTTTTTGCGTGTACAATAAATCAATCCATCATTGATCCAAGGTTTGAGTTTTGTGTACTTTCTGTTTCTAACGTGTATTATTTGTGTGGCTGTGTTGATATAGGAGTTGAAAGCATTAATAAAACTCTCCGGAGCTTCGTTTAAATTATGGGACTTGAGAGTATCTTGCCAATTCTCCGAGTCAAGCGAGTGCAGCAGCTTCGGATGTTCGTAATTTTTTTACTTTTCATGCCCATCCTTATTGGTCTACTTGCCTTCTCTGAAAACCCTAATATAATTGTGTAATGGTCAGTAATTGTTGTCTCATACACTACTGCTCTAGCCCTCTGCCGAGTTCTCACCATTGCGTGATCAATGCAGGAACCCGAGCCTAAAGTCACGCGTGTGGAAGTTGTGATATAGCCAGAATTCGGTCGCATCCTGCAGCTTGATTATTTTTTCAAATCTTTTATTGCTGTTAGGATCTCTTCTTTAGTTATGGAACTGTCGAGGTCATACACTATGGGATGTTGAGGTACCGTCAAAATTGCATCGATGTCAACTTCAGTGTCACAGTTGAGTATATTCGGCACAGAGTTGGTCAAGATTCTATTTATTGAATACTTTTCTTGAACCAATCCTGGCGCTTACCTTTAGTGATTCCAACCAGTGACACGCAAGAGTCATGAATTGCATCTCTCATTTTTGTCCAGTTCCTTTCAATATTAACAACAGACAGCTACAGGAGGTAAGTTTGATCTCATAGTGGTGTGGAGTGATTGTCGCACCTCTGTCTTTTAATTTTTCCATGTGGAGATGACTTCTGCAGTGTTTGGGTTTTTAAAGGAATTTTGGTCCGAGAGATACTTTTATTTTAGATACTTCCAATTGATGATCCATCCAATATTCAATGTCTACTCTTGTTTTGGTGTTTGTCACACTTGAAGATCACCTCTTCTAACTATAATATAGTCCAGAGTACACCAGTGATCAGATCTTGGAT
>OX463843.1:41747036-41840311 GCA_949825065.1 Odontocerum albicorne | reverse complement strand
CGTCAACAAATATTCTCCATGCTCTATTTTTCCCTTTTACGCAGTCTTTAACTTCCTCTGCATCACCTTTGTTACATCCACCTTTTGCCGTACCACGGACATCTTTTGCTGTGTCTACCAGAATATGTTTCACACTCATCCATTCTTCTTCGATACTCAATCCATTATATATCATTTTTGTTTTATTCATTATCCATTTTTTCTTCTCATTCATTCTAAATTCGTCTGGTCATCTTGCAGTTTCTCACATCTGATTCTCACAGCCGGCACTTAATAGTGTATACTAGATCGCCACCCACAGAGGATATTTATTCTGCTCACCACTTAATAATGGTCTAAGACAATATCTGCTCCTCTAGACACTGTTATACAAAGAATGCTCTTTTTTTATTTTTGTAACATTATAAAATAAGAAACTAATAAAAATACCTTATTAATGTCAATATATAAAAGAGTAAATAGTTTGTACTATAGTATACGACTTTAACTAATTAAAATACTTACACTTCTGTTTCTATTTCATCTACGTTAGATGAAGTAAAATATGGATTCGCTGAGGCTGGTCGAAATTTGTATCCAGTCAAAACAAAAAATACAAATGTTGCCATCTCTCTGAACATCTCATCCAGCCAGGAATATTGAAATGCTACAGTTTTCTGAAAATGAAAAAAACAATTAATTTATTTTTCTTTGACATAATGCCGAAAGTGCTAATATGGAGGACATGAAAGCAGGATATCAAAAACAATTTTAATGGGAAAAATAACTATAGTAGTCTCTTTTATCCGCGGTTTCGGTTTTTATGGTTTCAGTAACCTACAGTCAACCACGGATCAAAAATATTAAATGGAAAATTCTATTATATCATCAGAAGGTCAATAGTAGTTTTAGACTAAGACACGCCATCACCTCATCACATCATCATCACAAAAAGAAAAAGGATGAATACAGTACTTTAAGTTATTTGAGAGAGACTACTTCACATTACTTTTATTACAGTATATTGTTATACGAGGGCGGTCCAATAAGTACTTAGCCTCACCGCCCGATGGCACCACTATCGCAAGAACAATTTTTTATCACGTAGTACATTTTCGTTGACAACTACTGTCAAAATTTCAGCCAAATCGGATGCGTAGTTTTGTTTTGACCGCATGTGGAAGCAAGCGTGTCCGCGGATTTGAGAAAAATGGAAAAAGAGCAATATCGGTCGGTGATTCGATTCTTGTTTTTGAAAGGGAAATCGCGCAGCGAAATCAAAGAGCGCTTGGATGCTGTGTACGGTGACTCTTCTCCTTCGATGGCGACCGTCAAAAATTGGTTTAACGAGTTTCAACGTGGTCGCACGTCGGTTTTTGATGATCCACGCCCAGGTGCCCCGAAAACGGCTACCACGGAGGATAAATGGCAAAAATCCACGATCTCATATTGGCAGACCGCCGATTGAAGGTGCGCGAGATAGCTGAGACAGTAGGCATCTCAAAAGACCACGTGGGTCATGCATGAAGTATCGGGCATGAGAAAGCTGTCGGCGCGATGGGTGCCGCGTTTGCTCACTCCGGACAACAAGCGCAACCGTGAGACCACTTCAGAGCAGTGTTTGACGATGTTTAAGCGCAATCCGAAGGAGTTTCTGCGTCGTTTCGTGACCGTCGACGAAACATGGATACACTGGTACACACCCGAGACCGAGGAACAGTCGAAACAGTGGACTTCACCCGGCGAACGTGCTCCGAAGAAGGCGAAGACTGTCCTATCGGCCGGAAAGGTGATGACTACCGTTTTCTGGGATTCAAAAGGTGTGATCTACATCGACTTCCTGGAGAAGGGCAAAACGGTCACAGGGCTCTACTATGCCGAATTATTGGGCCGATTCGACGCCGAATTGCAGAAAAAACGGCCCCATTTGGCGAAGAAAAAAGTGCTCTTCCATCATGACAAAGCACCGGTTCACACCTCCGCCGTCGCCACGGCCAAATTGGTAGAATTAGGCTACGAACTGCTGCCCCATCCACCGTATTCTCCGGATTGGGCCCCGTGCGACTTCTTTTTGTTTCCAAATTTGAAAAAGTCACTCGCCAGGCAGAAATTTGAGTCCAATGAGGAGATTATCGCCGCCACGAAGGCCTACTTTGCAGACCTCCAGAAAACGTATTTTTCAGACGGGTTAAAGAAGTTGGAGCATCGCTGGGTCAAGTGTATCGAACTCAAAGGAAATTATGTTGAAAAATAAATCGCCACTTTTCCAAAATTTTTGTTATTCTTTTGTAGGCTAAGTACTTATCGGACCACCCTCGTATATATATATATATATATATATATATATATATATATATATATATATATATATATATATATATATATATATATATATATATATATATATATATATATATATATATATATATATATATATATATATACATATACATATACATATACATATACATATACATATACATATACATATACATATACATATACATATACATATACATATACATATACATATACATATACATATACATATACATATACATATACATATACATATACATATACATATACATATACATATACATATACATATACATATACATATACATATACATATACATATACATATACATATACATATACATATACATATACATATACATATACATATACATATACATATACATATACATATACATATACATATACATATACATATACATATACATATACATATACATATACATATACATATACATATACATATACATATACATATACATATACATATACATATACATATACATATACATATACATATACATATACATATACATATACATATACATATACATATACATATACATATACATATACATATACATATACATATACATATACATATACATATACATATACATATACATATACATATACATATACATATACATATACATATACATATACATATACATATACATATACATATACATATACATATACATATACATATACATATACATATACATATACATATACATATACATATACATATACATATACATATACATATACATATACATATACATATACATATACATATACATATACATATACATATACATATACATATACATATACATATACATATACATATACATATACATATACATATACATATACATATACATATACATATACATATACATATACATATACATATACATATACATATACATATACATATACATATACATATACATATACATATACATATACATATACATATACATATACATATACATATACATATACATATACATATACATATACATATACATATACATATACATATACATATACATATACATATACATATACATATACATATACATATACATATACATATACATATACATATACATATACATATACATATACATATACATATACATATACATATACATATACATATACATATACATATACATATACATATACATATACATATACATATACATATATATATATATATATATATATATATATATATATATATATATATATATATATATATATATATATATATATATATATATATATATATATATATATATATATATCCAAATCATCTCAATGTGATCTTCATCTTACTTAACACATCACCCTTAAGTTCACATTCATCCCTAATCACTACTTTCCGTATTCTGCCATACATTGTCACTCTATGTATTTGTCTCAAAACACGCACCTATTCGGCTCCTCTGTCTTTTCCTAGGTCCACGTTTCACTCCCATATAACAAAATTGGCACTAAAATAAGTATTGTGAATACCATCATAGCAGATTACTGTCCGGTTCAAATATATATGTTTTATTATAAAGATATTATGAAAGACGGAGATGTAGTCATAGAAATTGTATGGATGTGGAAGAGGCTAAGGATATGTGTTGAGATAGGAAAGTCTGGCGCTTTGTCCTCTCTGCCTACCCTGACGGGGAGATGGAGTTACGGTATGTATGATTTACCTATCGCGACATACACCTTTTGCCTTCTCTACATCCTTTTCATAAAACTATGATTTCTCTGACTTTTTACATTTTCTTCTTTCAAAATACCATTCATTTCATCTAACCACACTTTCCATGGTCTTCCTGTACCATGTCTTTCACTTACATTTGAACTGTATATTTATATGATAGTCTCTCTTCATCCATTAATTTATATGCCCAAACTATCTCAGAGTGCTCGTTTTCATTTTACTTAATATATCAGCCTTAAATTCATCTTCATTCCATATTCTGTAATACATTGTAAACCCATGTATCTTCTCAGTGCAAGCATTTCCACAGCATTTATTCGGCTCCTTTCGGTCTTTTTCCACATCCACATTTCACTTCCATATATCAAAGTTAGAATGTGTTGTGGATTACCGTCTTAGCTGATTTTGGTATAGTTCGGTTCGAGGTTATATGTTTTTATGCTCTATTGACCTGTGACATAGTTTCCTGACATTGCAATACCCCTCGTAACTCTTCCATCATCTGAGAAAAACTACCCAAATAGCAGAATTCATTAAATCAATCAAATCTTGCTTTTATATATGCATGTACTTTTCCTTTCGCACTTTTCTATGACTATGACTTTGGGACATTTCTCTTCACATTTCGCATACAATTTAATTATCAAATTCTATAATTAATCCTCATTTTCCGCTAACACTGAACACTTCAAATAGAAACATATTATTACCTTGAGTAAAAAGGCAATAATTCTTGTAGAATAAATGTAACACACAATCATTATGTAAAAGTGATGGAACAATTTCAATTTTTTCAAGCTTATTAATGCTTTTCCACTGGTTGTTGATGCTTCTTGTAAATGACGAATGGACCTGAAACAATTTGTTTATTTTTTTATTGATGTAAGTTACAAATATACAAAGAATTGGTGTAAGTCACAAAGATACTTAGATACAAAGAAATTGATATATTGAAGCAATTCATGCAAATAAAAAAAACTAAAATGATGATCATAAATAAGCTTGGAGCACGCAGAGGCCACACATTCTGCCGCAATGTTCACTCTGTGAGGTAACTTACTTTTGGTAAATAAAATATAAGTTTTAAAGGAAACAAGTGTAAAGTCAACCTTGTGTCTCAAGATTTCTTTCATCATTCATTACTCATTACTCGCAATTCATCACCATATGTGTTGGCAATACTGAGAGGAATTGAACTATTAACAGTTGAACTTCTTGAATTTGACAACATTGTCTGACAGAAGGAAATTCAAAAAACTTATTAGTTCTGTATAAAATTGTCAATTTTATTTTGTGTTTTGCGAAATCACTCCATGTCCACAAGACAATATCAATGATTCTGTTATCATCAAACAACCTATTCTTACAATCGTTAAGCTGCACGGGATTATTAATCAGCATAGACATTTTATAAACCCATTTAAACTCTCCTTAACCCATATAAAATGGTTTTGAAGATGATTTTTCTTCTCTTTAGTATTTTCACAAATATATCGTAATGATTTGTCGAATCTATCAATTCGTATAACTTATTATTGTCTTATCAATGTATTAATATTAATTTGTGCTTGTTATTTTCTTATATTGTCAAACTAAATATCTCGTGGTCATTTATTTGAATAAAAAATATATTTCTGCATGTGAAAATGGAACTGCATTCATATTTGTCTAGCACTTGCAAGTATTGTTACCAGTTAAACTCTTTAACCAGACAAAGAACCTGTTCTTTTTTGGATACCATTAGGAATCAAATCTGAAACCAGAGTCCAAGACAAGCGCCTTGTCAACTAGGTCAGTGGGATGCAATATAATCCTTACGCATCCTACACGTAAATGAAAAACAGAAATAAAATTTTCTTGGTATATTAGTCAGGTAAAAGTAAAATAAAAAAGTTTATTACAATTAATGAAAAATTTGAGGCTGAATCTTCAAAAAAACCAATTCCATATTTGGCTCAGTCATTGAAATGGCTACCCTCATATCTGCTTCAACATTCTATCTGGAACGATACTTGAAATACTTTCTATCAGTTTTATTTCAGGTGTAACTTTAAAAATATTGAAATCTAATTCTGCAGTAATAATAAAGTCTGACGAGCATGAAAATGTGTAGAAAAAAATACACATTCCCCACCGTGTAAGTCACCAGTGGCTATTATTCCATTGCAGTCAAGTGAGAACCAGCTCTTATAGTAATTCACCAATAGCGCAAGCAAGCATTGGTTTGTCTAGAAAGACATTTCATAGTCTTAGGTCAAATTCAAATACAAATGGTGGTTTTCCATATTTTCAGAATCTCTCGTATCGTAGAATGCTGTGCTGTGATTATTCTTAATCAAAACCTTGATTTGGTCATCACCAGTGTTATTGGCCTTACAGAATACACTAACTTCGAATATTGGAATTTTTTCAACCACATTCAATACAGAAGATCGCTTACAGCATTGTCGCCATTCACTATGTTTATCTTTTTTTTGCTTTGTGTTATATTTTACTTTTGTAGTAGTTAAAATTAAGCACCGGAAAAAACAAATGATTTTTTTCCATCTTCAAAATAACATCAAAAAACCTCTCAAGCAATTTGGGTAAACAATGGTCAAAACATGTACTAAACCTTTCATACATTAACCACGTTTGGGTTAAAATCAGCAATGGAATTTTTGTCTGAATGAGGACTACTTTCCAAAGAACATACAGTGATGTCATGAATACATTTAACCACTTAACAGTTGGATTTTTAACATGCGATGTAATACAATGATGAACTGTGAATGAATAAATTCTATACGAAAATATATTTCGTTCGGAGAAAACAAGTTGAAACAAGATCTGCCCAAACGACGCTCAGGAGAAACACTCCCAACAAGTCGAAACAAGATTTGCCCTAACGAGGCTCGGGCTCGTTAGTATAAAAAGAAACTTCGTGCCCGAGTCCCGCTCGGGCAAAACTGTCAAGTGGTTAATGTTGATGTCAACATATTCAATGCAAATTTATTTGATATTTTTTCTCCTCCGCTTGTAGACAATATTCCTAATGTGGTTTTTAATTGAAAAATAATGAATTCGACTTACTTGTTTATTATTGTTCATATTCAATATTTTTTCATATGTGTTAAATTTAAGTTTCATATATTAAAAATAAAATATGAAGCTCATATTTTATCAATTCACTACAGGGAATACAATTTTGCAGACTTATTACTATATAAAAAATCTCTTCAAATCAACCAGAAATATGTTAGAAGGCCTAAATATGTTAGAAGGCCTAAATATGTTAGAAGGCCTAAATATGAATAAATCCGGGTGAATTTATTACTACTTGCTTTACTTAAAATTCAGAGATAAGGAGCAACTCATGATCTACTAGTGACATTGACATAAAAGTCCTAAGCTAGTATACTCATCATAAATAACTTTTTACTATTACCAGGAGAAATTTTAGTTCAGTTTGGTTCACAAAGACGGCCTCCGTGGCCTGGTCGCTTGTCTGCCGATCCAGAGGTTGCGGGTTTGATCCCCACTGGAACCCAGATTAAAAAATTTATTGAATTCCAGTCTGGTTTTCACTTAGGGCATATTAAAACATCTTTCTGGTTGGTTGGAAGAGATTGCCACATGGCAATAAACTCGCCAGATTAAATAAAAAAAGTTATAAATTATTGTGGTTTTTTTTCTAGTTTCATGAAGTTCATATTGTATTGATGGATAACTATGAATAATTTATGTGATTAATTAAAAACTAACGGCAGGAACCTATATCAGGTCTGTAAATATGAAACTGGATTTTTTTTATAGAAAATACACATTTATTGTATGAAAATGGTAAAAAATATTTTATTCAAAGTATTGCCCATCGCTAGCTACACATTTTCCCCACCTCTCTGGCAATTTGTGGATGCCACACCAAAAAAAATTTTTACTTTTTTGAGGCAAACCAATCATCGAGCCATTTTCGTAAGAAGTGAAGCGCTGCTCAGCCAGTGCGTGTCCCATCGATACAAATAAGTAGTAATCGGACGGAGCCAAGTCTGGTGAGTAAGCCACATGCGATCTGGCCTCGCAGTCGATGTCGCCGGTTTGCTTTTAGTTAGCCTTGATCTTTTACGCTTAGGATTCTCGAAATATATCCATATTTCATCGCCAGTCACAATTCGATGGAGAAATGATTTTATTTTGTACCCGGCGAGCAGCATTTTGCAAGTGGTTTTTCGGTTTTCCTGCTGTCTTTCATTCAGTTTATGTGGAACCCATTTTCCCACCTTCTGGATCTTTCCCATGGCTTTCAAACGTATGGAGACGGCTTCTCGTGTCACATTTAATTGATCCGCGAGTTGTTGTTGCGTTTGAGCATCATCCTCATTCAACAATGCTTGCAATTCGGCGTCTTCAAACTTTCTCGGTGGCCTTCCACGTTCTTCATTTCTCACGTCAAAATCGCCACTTTTGAATTTTTTAAACCACTCAAAGCACTGTGATTTACCAAGAGCATGTTCACCATAAGCTTCGACAAGCATCCGATGCGATTCTGCAGCAGTTTTCTTCAAATGGTAACAGAAAATCAATGCTGTCCGCAAATCGTAGTTTTCAGGCACAAAAACAGACATGTTCAACGCTATGAAAACATATGTAGTTGTATTAAACTTGTATTGTTGTGATTTAAAAGTCTTTGACAAATGTAAACACAAGAAAAAGACGCCAATGACGCAGTTTGACAGTCACTACATTGACAACTAGAGCTATCTACGAGCAAATTCCGATAAATTTTTTACAGACCTGATAAACAATTAATATGTCAAATAAACTTACTTTCATTTTATTTTTATGATTATTACAAGTTAAGCTGACAGCATTTTTAATTTACAAAACGTGTGTGTACTTTTCAATGTTTGAATATAAAATATTATTTTTATATATTTTTGCTTTTTCACTTCACTAAAAAAATAAATTGACAAGTTTTTGTAAACGCACTGTTACTCACACTATTGCAAAATGGCTCTTCTGGCTGAACGGTCTATACAGAATAGTCTAATGGGATAGAACAGTTGACCAACACCATTATTCGTGAAGATAATGTAAATAATTATAATAAAATATTGTCAATAAGGTATAAATTACATACCACACAACAGGGAACAAAATGGCACCACAACACAACAAGTCCACCAGCATAAATATGTACCGCCAAGCATTGTGCTCAACAGCTCCCTCCTCGCTCTCAGCTAAAATTATCTCTGCTACATTTGCGACAACCTGAAAAATATATCATTGTAAGTGCCACTGACTTAATTAGTGTAAATTCTGTTTTTTTTTTTTGAGTATGTAACTTAATCAAAATGATGTTATTAAAACAATATTTTATCATTAAGCATACTATTTCTTTGAGAACTGCTCAAAAAATACCCCATCAAGTTTACTACCAGGTCATTCTAGCTCTACTAGATCAAATAATTTACAGATTGAAGTTTATTTTCTAAATATAGGTATACTTCATTACATGCGATCCTTATTTATATGATTTTGCTATAACATCATTTGAATCAAAATAAGAAAGAAAAAAAAGATGATTTGAATTTACCCCATTCAAAATAATAAGCTACGCAAGTGTTCTAATTGTTAATTAAAATCATTTATTTTTTTACCATTTTTAGGTAACTTTTTTTATCTCACCCAGATTAAAATTAATTCAATGCATTTTTCTAGTTACATAAAGTGTGGGATACCTGTTCATGCAAAAAAGCAAAAATATTGCCAAATTGGCTAACAGTTTTTTGGCAACATTTAATTTACGAATCAAATAATTACTGAAATATACACTTTTTCAGTGAATACCTTGACAATAGGAAATATCATTTCAATGAATAGACATAACCAAATTCAAAATCTAAAAACTATGAAGCAAAAATACTTGTGTTACCTGAGGGCAAGTAGTCCAACATGTTTAAAACAGATAATTTTTCACTTGGTGTCCGAGTGGTAATTCGACAATTAAACAGCTCACAATTTAACAATTGGACAGTTAAATATTCAAGTTATTAAAATATTGTTAATAAATTAATAACTGCAGATATAATAAATTTCTTAACTGTAGATAAAATTATTTTGAATACGTAATTATACTCAGAAAATACTTCTTCTTGTGCCGTGTTTGGTCATCCTGATGTTGCCATCACTCTTGAAAACAATATTTGTGTTTGGCGGCATACAACAGCTTCTCTATGTCTGGATACCTGTCCATTCGCTATTGTTGCGGAATCAAAGGCAAAATCAAGGGTCGATGCGGAATCATGACAGACACCTTCTACCATTTCCGCATCGACCCTTGATTTTGCCCATTATTATTAATTTTAGGGAGTGGTTTTCATCTCAACATATGACTCAGATAGGCAAATTTTATGGAACTCTCGTTCTTTCTACTCCACACACATACTTAAGTTGACTTAAGAACTTCACTAAATACTTGCAAAGTTCAAACCCTTGACACATGGAAATTACCATTCAGTGGGATTTTAATTTAAATTTCCATAATTTTCTAATTCAGATGTTCTATTTCCAATCTCAGGTAGCTACTTTTTGTGTCATCAGATTCAAAATATTATAACTATCAGAGTTCGCTTTCTTCCCTATTCATGCTACATTCCTCATGTCAACAGATTATTCATTATTTTATTGTTGACATTTGACTAAAAAAATAATTACTAAAATATTGAAAAAATTACCTGTAAAGGAATTACTACCATGAATAATTTTTTGTCACCATCAGTTAAAATATATTTAATGAAATTCCATCCTGTTCCCACCAATACAATTGTTACAAATAAAACTGCTCCTTTTAAACTGAAAACAAAGAAATCTTAGTTAAGGAAAATGTTACACATTGCCAAGTTGAATAATTTCCAATAAATCATTTTTATTTATTAAAATATTCACTGCCAATCATGCAATATTGCATGCAATATTGTAAAGTAAACACTAGGGGCCGCCATGCAAGCAACAATAACTTACATGTGATAGAGGATGTATTTGTTGTGGTCATATGTGGATAGTATGTAATAGGGTCATTTCACATTAATTTCTATTTTTACAAACAAATAAAATGATAGTTTTTTTTTCTACCAATACTAACTTTGTAAAATCAATACTAATAGTTAAAATTCAAATACCCATCGAAACATGTATTTGCATGCGCTTTACTTGTGATATAATAACTCCCTACGAAATTTGACATTTATTTGTCCATACAATTGCATACGATTATGAACATACAAGCTTGCCTTGATGATAATACTATTTATTTTTTTCATCTACTTTCAATTTTTTACTGAAAGGACTGCAATAATTGGCCATCACCAAAATAAAACTCATTACACACAGTCAATCGTGTGACTTATAATAGATGTGTTTTTTTAGTAAATAGCAGATATTTTTTATTTTCATTATCCATACATCAAATAACAAACCAATACAAGCAATAACAGCTAAAAAAAAAACATTTTGGCCGTGAAAGTACTTTGGTACTATTAGGTGGTTGGCAGTGAATGTATTAATAAAATCTGGACTGAATTAATCATAGGGTTCGGTAAAATAAGGCTAATTTATCAAGAAATTATTTGAACCTTTTCAGCTATTGTATTACACTTGTGTTGTATATCTTTTCCAACCATACAAAATGATATTAAAATGTGATCTTAAGGGAAAACCAGACTGAAACCCTTTTAAAAATCAAATTTGCAACCCCTGGGCTGTAGATCCCAGAAGTCTTCATTATTAATTCAAAAGATTCGTTTTACATCTTGAAATTTAAATATAAAACATTTTAATATCTAAATTTTTTGAACTAGAATGTGTAAAAGTTATTTTAGGAGAATATCAATACTGCTGCAATTCGTATGTAAAAAAACTTGGAGTGCGGGTTAAGCCATAAAAAAAAAAATATGACATATTGCTATCGCTATGCAGTTTTAATGTTGCTAACATTATTTTGTACAAAGCATTCTTGCAAAAAATATAACCTTGCAATTTTTTTCCTGAGGTTTGTTGTTTAATTATTATAAACACTTAAATTTAAAACAATTGATAAATAATTATGTATTTTTTCCACTAAAAAATTCACATAAGAGGAGCATGCACTTGATAACTAAGTTTTTTACTCATTCGTATGGTATTTAACATATCTTCAAAGGTGATGCAGACATATTTTAGAGTGTAATTGATAGATATCATTGTCTTCAATCCATTACTCGAGTCCTACAAACTAGCACATTTTTACTACTACCATCAGGAATTGAACCTAAAATCCCCGGATGAGCGATAAACGTCTCATGCCAAAAAGATTGCCAGAATCAAGTTAATAATGGAAGAACTGAAACTCTAAATGACAAGCTACAAACCAAATAAATACATTAATGGTTTCTTTAGTATAAAAAAAAAACCTCCAGCAAGAAGGGAAAGAAAATAAATAAACTATTTTTAAATCTACGAGGGCGGTCCGATAAGTACTTAGCCTCACCGCCCGATAGCACCACTATCGCAAGAGCAATTTTTTATCGCGTAGTACATTCTCGTTGACAGCTACTGTCAAAATTTCGCGTAGTTTCGTTTTGACCGCGTGTGGAAGCGAGCGTGTCCGCGGATTTGAGAAAAATGGAAAAAGAAAAATATCGGTCGGTGATTCGATTCTTGTTTTTGAAAGGGAAATCGCGCAGCGAAATCAAAGAGCGCTTGGATGCTGTGTACGGTGACTCTTCTCCTTCGATGGCGACCCTCGAAAATTGGTTTAACGAGTTTCAACGTGGTCGCACGTCGGTTTTTGATGAGCCACGCCCAGGTGCCCCGAAAACGGCTACCACGGAGGATAACGTGACAAAAATCCACGATCTCGTATTGGCAGACCGCCGATTGAAGGTGCACGAGATAGCTGAGACAGTAGGCATCTCAAAAGACCGCGTGGGTCATATCCTGCATGAAGCATCGGGCATGAGAAAGCTGTCGGCGCGATGGGTGCCGCGTTTGCTCACTCCGGACAACAAGCGCAACCGTGAGACCACTTCAGAGCAGTGTTTGACGATGTTTAAGCGCAATTCGAAGAAGTTTCTGCGTCGTTTCGTGACCGTCGACGAAACATGGATACACTGGTACACACCAGAGACCGAGGAACAGTCGAAACAGTGGACTTCACCCGGGGAACGTGCTCCAAAGAAGGCGAAGATTGTCCTATCGGCCAGAAAGGTGATGACCACCGTTTTCTGGGATTCAAAAGGTGTGATCTACATCAACTTCCTGGAGAAGGGCAAAACGGTCACAGGGCTCTACTATGCCGAATTATTGGGCCGATTCGACGCCGAATTGCAGAAAAAACGGTCCCATTTGGCGAAGAAAAAAGTGCTCTTCCATCATGACAACGCACCGGCTCACACCTCCGCCGTCGCCACGGCCAAATTGGTAGAATTAGGCTACGAACTGCTGTCCCATCCCCCGTATTCTCCGGATTTGGCCCCGTGCGACTTCTTTTTGTTTCCAAATTTGAAAGTCACTCGCCGGGCAGAAATTTGAGTCGAATGAGGAGGTTATTGCCGCCACGGAGGCCTACTTTGCAGACCTCTAGAAAACGTATTTTTCAGACGAGTTAAAGAAGTTGGAGCATCGCTGGGTCAAGTGTATCGAACTCAAAGGAGATTATGTTGAGAAATAAATCGCCACTTTTCCAAAATTTTTGTTATTCTTTTGTAGGCTAAGTACTTATCGGACCACCCTCGTATATTTGTTATTAATGGACACATCCCTACATAAAAAAATCGATATTTTAAAGTAGAAGTAACTTACAGTTCCAGCCATATTTACCTTGGTTTTCCTCTACTACGCATTCCACTCACATGCGCACTGTTTATATGTTTTGTTAGTCTTTATTCATTCATTCATTCATTCCACGTGCCCAAACCAGAGTGCTCTTCTTCATCTTACTAAACACATTCATCATCAATAACATCATTCCATATTGTGTTATTCCATATTGTGTAGTAAAGTATAAGACTTGTTAGAATTAGATTTATAGAAAATCACATATGAGTTAATTTTATACTGAAAATCAGGCAATTCAGATTTATTTGCGCAGAAATATGTAAATTGTAAAATCTGAATATGGGAAACGTTTTTGACTAAAAGTTACTTTTGTAT
The DNA here is from genome assembly GCA_949825065.1 of Odontocerum albicorne. NCBI lineage: Eukaryota > Metazoa > Arthropoda > Insecta > Trichoptera > Odontoceridae > Odontocerum > Odontocerum albicorne. The sequence continues at coordinate 41,826,102 of OX463843.1, read as the reverse complement.
GTTTTGGAATAGTATATTATTTATATGTAAGTTGTTTATTATTTTCAGAGAAACTTTTATTATTGAGAATATTTTGTGCAAGTAATTTTTTTCATTAGTGTAAAATAAATTTTCTTTAGAAACATACATTAAAAACAAAATTAAACAATTAATTTGTACAGTTACATTCTCATTATAACAAATAGCAAAGTAACTAAATTGTCAGAATAATGAATATTTTTTCTTCTTTAATTAATATGTTAAATGAATCTCGTTTTAATGAAATAAAAGTATTACGAACATTATTCTGCCCAAAAAAAGCCAATGAGGAAATCCAAACCAACAAGATTAGATAACACTAGTAATATTTAATGAATTTGAACACTCAAATAAAAAATTCCGGTCATACTTATTAATAAACGTTCAGTTATTAATTATCCCTTTTTAACATGTGTGTTGTGTTAATGTGACAAATCTCGCAAGTTAGATAGGTAGATCGTGACAATTTTTTTACGTAAAAAGTGGATCACGACAACAAACAAGTTGGCCCCCACTGTGATATTGGATTGATAACAATAAAATGTTTGATGAAGAGATATATAAGTATTTGAAATATTATCTTACAGAATTTTATACAAGGGGCTCAGTATTGATATATCGGTTTTAATCTTACTTTCTGATGACACATTCTAACTGAATTTATTTAGTGGCCGTTTATTTATTTATTTGTACAATGCATGGCCAATTTTGACCATTAAAACAGTTGTAATATCCAAATGAAAATTTTGAGTTTGCATAAAACCAAATCTACTTACTTGTTAAAAAAAGTATAAATATTAATATGACTCATACAAAAAAAAATATCAGAAAGAAGTACATACTACATCTATACATACAATTAACAATTGTTAACACTTGCCGCCCTGTGATAGGACGCGAGTAACCAGGTCTTATATTTTATTTTATTTCTCTAAATACACTGATTGCAGGGTCTTCATACTTTATGTATTCCTCAAAACCTCTATGATTTGAATGATGTCATTATGAAATAAAAACATTTATAAATATCAACAGAAATGAATATTTGATATTAAATCGACAATTTTTCTAAGTGTACCAAACGTGTGCGCATGACTCATTCTTAAATTTGACCAGAATGCGATACATCCGTTCCAGGGATTCGTCACCAGTTTTATAATCCTGATTGTTGTTATTTTTAATTTTTTTCTATTTTTTTTCTGGTATGTTTTTTCTATTGTTATTTTTTATCTGGTATGTTCTACTATATTATACCGTTACTCTTTTTATGATAAATGTATATTTGTTACATTTTTCTTTATTATTTCATTTTCAAAAAAATATGATAATAATTGAGATGGCGGGAAATATCGATAGCGATTTGGAATTTGAGGCGATAGGCAATATATCAGAATCAGAAGATTTTGTCGAGGTACAGGATGAAGTAGATTCTGATTTGGAGGCCAGTGAAGAAGACGAAGAAATATTATTTACATCAAAACATGGATTCGAATGGACTTCATTACCACCTCCATCTTTAAAGCGTCGGGCATCAAATATTTTCACCAAAGATTCTGGACTGAGAAATTCAAGTATAAATGTATGTTCTATAAAAGATATGTTTTGTCTATTTGTAAATGAAGAGAAGATTTCAGGTTTCTTCAGATATATTAGAACCAATTAAGTGGATTTAAATAATGTTTGTGGATGCGTGCAAGAGCAATTATTCTCCATCTTCAAATATAACTGTAGACGAACATTTGGCAAGCTTTAGAGGGAATTGTCCATTTCACGTGTACATGAAGTCTAAACCTGGTAAATATGACATCAAAATTTGGGTTGCTGCTGACTCTGCGACGGCATACATAATAAATTTACAGGTTTATTCTGGTATGATAAATAATCGCAGAGAAATTAATCAAGATCACCGAGTAGTTATGGAAATGGTTCAACCGCAGTATGGCACTAACAGGGGGATAACCACAGATAATTTATTTACCTCCATCTAATTAGCCGATGATCTTTTAGTACAAGGTTTAAGTCTAACTGGCACGCTTTGAAAAAATAAAAGAGAAATCCCACTTGAATTTTTACCATCTAGAGAGAAAACAATCCATAGTAGTATGTTTGGTTTTGCTAAAAATAAAATACTTGTTTCGTATGTACCACAAAAAATAAAGCAGTATTATTATTATCCCCATAATTCAATGATGCAGAAATTGATAATTCAGAAAAACAAAAGCCACTAATTATAAATCATTATAATATTGGGTGTACAAATTAGTTGGGTCCGTTTTTTTGTGTTCAAAAATGCATTTATTTCTAAACAAAATTAATGAACAGATCAATTAAAGTATTGTCTATCGCTGGCTACTACTTTTTCCCATCTCTCAGGCAATTTTCGAATTCCATCTCGAAAAAATAACTCATCTTTTGAGGCGATCCAAGTTTGGAGCCAATTTTCGGTTTCTACGAAAGTGAACCGGTGACCTGCCAAATCGTGATTGAGCGTTTCCAAATATTTTTTTACGACTTTTGCGACATGAGGCCGAGCGTTGTCATGAAGAAGAATAACTTTATCATGTCTTTGCTCGTATTCCGGCCGTTTTTCTCGCAATGCACGGCTCAAACGAATTAATTGTAGCCGATACCGATCGCCCGGAATGGAATCGCCAGGTTTCAGCACCTCATAGTAAACACCCCTTTGGTCCCACCAGATACAGAGCATGATCTTCGAACCATGTATGTTCTGTTTTGGTGTTGATGTTGAGGTCGATGGTAACGATTGACCGGGCTTAGCGTAGTATTTTTTCTTCTTGGGGTTGTCGTAGAATATCCACTTCTCATCTCCAGTTACAATCCGATGCAAAAAACCTTTTCTTTGTTGCCTTTGAATCAGCTGCTCGCAAGTGAAAAATCGCCTTTCAACATCTCTCGGTTTCAGTTCATAAGGCACCCAATTTCCTTGTTTTGGAATCATTCCCATGGCTCTCAATCGTACGGAAACAGCTTGTTGAGTCACTCCCAATGATTCTGTAAGCTCATCTTGCGTTTGACTCTAATCTTCTTCGAGTAATGCCTCTAATTCTTAATCCTCGAATTTTTTTTGGCTGTCCAGAGCGAGGCTCGTCTTCGACGCTGAAATCTCCATCCTTGAAACGTCGAAACCATTCCCTACATGATTTATCAGTTGGAGCAGCGTCACCATAAACTTCGACAAGCATTCGATGGGCTTCAGCTGCACTTTTCTTCCAATTAATTCGACTGAAATTTTGACAGTAGCTGTCAACGAGAATGTACTACGCGATAAAAAATTGCTCTTGCGATAGTGGTGCCATCGGGCGGTGAGGCTAAGTACTTATCGGACCGCCCTTGTACAACTCATCGACGAGTATTCATTATTATTATTAAAGATATTACGTATAATATAAATTATACTGAGTTATGTGGTAAGTTAACCAGGTAAATACTAGTTATGGGTATAGCAATATAAGCTACGCTACATTCACAGATCAGCTGATACTATTTTTAAGTTTTATAAAATGTAAAAATGTTGAAGCTTAGAAATCAATGGAAGATAGAATTTATTTTAGGAAAGTTATTACTGTGTAAAGTAAAAACTTAAAAAGATCAATTATTTAAACATGAATTATTAATTTAAATTATACATAAGTAAATTTAAAAAATCAAACAAGATGAATGCGCTGTGCAATACAAAATCGCTGGCAAACATATACCTCAGTGATTTTGATATTTAATATTTGAACAATAAGGTGTAATATGAAGTAAATTTTTCTTACACAATGTATACATTTCTGTTTTTTTTGGAAACTCTCTCTGCATTATGCTGTTAAAATACTGTTGATATTTTAAAAATGTGTTTCTACTATCATTACTCTTTCATATCTATATTATTTACTTTAAGTTAAATGTTTATTTGAAATGACAAAAATTATTGACATTTTTCTTATGGAAATAGAAGCATACAAACTATTGCTTGTGTAAAAATAATTAATATTAATATATTGTGTAGAAAGTAGTTTCTTATTTTTTGGATAGATGTCCTTAGGTCCTTTTTTGGATAGATGTCCTACAAAATTTTCATTGCTAACTTCATTTCAAACATGCTGAATGTATAATATTATTTATGACAGGAAATAGTTAAGCACATTTATCAGTCATTGTTTAGCCAAATTTCTTGAGCGTTTTTTTTACATTTTGAAGATGTAACAAAAGGAGTTATTTTTTTCGGTGCTTGATGCTTTTTACTACCACAAGGTAATAAATTCAACACAAACGGAAAAAAATATATGTTCAGTGTATGATGATGCAGTAAGGGATTGTGTCAAATGTTGTTTTAAAAAATCTGTAATGTCGATATGATACTCGAAGATGGTGTCTGCTCTGAAAGGCTCATTGTCACTGATAATGACCAAATCAAGTCTTTGATTGAGAATAAGTAGTGTTCTATGACATAAAAGATTTCTGAGATACTGAAAATATCATAAACCACTGTCAAAGAGCATTTGGTGTCATTTTGCATTTGAATTTGACCTAAAAATACAAAATTCGAGTCCATTTTTTTAAAACCAAACATAAAATATGTCTTCCATATTTACGGGTTTGATTATGTAGACACTTGGTTTTAGTGTCCCTAAATGATAAAAATGCAATATTCTGTATATTGCAACAGAATTTTCAGACACCATGATTGAAGTGCAAGATAAAAGAACGCAATAAAAATCAAATTGATAGCAATTGCCAATTATAAAATTAATATTTCATTGGCCGACAAGATCACATGCTGTCTTATTATCCTTGATCAAGAAAAACACTTCATTGGTATAAGAAATATTTATACACACAATTTATCTCATGGAACAGTATTTCGTCACCTTAAAGAGATAGGCAAATGGATACTACACGAGCTATCGGAATCCAATTACTAGCAGTGAATAAACATCTTTATTTCTCTCTTAACCAGCTTCGAACCGTTTCTTAACCGCATTTTGACAGATGATGAAAAGAGGATACTGTATCATAATATCGAAAGAAAAAGATGGTGGACAGACAAGAGTAAGCAAAGGAGAAATTTCATCCAAAAAAGATAATTTGTTCATTTGGTGGGCAATGTACGGTGTCATCCATTTTAACCTATTAGAATCTAATCAAACGATAAATGCAGATGTCTATTATCAACAGCTTTCACTTTAAACTCAGCATTGATTAAAAAATCCCCGCAACTATTGAATATCAAAAAGGTGTTGTTCCACCATGATAATGTTAGACCGCACACGGCACACACAACACTACAAAAAATTAAAGACTTAAATTAGAAGCTCCGGTATAATGCCGCTTAATCTACAGACATTGTCCTAAGTAATTATAATTTAATTCTGGCTCTTCAGAATTTTTTAACAGGAATAAAATTAATTAAGACGAAGTTGAAAAAGAAGTTTCCTTTTATACAAATGGAATTACAAAATTACCTGTAAGATGGCAACGAGTTGTTGATAATGAAGGAAGATATATCATTGATTAAAAAAGTAAAATACGCACTAATTAATGAAAGAAAGAAAAGGAAAGCTTGTTTACATAAATATGAATTTTGCAACACAGTACTTACAGATGTGTTATATAATAAAGTATGGCCCATGCAGGCACATGTTCTCCTTTCGTCTGAATGAAGTGAAAGTTGACTCCGTGCAATGCGAGAGACAACGACTTGAGAAACACTAAGACACACATGATGATGTGAATCTTGTACACGGGATGCCGACTGGTGCGCAAAATGAAGCACCAGAAGCATGCACTCAAGAAGAATAATAACGACATCATTGTGTAGAGGGCCGGGAGAGGCAGGTCGCCAGCTGACAAGAAGTTTCCACCATTACTCTCAAATATCTCCACCTGGAATTTATATCAATCTTGCATCACATACTTACAATTTAGTGAAAAAATGCTCTCACTGTTTTGGAGAAATCTTAGCTTTCCAGATTATCAACTTATGAGTAGTTAAACTTTCAGCGAACTGATTGCTTTACAGGTGGATCAATCCTCAAGTAGAGTTTGACTTCGCAGGTTAAATCCTGAATGGGTAGAGTGACTAATATTTTTTATTAATGTTTTTTACTAAAGTTTATTTTAATTTATATTTATAGCACAAAAACAAAATGACATCTAGTTATTTACCATTAATCTATGATGGACGTACTAATATTACCAATATATTGGGTGTACAAATAAGTCACCGCCGTTTGACAAAAGTTGGCGCCACCAGTAAGTTATGGTTAAAATTGTCAGATGTAAAATGTCATTATCGTAAGGTTGGACATCTATCAACAACATGACCTTGAAATATTAGTGAATTTTTATCAGTATAACATATTTTTTTGTGTTCGAAAATGTCAAGTTTTGAGCCGAATAAGCGTCATTTGCGGGAACTTTTGATTTACTTCTTCAATTTGAAGAAATCTGCAGCTGAGGCGCATCGATTGCTTGTAGAAGCATATGGTGAGGCTGCCTTAAGTGAGAGAAGTTGTCGTGAGTGGTTTCAAAAGTTTAAGAACGGTGAATTTGACGTCGAAGACAAAGAACGTAGCGGAAGGCCGAAAGTGTACGAAGACGCGGAATTGGAAGTATTATTGGATCAAGATTCGTGCCAAACGCAAGAAGAACTTGCACTTACATTAGGAGTGACTCAACAAGCAATTTCACATGGGTTGAAATCATTGGGAATGATTCAAAAACAAAGAAATTGGGTTCCATATGAACTGACACTGAGAAACTTTGAATGCCAATTTTCCACATGTGAAATGCTGCTTGCCAGGCATAAACGAAAGGGTTTTCTGCACCATATAGTCACTGGTGATGAAAAATGCATCCATTATGATAATCCAAAAAGGAAGAAATCATGGGGATCCCCTGGTCATGCTTCAACATCTACGGCTAAGCCAAATATTCATGGAAAAAAACTCTTGTTGTGTATTTGGTGGGATCAGCTTGGTGTCGTGTATTATGAGTTGCTCAAACCGAATGAAACCATTGCTGGGGCTGTCTACCGAACATAATTGATGAGATTGAGTCGAGCACTCGAGGAAAAGCGCGCCCACTACTACGCCAGACACGACAAAATTATTCTCCTGCATGATAATGCTAGTCCACATGTTGCGGCACCGGTCAAAACCTATTTGGAAACACTCAATTGAGAAGTTTTACCCCACCCGCTGTATTCACCAGACATTGCTCCTTCTGATTACCACTTGTTTTGATCGATGACGCATGGCCTGTCTGAGCAGCACTTCACATCATATGAAGATACCAAAAATTGAGTCGATTCGTGGATAGCCTCAAAAGATGATGATGATGACTGACGCGGTATTCGTATGCTGACAGAAAGATGGGGAAAAGTAGTGGCAAGCGATGGGTACTACTTCGAATAAAACATGAGGTTCCGTTCTTTCACAATAAATGCCCATTTTTTTATAAAAAAACGGCGGAAACTTATTTGTACACCTAATAATTAATGCTTTTAATTGAGATTTTCACTGAGATTTGTACAAATACAATTCAAATGTTTAAAATAAAAAGTAACTTACTTCAAAGTTAAGAGGATATGGCGGAGATTGACAATTATGAAAATAAAGATTGTAAAATCCTTCTTCTCGAATGGACGCTACATACATAGCAAACTGGAAATAAAAAAAATTATGATTAATTATCTATTAAAATTATTCCTTATCTACATCTACAAATCTGAGGGTGTTGATTTTGATGGGACAATACTCTTCCCTCGTCCACAAATTCCCTCTATTCAGAATGATCCTGAGCTATGCTATGAATGAACTTTATTTAAAAATAAAATAAATAGTATTTCATTTTCAACAATGTCCGCATTCACGCATTGGAATTCTCTGGTTTGACTTTTCACAGTATGTCTCTTATGATTATTTATTCGGATAAGCGCCCTCCCTGAATATTTGAATGGAAGGATATTTTACCTCTGGGCGACAATTTAGTCCCACTCTAATAATACATCTTAGTTGTACTAATTCATATAATTAAGTTGGAATGGTTACACTCGCAATCCAACTTGAGCTACAACTCCGTGGTGGTAAGTTTGAAGATGCCGAATTGCAAGTTCCACATGGAGTTTATGCCAATAGGACAAACAATAATTTCAGAGGCCTATTGTGAAACTCTTCAACGACTTAGACGCACCATCCAAAACAAGAGACGTGGAATGTTGTCGGGAGAGGTGGTTTTGATTCATGACAATGCGCAGCCTCATGCATCAGCACAAACACAGCGAGAACTTCAACGTCTTACGTGGGAAATTTTTAACATCCTCCTTACAGCCCTGACAAGTGATTTTCACTTATTCCCGAAACTAAAGGAATTTTTGGGTGGAAAACAGTTCGCAAACGATGAAGACCTCAAACAAGAAGTGATATCCTGGCTCAAATCTTTGGCGGTAGAAGAGTATAACATCGGAATTGAAAAATTGGTTCCACATTACAATAAATGCCTGGACAGCTATGACGACTATATTGAAAAATAAAGTAAGGTACTGTGACTTTGTTAATAAAGTTTTGTGTTGATATCTTTCGTTTTTATTTAGTTACACCAAAACGTTTTTTACTTTCTGGACGACCCTCGTATATTATATAAATCAGTAAGATATAAGTAAACTTACGCTGGTACTGTAATATGCCATGTCGTGTTTAACTTCTCTTGTGATAGGCAGCACTGTGCTTGAACAAGGAGTAAGGACAACTTTTTTAGCAATTTCTTTGTTGCCGTTGTCTTTGGGACCATTTGATTCAGATTTTTTTCCATGTGTTATATCTACTAAAAAAAAAATTATTTATTTAATATCCAATTTACATAATCACAAAAGTTAAGATACTAAGACATAAAAAAATATAAAGACAAATAATGAAAATTGAGATTTACTTTGTTATAATACAGTGATACTAAATTAGTCCTTTTGATTTTTTTATTTCAGGGTAAAAACACTTTAATTCAGCTTATTTGTATACAACTACCACATGTTGTAAAACAGCATTGATACAATAATTAACAAATGTTTTTTTTTTCAGTATTTTTCAATGAATAATTTTAATTATCAAGATAAATCTTCTTTGTCATGGTTCTTGTGGCTGAGGGTCGTGACCTTCTATTGTTATTGCTTCTATTATGCGCTTTACTGTTTCCTTCCATCTCTCCAGACACACAGGGTCTGTAGCACCTCGATCACTGTTGACCAATAGCAACCTTTACTTGGTTGGTCTTACAGGGAATCTCCCTTTCTTTCTGCTCACCTCCACATCTCCTGTAATGACAAACCTCTCCAAGTTGTCCTCGTCTCTCCTTGTAATGTTTTGATTTTCTCTTATAGGATCGAAACATTGGTTCTCCCAGCTGTTCAGAGAATGTGAAGCATTCGTCTGCAGCACCATATCTCGAAATCATTTATTCTTCATCTCTCTTGGGCTCTTTTGACCATGACTCCACTCCATAGAGGAAGACAGAATACCAATGCTTATACTAGTTAAACTTTCATAGATGTAGTGATGCATCTGTCTTTTCATAACTCTTGTCATAACATTTTTGGCCATGCCGATGCACCTATTAATTTCAACATCACAACCCCACCTCATCTGACCAAGTCGATCTAAGATAAACAGTTGTGTACAATCTCCAAATCAGACAAAATTATAAGATAATTTTTGCTATTTTGACACTTTCTCTGAATATTTCCACCCAGATCAGATTATTTGCTGGGTATCTCCGGGTTGCTAAGTCCGTGTTCTTTCAATAGATTTTTCCTCAGAATTAGGGTCTTCATTTTTTCAGATTTATACTTTCAGTATGGCTATCTGAAAGTATAGGTCTCCCATTTGTCCAGCACTCTTTTATTGTTAATGTAATTACCTCATTTAGACAAAACGAGTATTTCTTCTTTGCCAATTTCAGAAGCCTCTTATATTTTCCTGCCAATCAATATTCTTCATTTGAAGCAGATACTTGCAACAAGCAATTGATGGTACGATCCACGCTGTGCAGTCAAGTGAGCTCTCACATTATTAAAATATAATGATAATAAAAAAAAACAATGATTAAATTACTGGAGGGTAGTTAGTTTGATAATTCAAATCATTATCAGAATCGCATTACGAGTACCAGATAATGAATCTGATATAACTATTGAGAATGTTCAAACGTAAACAAAACCAAACACTAGTTTTCACCAATGACATTTAGCTTATCTTGAGATTACCGAAGATAAGGAAAAAGATCCTTGGAAGATATCAGAAATTTATTTTTAATCATCACTTATTTGAAAATTTAAAAGTTAAATTTTACGAAGATTTTTAGAAGACCTTAAAACAAAAGTTTTTATTAAAATTATTTAATGGCAGTTGTTTATAAATATTGACATGGAAGGTGTTAAAAAATATTAGGTTAGAATGCTTTCAGTATTAGAAAAAGAGAGAGAAAATACAAATTTGGAAACATTAATTTATCCTCTTCATCCATATTCGTATTGTCATTGTGGATTAATTAAAATGGAAAATACCTGAAATGTCTCTTCTCTTTCGGTGCAGAAGAAGAAATGATTGTCTTTTAGATCTCTCCCCGGGAATTTGGGATCTGTTAGTATACAAATGTAGTGGTCCAAAGTTATCACCACATTCTACATCCATCCTAAAAAAATATTTCGAATAAAAACCTTATTCATTAAAACTTTGTTGTTTTGTATATTTTTACTGATTTAAACTATACAAAAAATAACTATGTACAGATTTAAACTAGGCAAAAAATAACTATGTACAGATTTAAACTATGTAAAAAAGTTAACATAGTAAAAAAACAAAACTTGAAGTAGCTAATCAAATCAAATAATATCTAGTAAGGTTGATTAAAGGTGAAATTCCATGGAAACTATTCAACTATTTAGACGTGTAAAATATTGTTTAATCTATTTTAATAACTCAAGAACAATTTTTGACTACATGAAAACCTTCTTCTTCCTATAGATCATGATCTGTTTGTTCCGCTTGTCCCCCCCTTCTTGTGACGTGGATTGCCAGCTGTCACGCCATCTCTTCGGAGGTCTTCCCAGTAATCTTCTTCCGGCTGGGTTCCCTTGAAGGGCGACACGTGGAAGTCTGTCGTCTTGCATTCTGTTTACATGTTCGTTCCAGTATCGCGTTCGTTGTTTTCCCCACCTAACGATGTCTTCCGTACTACACTTTCTCCTTATTTCGGTGTTTCTGATTCTATATCTTAGTGTGTTTCCGGTTACACATGTCAGTGTTTTCATTTCCGAGGTTCTCAGGAGAGATTTTGTTCTAGATGTGTCTGCTCTGGTCTCTATTCCGTAGGTGGCTATCGGTCTCACACATGTCTTGTAAATTCTGACTTTACTTTCTATTCTCATGTGTTTATTATTCCACACCGGTGTTCTTAGGCATCCCGATATTGCAGCCGCCTTATTGACCTGTCTCAAGGTTTCATCATACAGATTTCCATTGCTACTGATGCCCATTCTAAGATGCCTAAACTCCATCCCCTGCTCTATTATTTTGTTATTCACTGTTAGTTTGCATCTCACCGGGGTCTTAGATATTGTGAGGCTCTTCGTTTTGTCCGTGGATATCAAAATGTTATATTTTAGTGAGGTTTGATGGAGTCTATATAACATCCTTTGGAGGTCATCTTCGGATTCTGCGGTGAGTACTGCATCGTCTGCGTAGCATACATTGCTGACTTTTTTGTCTCCCAGTCTGTATCCTATGTCCATGTCTGCAACTTCCTCAATTAGTTTGTCCATTATTAGATTGAAGAGAAACGGGCTTAAGCTATCCCCTTGCCTAATTCCAATCGGAGTAGGGACGGCATTTGTCAGGTCATTCTCTATTTTAATCCTGGTGTATTTAATCCTTGTACGATTTTTATTAAGTTCGAGGGGACATTCTTCTCACTGAGTATCTTTATCACATCTTCCAGTCTAACTCTATCAAATGCCTTAGTGAGGTCGACAAAGCAGAGGTATGCTTACATGAAAACCACTTGCCAAAATTCATTGTTTGTATTGGCTTTAGTATTAAATATTGGTTTGTCTGGATAGTATTTTTTTAATTTTTAGGTCAAATTCAAATGCAAAATTGCATCAAATGCTCGTAGATGGTGATTTTTGATATTTTCAATATTTTGGCAATCTCCCTTGTTGTAGAACACTGATTATTTTTACCTACTAAGCCTTGATTAGGTTGTCATTGATGGTAATTGGATTTCCACAGGGGACATCTTGCGGAGTGTCGTATTACCATAACAAATTTTTATAACCACATTTGACATACACAATTATTTACTGCCTCATCACCATAAAGTGTACAAAATGTTTTGTTGGTTTGTGTTGCATTTTTTCCTTTGTGGTAGTAAAAAAGTGTCAAGCACCGAAAAACAACTTATTTTAACCACCTTCAAAATGTTGTCAAAAAAAATGCGCTAAACTATTACTTTTCATAAATTTAGCAGATTTGGAATGAAGTAAGCAATGAAAATTTTGTTCTAACATCTATGAGAGAAATACGAAACTATCATACTTTCTGGACAAGATATTATCAGCATATATTCACTTGTAGCCTTTTGTTTCCACAGTATGGAAAATAAAAATATTTTCAAACTTACACTAGTTTACTGAAGTTCATTCTGAGGTAAACAATCGCAGGATGCTGAGAGCCTTTTTCCATATCTACGGGATTGAGCAAAGGGCATTTTTCTGTGTGTGAATCAAAATAGGGACTTAAAGCATCATTTGCAGTTCTGTCTAAAGTAAATCCAAACTGAAATAAAAGATGTTTATAATATATTTTTTAATACGGCAACTATAATATCTTAACATATGCAATCAATATTTAAAAAAATAAATTCCAGTTGAGACAATTGTAAAGTATAATATTTGATAATAAATCACTTTGTCATGCCTCTAATTACAATATAATATATTAATCCCCGCATGTATTTCTACCTTCCGTCTCGAGGCTCTTTTCAAGCAAAATAATTTCCATTTGTTATGAAAGCAATGCTTAGGTCCAACTGGCGTCATGTTTTATCGAAAGTATGTGTGATTTATTTGTAAAATTATTAACATATTATCTTTGAAATTATAATGTATTTATATAGTTTGCAAATTCTAAAAAGTAAAAAAGACAACAATAAACAGCACTTGTTATAGTTCGCAAATTCTAGGATGAGTCCTATGACATCTCACAAATTTGCCCCAATACAACCTCATGTTATGTATTTACCTAAATAACTTGCTATTTATTAGAATTGAGGCTTATATTAAAGTTGACAAATAATTAAAATTACTGAACATCGTTACAAGGTTGTATTGGGGCAAATTTGTGAGCTGTCACAGGAGTCATCCTAGAATTTCCGAACTATAGATAGGTTCACTTTTATGAATGGGTATGACTCGAAAAACTATGTTGAAAATGTAAGCAAGGGGTGTTGACAAAGTCTCACCACATGCATTGATGAAAAATGTGGGTATACCATCGGGTCCAACTGCTTTAGTGTTCATCATACTACAATATAACATCATTTGACATCATTTTTACTAACAATATCAAATGAATTGTGGTGTTTTCACATACATAACTGAGTCCTCTCTATAATCGGAAGAAAAATAGTGAACAAAAGCAGTTGGAGTCTCCGAATCCATATGTTGGTTTGCATCCTAACTAAGCATTTTTAAAAACCTAGAATCATCATGGAGGATTTCAACACGGCTCCGAAACGATTTTAGATCACTCAGTAGATTTGATTTGATGGCATGTACGAGGTGGATCAAATATAAATGAGACTTTTGTTTTAGAATACATAATTTTAAACGGAGCGCGCGGCCGCCTTGATGAGTGTTGCGTGGGGATATCAGAAGTGAGGAGACGGTGGTCGGACGGCCTCGGCAGACTCCGTCATTAGTATGGCACACAATGCCTGAGAAAGAGGTGCACCTGTCGATTGCGCAACGTATAATAATCAAGTTTCTCGCTCATGAGGACGTAAACCCGGCCGAAATTCTGCAGACACTGACAGCACAGTTCTGGGATCAAACACTGTCAAAAGTGTGTTTGCCTGTCATGAGGAGTTCTTCAAAAGCTGTGAAGAAGCCGAAAACGAAAGCCATGATCGTCGCCCACGGACGAGCATTACCGAACAGAACATTAACGCCATTCGTGATCTTTTGGAAGGCGACCGAGGTTTGACGGTTTCTGAAATTTATTCTGAGATAGGAATAAGTTATGGGAGCACTCAATCCATAATCACAAAGGACCTAGGGTTCTGTAAAGTGTGTGCTCGATGGGTCCCATGTCTTTTGACTGCAAAACAAAAGTTGGCACGTTTGCACGTCTGTGAGTGGCTCTTCGCGCAGCTTGCACAAGAAGGGAACGCATTTTTGAGTCACATCGCTACCTGCGATGAAACTTGGGTACACCACTACACGCCCGAGTCGAAACAAGCCAGCATGGAGTGGAGAAAGAAGGATGAGGCAGTCCCTGTGAATGCTAAGACTCGGCTGTCTGCTGATAAGGTGCTGGCGACTGTTATATAGATTTTTTGCACGATCGTCGCACCATCAATGCGGCATACTACTGTGAGCGTTTGAGCGAAGTTAAACTTGTTTATCGTTGTAAAAGATGTGACCAACCGATACGAGAAGTGATTCTTCTCCATGACAACGCGAAGCCCCATACTGCAGCTGTAACATGCGAACTATTGGAGGAAATGAGTTGGACACGACTGGAACACCCTCCCTATAGTCCTGCCCTGCGACTTTCATCTCCTTGGGTCACAGAAAGAAGCTCTGGGAGGTTAACGATTCAAGGACAACGATGGAATAGAGGGATTTGTGTGCAATTAGCTGCTGACACAACCCACTTCTTTTTATGATGACGGGATAAAAAAACTACTAATCCGCTGGGAAAAATACATTTCTAAAGCAGGAGATTATGTAGAAAAATGATGTATATTTGGTTTTTTCTATATGCAAATAAAAAAATTAAAACAAAAAAGTCTCATTTATATTTGATCCATCCTCGTATGCAATTAGCATATCGCTACCCTAATTTGTAAATTTGCTAACTCCACTTTTGTCGAAAAATGACATAACAATTGCATTTTGTTTTCGACATTCAAGTACACATGCTATAAAAATTTGACATGTCCAAAAGTATTGAAAGTGCCTAGAAAAACGCCTCAAGAAAAATTGATAACTCCTATGCTACCAATTTCAACACTGCAAAATGTGTAACTCCACCATTTTGTATGTGAATCCGTTAGAATCAAGTGGGATTGTGGTAGCTGTCAAAATGTTTAATTTAAAAAGTCAGTTAGGTTAATTTAATTTGAAAAAAATGCATTATTTCTTATGAATATAAGTATAAACACTATTTTGTTAAGATAATTACAAGTTTTTCCCCCTTACTTATGACTCAATATCTCATTTTATTCATCTAAGGGTGTTAGAAATTTTTCAACAAGTGTAAAATCATCTTTGCATTTTATATATTACTGGGTGAACTTAAACGAAATTGTGTTTATTTAAATTAATATTAATATTTAAAGCATTAAAGTACTTTTATAAATATTGTCTATTTTTATAGATGAATAGCGGAGGAACATTTATGGTTGGATTAGTGACAGAAAATCGTAGGAGTGATGGTTTTCAAGTCCAGATTTATTCGTGGAATTGCCAATTTTAGTAGTTGATAGTGACAATGCAAAAATCACAGGTTATTATGTAAATACGGATACTACTCAGTTAGAAGATTTATCAAAAGGAATTATAGAAACACAACCTGACACGGTTCACAATAATATTATAACTATGGAATTATTGTACAAAATTCGACTGAACTGATACTCGTAACACAATCCGAGATAGTATTTAACCATTGATGAAATTATAAGTGATGATGTAGGCCAAGGAGTCAAAATTTCATTAGTACCGTATTCAGATTCAAATAATTCTAATGGGCCACTTCAACCTACTAAAAAAGTAAGAAAGAAAAGGTTTGACGTAGATAGTTCTTCTTGGTTCTCTAGTAAGAACAAGGCAAACAAAGAGAAAGGAAAAAGATATTTAGGCAGAAAAAAAGGAAAACAATGGATCATGGAATAATAAAATACCGAAATATGAAAAACTATGTTTTTGCAAACCTTAGATTTAAATAGGATGACAGAATTAAACTGGAAGAAGAAAAGCGGTAGTTTAGAATTTGAAAATGCAATTAGTGTTAAAAAAAAGCAACAGGAATTGATTTGTGGAAGGTAATGAGAATTATACCAACTTTTTTAATGAGTTCCAAAAATGGAGTCCCATTTCTGCAGAAAAAGAACTTCCAAATATGACTTGTTGCCGAATGGAGGTCAAAATCAGAACTTATATATATACAGAGCTTATATAATTTTTATAAAACCGAATGGTGCACAACAAGAGATACAGTACCTTTCCCGTCTACTTCATTTCACAAACATAATATGATCTAAATTTACATTTTCATGTAAAATTATTCAAACAATGAAAACTGAAATAGCTACACCAATCACTAAACTTTATTTTTGACTCCATGAGAAATAATTTTCTAGTAGTAATTTTTATTTTATTCAACTTGTTTTATATTGTTTGATTTGTGTATTTTATCATCACGCTTGCATTGTTTATATCCAAATAAAATACTTCAAGTTATTTGTTTTTTATTATTAGGAGACCTCCACAGTAAAAACTTATATTAGTGTACAATTTTGCTAACTCCTACAATATTAACAACAATTTTTAAATATTCACCATTGCAAAATTGCTAACTCCAATAATTATCGATAAAATTATGATGCCATAATGATATTTAACTTTTTTACTCAAAGTGTATTTCTTAGTCGTCTTTGATATTTAAGTACAAAAAAAATACTGATAAGACTTGATTTAGAATAATAATGCAGTTTTATTGCCGCCCTGTAAAGTTTGTATTTATGGAGTTAGTAAATTTACAAATTAGGGTAGCGATATGCTAGTCTAACATCAAGTTTCAGTTGAGTTCTGCAACATTTAAAAAAGCATAATATGATTTTTTAATTTATTTTATCAAACACTGTTTATTCCACTTTTTTGTAACAGTATAACCCTACCGGTTTCAAGGCTTTCACCTCATCTTCAGGGGAGCACAAACAAGACACACTCCTGAAGATGAGGTGAAAGCCTTGAAACCGGTAGGGTTATACCGTTACAAAAAAGTGGAATAAACAGTGTTTGATAAAATTCAATGTCTTTAAACCTCCACAACGTTAATGCCTTAACTATAAATAATAATATGATTTGTTGCCAGTGATTTTCCATTTCTTGTGATAAGAGACTTTAAGTTCGATGCCCCTGACAATTAGATGAATGTTTCACAGGAATGAATTATTTAAATTCGTCACTCACATCAGAAATATTGCACAGAACGTTCTAATTAACATTAAGCGTATTGGTATATAAGGAGTGAATAACATCTTTATTGAAACACCATTTCTTTTTATCGGGCATTATGAAAGTTTTCGGACACTTTCCCTCTTTGAAATTTTTACTATGAGATGTAGTGAGCTCCAGAGGAGGATGGTAAATGTACTGGCTACCAAAAGAAAATCTCAGTAAGACACGGACGTGTTTGAGTTATACATTATTAAGTCAAGGGTTTCTCCAGTAGAGTTAAAGACCGTGTTGCCCTGTGTAAAGTTAAAAATCATAGTGAGACAATATTACTGCGTGGTGTGTAAATTAAAATATCCCATGACCAAGATTATTCTATCATAGATAAGAACTGAATGAGCGGCAAAATTTCTAAAAATAGCGAAAAATATTTGTAAAGCCAATTTGGCAGAAAATAGACCACTGAAACAAACATAATAAAATAATTCAATGAAATTTACACCTACATATCTTTATTAGATGTATTTAAATATGGTAGGCACTCAGCTGATAGACCATCAAAATTTGAAATGTAGGTCTGTCACACCTTGTCCCATGAAGGGTGACTCATTTCTTCATTATTAACATAGACCTGTCGATTATTTTTTTTTCAGACGGTATTTCTACTAGTTTCAATATATTCATGGTGACATTGGTTGATTTAGTATTGAGTACTAAATCCGTGTCACACTTAGTTGCAACAGTTGAGTCACTAGTACTTAGCTGCAGTAGCATTGTCAGGATTGATTAGCGACTCAACGATGGCAAACTTGTGAAAAGTTAGTTGGCCAGTGAGGTGAGCGGTACAGGCAGGGCAAGTGAGCCATTCAAAACTATGGTCCACCAAGGAGGGTGTGATAATGTAATTGAATTAATTTTCTAAGGTATCGCTAAAATGAGAACATTTCAAAAACTTACCACTCCTTCTGTATCATGAGCAGGGAACTGGAAATTCTCCAATTTAATGTCTAATATTCCTCCTTGGTAAAAACCAAACTTGCTCAAAGCGATATAATGCCGCACATCATTCTGAAATTAAATTGAAAATGTATAAATTATGTAATTAGCATATGTTTAAAACATTTAAAAATACAAAAATCTTATTTGAAGATTTTACATGTTTGAAGCATTTATTTGTCCAAATGTCTATGTAAAACTTATAAAATCTAAAATGAATCTATCAAATTGATAGCGAATTACTGCACTCTTAAGTGTGATTGGTTCAAGAAGAGATTTAAAAAAGAAGCTGAGATCGTTGATATTAGTAGTACTAAAAAATATCAATAATAAATAGACGAAACTAAGTGATAATACTGTAGAAGATGCCATAAAAACATGCATCGCAAGAGGAGAAAATCAAGGGATACTTCAAACTTCAACATAATGCTTTGACTTATAAACATTTTGAATTACAGCACCCCTCTGGCACCGGAAGTGATGTAACTTCTAGATTTGTATATGGGATTTAAAAATTATACAGTCTGTTTGACAAGAGCGTGTACGGCTACATTTTTTCCTGGAAACCATTAGAGGGTAGATTTAAATGCGAGCGGGTAGCAGGACCCTTCCCCAAGATGCTTTGTATAGAAAAACTCAGTTGTCGTTCGACCTTGGTTACACAAGAACATATTTTACCATGAGTGCCGCGTACACATCACGTTACGAAGCCGTGTACACATCCGAAAGGACCGAAAATGTTGTACGGAACCGCTGCTAAATACATGAGAAAGTCTAAGACATTTGTAAGTAAGTGAGTGAAACGCTATTCCGACGTAAAAAACTTTGATGACCTACCAGATCATGGCACTGCACAGAAAAAAGAGGACAGTTATTTTACGGGTGTTTGAGAAGAATCCTCGTCTATCATTGCGTAGCGGACAGGCGGTTTTGCATGAAAAGGGTCTAATTGTGTCATGTGACACTATCAGAAGACGTTGACTAGTTCATGGAGTGAAATTTCGAAGTACGGTGAAGAAACCACTACTGTCCGAAAAACAAGTTGAAAAAAGACTCACTTGGGCAAAAGAAAATTTGGACTGCGATTGGGACGATGTAATTTTTGGTCACGTTCTTCTTTTTGGTCACGTTCTTCCATTTATTATACCTGGTGTACCCGAACTAATACTCATCCAGCGGACCGTTAAACACCCGGTAAGTCTACGTCTGGGGCTGTTTCTCAAAGCAGGGATTTGGCACTTAGCACATCTTCACAAATCATTTGAACGCTGCCAAAATGGTTAAAATATATCAGAGGGCTCAACGCTATGAAAACATATGTAGTTGTATTAAACTTTTATTGTTGTGAGTTAAAAGTCTTTGACAAATGTAATCACAAGAAAAAGGCACCAATGACGCGGTTTGACAGTCACTACATTGACAACTAGAGCCATCTATGAGCAAATTCCGGTTTCATATTTACAGACCTGGTACAATGGTTGTGAAATGTCAAGAGAATGAATGACGAAAGAATAACTGAGTATATAAGTCAGAAGTGCAAGGTGTGCATATATGAGGTAGACCAAAGAAAATATGGTTGGATCGAGTGATCCAGATTTTGAAAGAAGGTAAAGTGAGAAGTATGAATAAAAGAAATTGTGCACGAGATGTATGAATGTGAAGATAAAAGTGACGTGCTTGTATATCGATGTTTGGAGATCTGTTGTCTCTGCCTACCCCGCTAGGGACATGACGCGATAATACGTATCTACGAAACGTTTCCTTAGTTTATTAAGGATTCAGAGGTATAATTAGGTGTACATAAGTTGAGCATTACTTTGTGGTGTTAAGACATCGATACTTTATATATATCTTAAGTCTGATATTGAAAGACAATAACTAAAGTAATCGATCAATTCATTGTTTATTTATTTAAAACACAATCCGCCATCTTCAACTTCCTGTGGAAAAAATTATAACCTAGAAATGTCAACCAGTTATGTTTTAACACAATAACTGACAAAACTTTATTTATTACATTTAAAACCGAAAATTGTATTTAACATATATGAATTACTTTAATTAAATCACATAAAATGAAATAAATAATAAATTGTCAAAAATATTAATTGAAACGTCAAATTACTCACCTCAATCAATAACTTGTGTTTTCTCGAAAACACAATTTGAAAAAAAACACAAAACAAGAAAATAATATTCCAGTTAACAATCATTATGTTAATTATGAACTTATTGTTTATAAATCAAATAATGCAAAATGTTGATTTTCAATTACACTTTGTTTCATACAATTTGACATCTGTATTTGGTAAGCATCGTCTTATCCAAGTTATTCTCTCTTTTTTATAATGTTAATTTTCCAAAAAATATTGAAATATTTAACGTCATTTACAAAATATTACGGAAATTCGATATCACATAAGTAAATAAATGCAAGTAGAATTCATGTCAAAAGCGTTGCTAAGTTTGCGAGCCTATTGTGTATTAATTTGTTACACGTTTATGAATTCGAGTCGATGCCAGAGATAACACCACAAGTAGATACTTCGAGCTAGTAAGGCTGAATTCCCACGTGTCGACGTTTTGCCTTTTGGTCGACAGTGAACTTATTTTAGCATATCAACGCCGACGCTATGGGGTATGTTTATTTTTTTCTGAAGGCGTATCAAATTAGATTGCGAGGCTGCCTGCTTAACCCTTTCGTTCTCAAATTTTATTTTTCTTTAAATTTTTTTTTCGCATTTATTAGTCATTAATATTTATAAAGAAATATGGAAAAAAATATTTAAAAAAATAGATCGGAACTTATAAAAAAACTAATGGAATCTATACTTCCCACTGATACTTGGTAGAATACTCATTGTGCGTAAGAAAGAAAAACTTGTTTTTTTTTTAAGAAATAATTTATTTTAAGTAAAAAAAATATTATAATTAAGGTAAAAATAAAATTATTTCTTATGAAAAAGATCAAAACATGGTGATAAACATAACATAGTGGTACATCGCAACCCCTACACATACACTTCGTTCTTTTCTATTTCCCTTTGACACTACAAAGTCTACACCTTCTGTAAGTTTCACCCTTTAGGGGCATATGTTTACCTACAGATTCTAGGCGTATATCCTCTGGTACTCGGGTTTTATCAACCAAAAAGCTTGATGGTCTGCCACGGCGTTTCCTCGAATAAAACTTGCCAATCAACTGTCTTGCTAGAGATATCCTAAATGCTAATTGGTCCACTTTTTTTTCTATCAATTTTATAAAGTAAATGTCCATTTACAATCACCACATCTGTTAGATAGTATATCATCCTATGCCACCATTTTATAGACCGTCTGCTAATACCATATCTTTCACGGTACTGGTCAAATAAATCTACCCCGCCCATCATTTTATTGTATTTACATACTAAAAGTGGACAAGAAATGGCTTCTTTTTTACCAGTTTTATTTTTTCTCAATATGGTGGTAGTATCACGGGGATTATAAATTGTTGATAAAAAGTTTACTGGTTTGTTGTCCATCCAGAGTATTGCAGCAAGTGTTCCTCTTATTTGGAATTCGAATTCACCTCTTTGTAAAATTGTGTTACTTTTCAGTATAGGAGTTATTTCTTTTCTCGTTGTCCGGACAGTTCCACAAGCAAAAATTCCCTTTGATATCAATTTCAGCAATAATTTGGAATTTTTGAAAAAGTTATCGAAAACTACAACATGTACATTATAAGCTAAGTGTTCAGTGAGCTTCAACACAACCCTCTCACCTAATGTGGATTATTTACACAATGGTGTGACACTTTTCCCTGTCTCTCTCTGTGGTTGCAGTCCTAAGACTGGTTTGCAGCAATTTCAACTCTTTCTCAACTCAACTTTCCCTGTATATATATCAAATTTTAGGACATATCCCAAAGATGAATCTGCAATGCACCAGACTTTGTAGCCTCTTTTGACCGGCTTCATAGGCATGCACTGCTTTAGTGAAGACCGTCCCTTGAATGGGATCATCGATTCATTAATAGAGAGATACGAAGATGGTGATATCATCTTCGCACAGTTATCATTCAACTTGTCGATAAGGGGTCGTATCTTATGAAGCTTGTCGTGGTCGGGATTTTTTCGATCGGTATTTTTCTCGTTATCGTTAACGTGTAAATTTTCTACCAGATTTTTGAAGCGGTTTGCAGTCATTACTTCTGAAACTGCCGGTACACCTAGAATCGGATCAGAACTCCAATAATTTATGAGATGGGGCAATTGATGTATCCCCATAATTATAAGCACTTCTATGAATGCTCTTATCTCTTCAGTGGATGTGTCCACCCACATATGGGATTGTTTTTGATGTGCATATTTGTTTGTTTCGTTAACAATATTTTTAATAATATTGTCGTCAAATAATTTATCGAATTAATCGACTGCCCTACTGCAACCAATAAAATTTATCTGGTTAGGTGCAGCTTTCTGTCTAAAATATTTTCTGTAATATTTTCGAAATAACTGCAATCTTCATTCCAACCTTCTTGAATTAATTCTATAATTTCATCGACATCTGGTGGGGCTGGCATTTCTTCATTATTCATTTCTTCATCCTCTTCTACATTCATCGATATATCCGGTTGCGAAGTTGTCACGTTATCAAGTGCATCCAATTCCTCTTGTGCACCATCGTCAATTTCTATGTCTGACATTTCTTCAGCACCGGGAAGTTAAAATAAAAACTCCATCGCTTTTTCCATGTGGTTGGGGTTATTCAAATTCCATTTATTAGTCATCTACAAGAAAAAACATTCATCACATATTTTGAAACATAACCTTTATTTAGCTTCGTGGGAAGACCGCTTTCTACTTATGAAATATGACTTACCTTGAAATTCAGATCAAATCACCAGCTTTGTATATATCATACAGTGAAAAAAATGTCTATAGAACTCAAATCAATCGTCAAAATCCTTATTTACTTGAAAATTTTCAAGTTTTGTCACAAAATCAACGTATCTGACGCACGACACTCTAATCAAAACAACACGTGTTATTTAGAATTCACCTGCCAATTACAAGATCAACCGATAAAGTAGGTAAATGTTTTATCGTAATACCCAATAATGACGCTAGATGGCAGGAGTGAATAAACTTGGAAAACGTAATTCCTACTGATCTTTTTACAGCGGAGGAACTTCGGACCGCGGAGCTCAGGTTGACAAGGATTGCGCAAGAGGAAACCTTTCGCGCTGACCTAGAAGCTCTATGGGGCGGGGAAAGCCTCGCCCTTGGAAGCAGACTGGGAAGAGTGACGCCTTGGCTCGACACAGACGGAATGCTGCGGACAGGCGCCCGCCCGATGACCCCGGAGGGCTCGTACACGAGCGTGATTGCCCCAGCGATTCTGGGTGGCGATCACCCGTATACGAGGCTGTTGTTACAGCACCATCATGAGAGGGTGGGACATCCGAGCGCGAAGAGGACTGCGGCCGAGCTACGTCACGCGTTCCTCATCTTACGAATGCGAACGACCATGAGGGGAGTGATATACCGATGCCGGGCGTGGCACATCGGGAAGATGCACGCCCAAACCCCCCTCGTGAGACATTGTGCAAATCGTCCACCGGCTACTGTTCAGCGGCCAGAGGTGGCGCATTCAAGAGGAGGACGGAACGACTTACCACAAGGCCAGGGATACACGGAGGCCGGGCGTATCGCATCCGAAAGATGCGCGTCCAACCTCCCCCCACAGGACATTGCGCAAGTCGACGACTGATTTGCCCAACTATCCGAACATTGCGCAAGTCGACGACTGATTTGCGCGACTAGCCGAACATTGCACAAATCGACGACTGATTTGCGCGACTAGCCGAACATTGCGCGAATCGACGACTGATTTTCGCAACTAGCCAACGGATCTACACAAGTCAAGGGATGATTGGCGTACCACCTGCAAGGAGAAGACAAGGCGATCATCGCGGCTGGCGCCCTACCGAGAGACATGTGGCCTCGAAGACGAGACCTGGAGACCACGTCGGGAAGGGATTGACCTCTGCGATTTGATGACACGCACGTCCTCACCGAATTGGGATGTTGCTACATTGAGTAACATCGAGGGGAGTGTATCGGACGTGTATGAGACGTGTGCGGTCACTCTTGTATGTGGTATAATGATATAGACATTGATATCTTGTATGTGTAGATCTGTATGTGAAACTGATGTAAACCCTTCTTATACTTGAATATGTAAATTCATTGTATATGTAAATTCTATGGTTTTGTATTTGAAATGTACGTTTGTTTGACTCCGATCGTGTTCGCGACCGCAAAGGAAATAAAGGACTTGCGGGCGGACCGTCGTGAGTAAGTCACGGGCCGGTCGGCTTAAACAGCGCTCAAAACCCCGAAAGTTGTTGTATTTCGCGGGAAATGGGCGCTTGTGACGACCGACTGACCATTAATATAGAGGGTCCCCTTTTAGCGAAAAATGATATTCTCGACTCGACTACTGCGTTTTACTTCTCCTGACCTACTTCGACTTGCCTGAGAGGAATCTCTCCACCCCGCTACCTTCTTCTTCTGGATCTTCGCTTTGGAATTCGCTACCTCGATTCTCCGAGCGTGGCGCAGTAACCAACGTACCTACGCTAGTCTATTTGTACCCTGTGCGGTACAAGTATATTTTTTTCTCCTATTTAAGAGTAAAGTACGAGTACAAAACAAGTTTGACATGCCTCCTCTAATGTCGTTCCTCCACGCTTCCGTTAAACAACAGCCTTCCCGAACTATCCTCACGGCGTGCATTGTTCCCGAAGCAATTGAGAGATGCTCGCAAGCTACATAATCGTACATACTCGATACTTGTCACAAAGCTCTTCAGAGATATACGCAATTGTATCTTACTGTTTGGGAGATTCTTCATCCTCCTACAGAACTAAAATTCAAACTAATCTTTTTTTTTCGTCTTTTGGTCGCTTTTAGATCCAAACTTCAACTTATAAAACTAATATAATTATAATACAAGAAGAGACAATGAGGTGTACCGAACGTAAGACAGTTTGATACTTTTATCTCGCTCTCTGTCAAGGGCATTGAGAGAGATATATGATCAGTATGAATGGGACAATAGAAAAACAACGTTTTTTTTTTTAAATAAAACATTTAATTTGAAGTTTCACATAATGAAGATAAGTATATCTCCTTGAACATAACACAAATATTTAGAAAAAAATAATAAACGATTTTAATATTTTTTTACTGTATTTCTTTTGCAATGATGTTGTAGAAACCTCACTGTTTTCAGGAAATTAACTAACAATTTATTTTTCAGAATTATCTTGAAGTTATATTTTATGGTACGGCTCTTAAAAAAATAATGCTTTGTTAACTTATATTATTCATTGTATGCTTGGTTAAGAACTGCATAATAAGAGTAAGCGCCGTTCAAAATCTGAAAACATAAAATGATTCATTTAATAAAAATACAAGAAATGTTGCACACATTACGTGATTCGTTTAAACAATATCAGCCAATCGTCATATTCTTTGAATGCCCAGCAAAAGATGCATATCCGACCTTTTATAAAGATATAACTTTTGAAGAATAACCCAAATCTCAACCAATATGAGAACGTTCGTTACAAACATGTCTCCCTCCATTTGCGGAGTGGTAAGAAAGTTTATACTTTCTATGAAAAAAAGGTGTTAAATAAGTATTCATATTTAATAAACGTATTAATTCAAATGTTGATATCAAAAGCTTACTGTGTTTGTGCTTCTAAAACATATTCCGTGTTCTCAACGTTCATGTCAATATTGCTCACTAGCTGGGAATATCCAAATTAAAATTAACAACCATTAAGACATACTCTGTGTTCTCAATCTTCATGTCAATATTGCTCACTGGCTGGGAATATCCAAATTTAAATTAATAACCATTAAAACCTACTCTGTGTTCTCAATGTTCCTGTCAATATTGATCACTGACTGGGAATGTCCAAATTTAAATTAATAACCATTAAAAAACAATTGTCACTAAAACGTTGTAACGGTTGTAAAAATGTCCTTGTGCATATAATTATGCCCTTTAATTTAGACCAGTTCTCTTTCAAATTATATATTATAAATGGTCGAAATCGGTCGTACGTTACATAAATAAATATAGTTTATTATAAATGCAAAAAAATATCTTTGAAGTTTCTCTAGCCACTGAAAATTGTTATACGAATTGAGAAAATAACAATTTCGGGATCAATAAATTTTACTTACAGATTTGAAAGTATTCGTAGACACTTCTGCGAATCCTGCTGATTTGAAAACAACAGTCTTTTTACTTCGTATCATAAACGTTAGAATATGTTTCTTAAATATTTCACTTTCGTCAGTCCAATCACTCGCAAATAGTACGTCAGAAAGTAGAGAGCTCTATAAACAAAAATTAATATGAAATAACGTACATACATTTTAATTTGGGTCCACTCAGACTTGACGTTAAGTTAAACCAATTTATAAAATCAAAACCATAATGTGAACTTTATGCAAACAACTAATTTAATGACTTCATCGAAGTAATAATATACTGTGAATGAATGCCCATAACTCGTGACGAGTAACCCTTGGAAGGCACAATACAAAGTGGGTGATCAGGGTAGATCTGATGTTGGTGCCACCAGAGATGACTATGTAAGTCACTTTGTGATCGGCCTATCCTGTTAAACACAGGGCAAGGAGCTTCAGTACCTGCAGCTCGTGCGGGTCCCTGATAAATAGTAACAGTTCCATGCCATTTAGTTATATCTGCTGCTGTTTGCTCCCAGTTGTGCTGACTATTAATGTTTTTAAGCGTCTCATGTAATAGGCCCTTATATCTCGCTGCCCTCCACCAGCTCGCCAAAGAGGAAATTTCTTGGGAGCCTGTACTCAGGCATACGAGCTACGTGTCCAGGCCAACCAAAGTGTGCACGCGCACACAAGAATCTCAATGCTACAGCAGTTTGCTCTTCTCAACATTTCATCATTTAATACTCTATGCCATAGAGTCTATGGTACAATTGAATCTTGATTATTTGCCTGAGGTGCGGTGCCTCTGCTGATATTTCCCAAGTCCCCTAATATGTCATCTAATTCACATCCATACATCAGAGATGGTATGATTACAGCGATATAGACTGCATTTTTGGTTTTCATTATTAGATTGTGGTTATCAAACACTCGCCTACGAAGAGCTCAAAACGCCCGGGAAGCTGCGTTTAGTCTATTCTGAATCTTGTCATCTATGTTTGCTTTATCATTCGCGATGCAACCCAAGTAATTAAAATGTCTTACTGATTTTATGATCTGTCTAATTAATATTTATCTTTAGATGGAGGTTTTCGGTGGATAGAATCTTGATCTTAGAAACATTTAATTTGAGACCGAGTGCTTCGTAGGCCCGGCCCACATATGAATAGGGCAAAAGCTGTCGAGAATAGGGCAAAAGCTTTTGATTTTATATCCATAGATTGTCCTCACTGATTGGTAAAAGTCCCTGAGATCATATCGATCAGCAAAGTTTTAAATCTCATTGGTTCAACTTGGGCTGCAGGTCTATGGTGTTTATCATGTGGCACAGAAGAACTGAGGCGACAAGGCCATCCACAAAGCTTGAGCAGCCCATGAAGGAGTCATTTCCTTCTCCCTAGTAACATATATGAAAAGATGTTGGATTTCATATTAAAGATGTGTTATTTGGCCGGTTCTATCATTTACCGCCTGCGTGAGATGTATTAACTGCAAAAAATAATTATTAGGAATATACAGAAATCATTTACATTTGCGAATAGTGAGTCCTATAATTCAAAATAATGATATTAAGCAAAACTTAAAAAATATTGAACAATGAACTGCATTTCGTGAGATAATAAATGGAAATTAATTTGTGTTAGAAAATGTCGGTTTCTTATTTGGGTTTGATGCCTGAGATTTATTAAAATTAAATGTATTCTAGGTCCTAGGAATTTTCTCGCCATTATGCTTTGTTATTAGGGCTAAATAATTTAGATATCAATTCAAACATTTTAGATAAAAAAATCTGCATTTACGATTTGGCGGTTAGTGAACAGTTTATCTAAAATTAACGTCCAGACCATTTTCTCCTCCTAACCTCTGGCTGGATTTATGTAGTATCGAAAACTACTTGTAGCTTCGTTTTCCTATTAATTCAAATCGAAGATTTATTGGAATGATTCTTTATAACGAGAGCGCCTTGAAAATCATACCCTCGTATTTGTTATTGTTTATTTATTACCTTAATATTTAAATAATTTCAGGGATGAACCTATGCAAACATAATCCATACATTTATTTTATGTTAAATATCAAATGTGAATCTGTCATTCATATAAATTGCATAAATATTTCCGGAAATAATCGATTTCATATTACGCTTAACTCATTAATCTTACGTTTACTAAAATGTCTCTAACTGAAAAAAATATGTAAGCCCTTTCTTATGCATAAACATACGTATAAATTAAAAAATAAGTTACCTCAACAATTAATTCGTTTCCATACCAACAATAAAGGAAAAGTTCGAATACAATTGTCACCAGATATGCCAACATATATACGAAATCTACGGAAAAAGGTCTCTATAAAGAAAGATAAAAAATATATTAAGATTTGTCTATCTAGAAAATAAAATTATTGTATTGTAGAAAAATATGTTTGTTTTACACTTAACATTATATTTTCAAACTTAAATATAGTTGGTATTGACTAATAAGATATTATTATACTTGGTGCAATGAAGAATATAACAAAATAATACATCGATCAATAAGGCCCGGAACTAACTACTAAAACAACATTTGTTTGCCAAAATTCTTCTTTATTCATCAACATAGTCTGCTTTAAAATCGATACATTCATTCCAACGCTTTCCTAACTTTTGCCAGCCGTGTAGAACGATATATCTTTGGGTTGAAATAGGCGTTAGTTTCGGCAATCACTTCTTCATTGGACCCAAATCTCTTTCCCTGGAGCATCTTTTTGAGGCCAATAGTCGCTGGGGGCCAAATCTGGAGAATACGGTGGATGCGGAAGCGATTCGAAGTTCAACTCATGCAATTTGGCCATCGTTACCATCGACTTGTGACACGGTGCATTGTCCTGATGAAAGAGAATTTTTTTCTTCTTCATATGGGGCCGTTTTTTTGCAATTTCTCCTTTCAAACGCTCCAATAACGCTATGTAATATTCGCTATTGATGGTTTTTCCCTCTTCGAGGTGATCGATGAATATTATACCATGCGCATCCCAAAATACGGAAGCCATAACCTTCCCGGCCGACTGTCGTGTTTTTGGTCGCTTCGGACGACTTTCACCGCTCTCCACTCAGCTGACTACCGATTTGATTTCGGGAATATAGTGGTGGATCCAAGTTTCATCCATTGTCACATACCGACGCAAAAACTCCTGTTTATTTCGCGTAAACAGTGCCAAGCAGCGCTCTGAATCATCGATGCGTTGCTGTTTCTGTTCCATTGTGAGCAAACGCGGCATCCATTTCGAAAAAAGTTTTTCCATGACCAAATGTTCATGTTAAATAGTGTAAACACTACCAAATTATATCTTCAGGATGTCAGCTATGTCACGCAACTTTACTTTGCGATTTTCCATCACGATTTTGAGGGTTTTTTATGTTTTATGGTGTAACCGCCTCATTTGGACGACCAGAGCGTTCAGCATCATTTGTGTCTGTACGTCCGCGTTTGAAATAAGCATACCACCGACAAATGGTTGTTTTCGACGGATCAGAGCCCGGATAACACTTTTCAAGCCATCGCTGAGTTTGGACGGTATTTTTTTACCATTAAAAGTAATGTTTTATCAACACACGAAATTCGGTGTTTTCCATTGTTTTGAAAATAGCAAAAGTAGCGTCACTAAAACCACTGTAACTCAATGACACAATGTCGGAATGTCATGAAAGTTTGACACATAACTTCTAAAGGCTGGTACTAACTGAAAATGGTATGGATTCATTATTAGAGGCGCCATCTGTTGGTTAGTTCCGGGGCTTATTGATCGATGTGCTGGTATATGATATATGGAAAAAAAATTACACTTAAAACGCGAAAAAGAAGCAGACTCTTGGCATATTACCATGTATCATAATGCGCAAATTATGGTGAATATTATTTTGGCAAAAAAAAACGGAAATCAGAGTGTCAAATCTAAATGAACATAAAAGACAGTTAGTTTCTCAGTTCACATGTGGTTTTCATTGATGATAATCAAAACATTTAATATATCACTTATGGTAAGGAGTTAAACTCAAAAACTTTATAAAAAAACAAAGGTGTTGAATGTCTCAAAATGAAAATAAATGTTTTAATTATTAAATAGCTATATTTTTTTATGTCAGTTTTTTTAAATGTAAAAACACTTCGAAAATTCTATAACGGAAATTAGATGAATTCTTGGTTAGAGGTATGGATAAAGATAAATGTATTTTTACTTACAGTAGCACATTGAAAAAGGGTAACGCAGATAACTATGGTGGTTGCTACAAATTGTCCAATTATGGTAACATCAAATGCATTTTTCACCCTCTCGCTAATCCTAAAATAAATGTGCAGAATGTCAAGGCATTAAGAGTACTTTAATTTAAAATATTTTAATGAGATACGAATGAATATCTGAGTACAATGCAATATAATAAGCATTTCAAACAGCCATCGAGCAAACTGGAGCCTTATAAAAAATTCTTATAATTTCCAAATTAGGAATTAAGGTACTGAATAAACATTTCTTTTACTTTATTCAAAGCTTTTCTGTGCTGTTTCTCAAAAAAACTTTACTGAATACAGTAAGGACGATTTTTTAACACTTGTGTATGCTTACTATATTTGGTAAAAGGATGCACTCATTCAAAACGTCGGCTGCCATTTAAACCAGTGATTCCCAAAGTGGGCACTACCGCCTTTGGGGATGGTTCAAACCTTATGGGGAGCGCTGAAAAGCAAGAAGACGGAAGAGAGTGCTAGGCTGGTGAAAAGGGGTGAAGAATAGAAACAGACACTAACTATAAATAAAGTCGTAAGTCAGAAAAGTTTATTTTATAGTAGAGCTATATGAAATATTTTCTGTTACTCTTAAAAGGGGCAGTAGTCCGAAAAGTTTGGGAAACACCGATTCAAACCAACTCAACTCGGCAAGAACTCCGAACATATTTTAAGCGTATTTTCTTAGTTTATTAAATATCCAACGGACATACAAATTTAATTAAATTACAAAAAAGAAAAAATAGAAAACCAACTTCCCGGTCAAGACTTAAGTTGGAAGATACTAGTTTACTGGAAAAGACCCTACAGAACTCAACAAAATCTACGAGTACATTAAAAATATCCACCAAACCAGATGTGAGGTTACCCAATTATTGCAACCTTACAATTGATGAATTGCAACGTGCAGCTGTCGTTAACAAATTTATATGGACACATTTGGATTGTAAAGCAAGAGTATAAAAACCACTTCAAGCCATTACATCGGGGCTATCAACTATATTTGTAATAACCTTGCACAGAAACATCAAATAGAATATAATTTCTCTTTCCGATTTTAAGAAAGCGAGTATAATTAAATAACAGATCATAGTCAAGCATATCAGTTGGTGGGATGCCGAGTAAAAATTAATATATTATACGAGTATCTTAGAAATATTTTTTTTCGCACTAATAGTCTTGTTTGTGCTCCCCTGAAGATGAGGTGTGCACCTTAAAACCGGTAGGGTTATACCGTTACAAAAAGTGGAAAAAACAGTGTTTGATAAAACAAATTATAATGTCTTTAAACCTCCACAGTGTTAATGCCTTAACTATAAATAATATATTATACATATATGTATTAATTCCTGGTGATTGATGGAAAATACCTGAGCCATTTGAGATTTGCAGACGATATCGTTATATTCTCACAAAACCCGAATGATCTTCAGCACCAACTGCAAGAATTGGCAGAGGTCAGCAAGGGAGTTGGTTTAAAAATGAATATTTCAAAAACCAAATATATGATGAACGGCTATGCTACCCCAAAACCAATAAACGTAGATGGAAAGCCGCTAGAACTTGTCCAGGAATATGTGTATCTGGGCCAACCTATTTCCTTTGTAGGTGGCATATCGGAGGAAATAGCACGAAGGACAAAACTAGCGTGGAGCTCATTTGGACGTTTGAACAACATCTTCAAAAATAATCTCCCAATATGCTTGAAGCGAAGGGTTTACAACCAGTGCATCCTTCCAGTACTTACGTATGGCTGCGAGACATGGACGCTTACAGTAAAGAACACATAAAAGCTCCAGACCGTACAAAGGGGCATGGAGAGATGCATGTTGGGATATACTAAAAGAGACCGTAAACGAAACACCTGGATTCGCAATATAACAAAGGTAGAAGACGTTATAAAGGTGTGCAAAAGAATGAAGTGGCAATGGGCCGGACACATAGCCAGAATGTCAGACTCCCAATGGACATCCGAAATAATCCAATGGTACCCAAGAGGCCCAGAAGAAGGCCGAAGGTACGCTGGATAGATGAAATCAGGAAGCATGGCAGCATCATATGGCATCAACGAGCAAAAAACCGAACTACTTGGAGTCAACTTGGGGAGACCTTCATCCAGCAGTTGATCGACCCTGGTTGACAGTGATGATGATGATATGTTTTAATGATGAGTAGTTTGCTTAGTAATAGCTTCAATCATTAGCCTTATGCACGAGATCACACTTTTTAGAAATAAACAGTAAATAATGCTACATATGTTAAGTAAATTTAGGTAAATATTGTACTATTATCGTGACGTAAAGTTAGTATAGCGTCACTAGTTAATATCGTGTGCGGCCAGGCCGTTCGATGAGTATTGATCGAGTGAGTCCTTTTTGTAGGTACCCATGCTAACTGTAAATAGGAAGGTGGCCACACAAGTCGTGGCCCCCTTCCTGTTTATAGGTAGACATTCGTATATGCTAAAAAGAAACAACTTATATTTATTCTATTTGTTTAAAAATATTTTAATAAATTAAGAATCATCACGTATAGACTTGATGAAATCATTATCATGAAGTTCTGAATTTAGCAATAAAATATCACATAAATACGTTCTGTGTAAAATGAAAGTGTAATACGATACTTCCATTGTGCTCTCTACAGCAGTAGATCTTGTCATACGGCTCGTTCGATTTCCTATTTCATTTTTTTATTAATTGATCCAATCACGTTAT
The DNA here is from genome assembly GCA_949825065.1 of Odontocerum albicorne. Classification (NCBI taxonomy): domain Eukaryota; kingdom Metazoa; phylum Arthropoda; class Insecta; order Trichoptera; family Odontoceridae; genus Odontocerum; species Odontocerum albicorne. The sequence goes on along the minus strand of OX463843.1, from coordinate 41,792,387 downwards.
TTAACATCACAGCATATACATTTTTTAAAATTTTCGAGGATACGTAACGTCACCACTACATTATCAAATGGACTTATATTTAAAATGGGCATTTTATACACAAATGTTGATTCACAAATAGGGCGGTTATGGTAAAAAAAACTTGCACATACGAGTATGAAATATATAAACGAAACATTGTTTTGAGGGACTTTTTTACACGTCTATTAATTTTATAACTTACCTTAAATTTTTTTGGTGATGCCTCACACACATCTGTAATTGTTTCGACATTTCCACGTCGAGCTCCTGGCGAAAATTTGCTTTTTGATCCAAGCTATCATCACTTCCTGCAAGGCAAAGTAAAAAAAAATTAGGTGAAGAGCGCTTTTGTTTATTTACTCTCTCTCTCTCTCTCTTTGAATAATGGCCGTGAACTCTTATATATGAAGGACTATACGCCAGTGTCAAGTGATGATTTATTTACTCTGTAACCATAGATCTACAAGTTGCCCATGGAGATTATCTTGAAATATTTATGTGATGTTGGGCTATATGTATGTGCGATGTTAAGCGATATGTAGCTACTATTTCGGGTATTTTTAGTTTATTTCTTTATATGTTATGCGGTTGTTCATAATTTATTTTATTCATCGTCTGTTTCCTGCGATCATATAATATTGAATACCATATTTTGGATATTCTTTGTGTGTCATCACGTGCGTTTAGACATTCGGGGTGAAGGTAAATTTCGATGGCTTCTCTTGTTGTTCTTGCTCTTTCTCTATCAATGTTTTTTTTATGGTTTTGGCATCATCAAAATTTATTGTATGTTCTTCTGTCATAGCGTGGAACGCGAGGGTTGATAGCGGATTTTTATTTTTGACGTCAACGCGGGGTTCTGCGATGCTAGCCGATACTCGACGATTAGTCTTCCCTATGTATAGTATGTATGGTCGTTCACATGTTGAACATGGTATCTGGTATATACCGTGGTTCTCATTTTGTATTTTGCTCTTGATACTTCTAATTAACGATGAAATTTTTTGGTATGTTCCAAAGATGGTGGATATGTTATTTTTATTTAGAATCCTTCCAATACGGTATGTTGTACCTTTAATATATGGCAAAAAAGGCCGTGCTGACAAATTTCTTCTCGTTTCTTTTTATATTATTTTTATTTGTTTTATAAGCCTTCTTTATCAAATATTCTGAATATCCATTTGCCCTTAGTGCTGTTTTAAGGTTTTGTTCTTCAGTTTATAAATGTTGTTCGTCCGCTATTCTAACTGAGCGGTTTACTAGAGTTCTGGGCACTGATGCAAGGGCGCGTAGGACTAGCATCAGAGCACTGTATTTGAAGCACACTCTGCATGTGAAAAGTAACAGTTCTGAATTTTAGATCTTCTTGCGCCCTTATCTTGTCTGTTTCTTTTGCTGCATTCGATTTATTTCTTCGACGTAAATGGTTGTGGTACATTTGAACGGTTTCCTCATTTTTATCACCAATTGTTTTATATTTGATGCAGCCAGAACTCAAGTCCTTTTTAGGTTTAAAAAAGGAATAATTATAATTGTTGCAGAAATAGTTTCTGTAAGTTGATTGACAAACGGGTTTTGAATTATTTTTCTCGGAAAAATCCTTATATCATATAAGCAGTAGTGAATTCAAAAGCTTCGTTCACGGGGCCATTACTTATAGAATGCGTTTTCTAGAAAAACTTCTGACACACTCGATGCTTCATTCCGCCAGTAGTCAAAAATAAATATTTGAAATCGATCCTGCTTTATTTGAATTTTGAATTTGCCTCCTAGGCTTAACGGGTTGTACATTTGCTAAAATAAATTCTTTTTGACGATTATAATTATTCAATGCCCAATACGGTTTGCAAATCGAAACAATCATTCTCGGTAAAATTATTATTACATTTAAAACTACAGAATTCACTATTTATTCACTTGTTATGTTAACTTAGCAAGTATTCACTTCGTATTTTCTTTGATACATTTTTCCCACACAGAAGGGTTACCCACACCCCTCTTCCATCTTGAGCCACGTTCAATAGAGATTTCCTCAGGCAAAGATACTGGAATGCCAGCGACTATAGATGAACTGCATGCCCCATTTTGATGTTCTTGTACAGGATCAGTGTTAACAATATTCTCCTCAACAACATTTTCTTCTAATGTTGGTCCGTTTATGGATTCCACATTCGTTGGATTGGGCATGTAATCCGGACCGTGTCATCAAAATCTAATTAAAAAGAACATTTAATTTGTGTTAAAAATTAACATAAATTAATTTAAATTTCAATACTTACCAATCACACAGTCCTTTTCTAAAAAAAAGTTTAGTAAAATCACCAAAACTTAACAAAACCACTTAAAAAGTCAATTGCATGACAAATACACTGTCAATGTCTATCTCACACAATTCAATCATTGCAACTTCATGCGTAGCATTAGTAAGGAAGAACTCGTTAAGTAATATAATGAGTTTTTCCATACAAACAAACAATCAATTTTAACAGTTAATGATTTGATGAAATTAGATGGAAGTCTTTGAGAACAAGTATCGTTTATTCTTCAGGTGGCTTTGGAATAGTCGATTAATGGAAAATATGCGAGTTTTAAAAAACAACAAAAAGAAAAATATTTAGGATGCAAAAGTGTATTTATTCTTTGTAATCGTTACTTACCATATTCTGTTAAATATCCGATTCTTTCGGTTACAATAAATTTTGACCTTTCTTTTAAAGTTGATATTGCTTCGTTTAAAATTTTAAATTGAGTTGTCAATTGCATAGTCATACCCACAAACAAGTTGTCTAAACCCAAAACCATAAATGCCATTCCAAATAGTCCTATGACCTGAAAAATTTAATTAATTGTATTTTTGAAAAAATACTTTGCCCCTGATTTAAATAAGTATATTTGAAACTGGTGGAAATATGTATATTAATAAAATTGTAATGAATCAAAAATTATCATAAAAAATGGAATAATATACACATACAATAAATAAATTTCATAAGGTGGATAGCTTTCCAATAAATTTGTATTTCAGCTTATGCACTATAATTGGTTCTGTAAAAAAAGACGTTTAAACTAAATGATTTTCATTTATTTATTTTCAATTAAGAAAAACGTACTTGATAGCAATACGCGTAGTAATAATTAGGGAGCGTTTGTGACTCGAACGGGAACCAGGAGCTCATTGGAAGTGGACGAGTAGTAGTGAATGTTTCATTATTCTCCAGAGAGACGAAAGTTTCCTTAAAATAATAAACATAAATTAATTCATTAATATTTTTTGGGCTTGAATTTTAATAATTTTAATATTTATTGAAATCATTTAAAGATAACAATATACTTTTAAAGATTATTATAGGCATTTTTGTGATCGAAAAAGATTTTCAGTCAATTCTAAGAATATACTCGGTATTTGCAAGAATATACTAGTTCATTTGGATTATTATCTGTTTTATTTGGCTATAAACAGAGCATTGGCAGAAAGGACAGATTTTTAGAGATTAAACCTTACAGATTTTAAATTAAGATTAAACCTCAAAATTTTAAGAACAATCATCAGGTTCAATATGCAGCAGCCTTCTACCGTGATGATTTATGTTGAGGTAATTTTCGTCACCGTATAGCGCGTTTTCAATTTACCAAATCAAAATAATAGGACGTAAATAAATTAGAAATTCCAATTAAATGAGGAATTGGTGAAGTCACTTAAGTTAGGTTCGTCCTGCCACATGAGTCTCTAGAAACGAATCGGGTTGCCTTTACAGTGTAATAAAGATACATTTTAATATAAGAAATGAGATAAATTTTGACATAATCTAGTTGGTAAGAAAGTCGCCTGTCTTCCAAATCGGAGTTTGCGAGTTCGATTCTCGTTTGGTTTTTACTTAAAGATTGTTTAAACACCTATCTAGTTTGTGGGAAGATATTATCGCATCACAATAAACCCACCAGTTTGTACTTTACGACGACGTACGTACGACGAAAGTGTAATATGCTATATAATACAGGTTTGGATGGAAATCGAACACAGCTTGCATAGCAAGCATACGAACCAAAAGGCCACCAACATTGGCGAAGAAAAAAAATATATACTCGTACTTCAGGCGATACATGAAGTTCGTAAGAGATTGCATGTACGAGAAGTCAATAAATTCGCGAAACGAAGGTTAAAAACTTCTTTTTTTTGCAATATATTCATAATTAGCTCGAACACATTTTTCAGAGCCCACGAAAAGAAAATGTACTTTTGCCCTCTAAATAAGCCGAAATTGCACTTCTAACTTCTTCATCGTCCGTAAATTTCTTCCCTTGGAGTTCTTTTTTCATATTTGGAAAATAATATGATAATATCCAGACAGAGCCAGGTCTGGGCTGTAGGGAGGGTAATTCAATGTTTGGTAATTCACAGTTGTGAAGAACAGCCAATGCAGAATTGTAGTACTCTTCAGTTATTGTAATGCCCTTATATTTGTAATCTATCAGCAGTATGCCTTCCGCATCCCAAAAAAAATGTAGCTTTAATTTTTCCAGCCGATTGTGACACTATGACCTTCTTAGAGGGGCTGTGTGGGCTTTTTATACCACTGCATGGACTCCTGGCTCCATTCAACTCAACTTCAGACTCATAACGATGAACCCAAGTTTTATCTGCAATAACAATTCGGTTTTGTTGTTCAAAATATCATATTTGTTATTTCTGCAGAGATCCAAAAACTGTCGTGAATATTCGACGCGTTGTTGTTTTTGAAGTGTCGTGAGCATTCTGGGTGTTGACATCCCTAGACGAACTGACTTTTAAGATCGCTAGATGCTGATGGGGGAATATTCAAAATGGTTGTAGGTGATACTCCAACCATCTCTGCAAGCTGTGGTTTGTTTGGGCGGGCATCTTCCAGCACAAACTTTTCTATTTTTTGACGATGTTTGAAGAAGTGACCTCAACAGGCGTCCTGGTCGGGGGTCGTCCTAAATCGATTATTTCCCTTGCTTAAAAATACTATGGCACTTGTAAACCATCGTTTTTCCAGGGCAATAGTCGCAATAAACCGCTAACATCTCTTCTAAAACGATTTGAGGTGTTTTCCCTTGACCTCCCCTCGTATACATAATTTAGAGAGAAAGAGTGTCATATAGTACCAACTGGCACTACCACTGGAAATATGAAAGTCATAGACCGAAGGAATTGAAAAGTCATTGAACAAACTCTGCCCGGAGAATTCTTACCTGGTATACTCTTTCTCTCACGTTCCATCATGAAGGATGTTGAGGTGGCTAGTAGTCATTGTTTGTTAAGATGGAACGCTGTCACTAATGTTTTAGATGAGTTTGATGTTACGCACCAGTTTTCAAAATAATCCTAATTCAAACTATGATATATTCTTCAGTGTGTGTTCTTATGCGACAAGGGCAACATTATCCGAGCAAACATTTTTTTCTGCTTTTATTTATCGACAAGTTAAAGCTAGACGTTGATGAGTCCAATCTGGGATAAGCTATCAAATAAATGTTTTGTGTTATGGAGTGATCACCTGAGGTGGTGAGTATCGATTTACTATGATCATTCGTTTCTCAAGAGAAACAGTTTTTAAAGCAATTAAGATACTCGTACTCGACAAAAAAATTCAGTACATTCCAGATCGTAAGGCAGATTGGCGATTTTCGCAATTACTTTAATGTAACAATAATATACAACAAGAAGAGCTGAAAGTGGTCTAGTTATTTGAGTGAATGACGGATTAAGATTTAAGCATGTAACATTTGGACACGACGTTGATGAGTTTGTTGAACATGTGAAGCAGTTAGAATGGTGTACACGTAACATATATTATGTGATAATATGGGATCCGTAAGTATGTCCTATGATGTAAATATGTGAACTGAGTATTTTAGTACGAGTATGTAGGAGTGAGAAATTAAATTTGTTACAAAGGAATGAAATCGCTTCGTCCAAGTCTTGCTCAATTAAGGTGGTACGTCGCTATCCCCAGAATGGTGAGCTTATGTTTATATAATATACGCAAATTCTTTAGTGGATCTTCACACTTAAACAAAATTTTATTGTAGACATTAATTTTTTTTTTAAATAAAAACAGTGGGCGTTTTATGTTTCAGGTCGATTTTGTTTGGTTGTCATTTTGATTTGGCTGTCATTTGTCAGTTCACATTTGACAGTCATGGAGAGCAGTCAATAATAATTTATTATATAGCATCTAACTCCGCAACAACGTATTGAAGTTACTAAAACATTTTATTTGAATAATTGTTCAATTTTGAATACGCAAAGAAAATTGCGTGTTTTTTTGGTTTAAATCATGTGCCAAGCAAGTCAACCATTCAGCTTGTAATGAATAATTTTGAAAATTTGCATACAGACAACAGGTGACTATCTTATTCAGTCATCCACGAACCTTCATAGACTTAAGCCTCAAGTGCATATTTAATTAATGCATTAGGATTAGAGTGTGTAGAAATTCTTAAATTCTTTTGAAAATGATTTACAGCACTATGGCAAATAAAATATGTCATAGATGTTTTATTTACCTAAAAATTAAATGTTTTCAAAACCTAAAAAAAATGTTGCCTGCATTTTTACAGAATAAATATTCAAACAATTTGCGACTTCATCAAAACTTGAAAATAGAATATAACTCAAGTCCAACAATGACACAGTGATTTTGTTATATTATATATCTGCTTCATAAGCAATTTTTTTTTATTCGTGTTGCATTTGCAAATTATTTATGCACACGAGTATAGTCGCTCAGTTAGGCTAGTAAGTTCGACATTTGCGCACACTAGTTTGTTGTTTTCGCGTCGGTTATATTTTTATGAAATAAATGTTTAGTTATTTAAATTTTAAATGTATTTTGATCAAACATTTTTATACTATAATGAACATGCAAACGAATTTTTTTTTTCTTAATAATTTACGCCAGTTATTTAATTCTAAAAATTTCCCGCGGCGTGTAAAATGCTTAAAGTAGAGTTTAAAATTTTCAAATGTTAACATAGCATATATGATATACAGTAAAAAATGAAGTGAATGAAAATTATGTTTTAACCTACAATACGCCAAAAGAAGTTATTTTTTTTACGTAACTATGCAAATGTTTTTTTAATTTTTGTTAATCTTTAAGTAGTTATTTCGTATGAATGTTTCATGTGTTTGTGAGTGATATTACGAGTATTAGTGTTTACGAGCAGTTTCGAATTTATAGTGATACATATGATTTATTTAAAGTGCTGAAAACATTTTATGGATGTAAAATGTGAGTAGAAAACAATGTAAAATAATGATTCATTATACAGGTGCGTTTTATGTTTTAGGCCGATGTTTTTTTTTTAAATAACTTTTAAATGAAACACAATTTTATAATTTATATTTAATTGATTGATTATATGGTCTTTAACATTATGTATGGAATATGATATCGGTCAAGTGGCCGCCTCTGGCTGTGGCGCAAACGCGAGCTCTTTCAAATATATTTTTCATAACATTCTCGAAGACTTCAGGTTTATTTCAGCAATTTCTTTTCGAATGTTGTCCTTAAGCATCGGGATTGTGGTTGATTTGTTGGTGTACACTTTTCCTTTCAAGTACCCCCCCCCCATAGGAAATAATCGTGGGCGGTGAAATCAGGGGATCGTGAGGGCCCAGTCGATATCATCACTTTTTGACATTTATTTATTTATTCGACACTTTTATTGCAAATACAATCTGGCGGGCTTATTGCCAGATGGCAATCTCTTCCAACCAACCAGACAACAGTAAATGAAGCAAGTTACGTGGTCGCATAAATCATTCAAATGACTATCCATCCTCACGAAATCCATAAACACATACGTGAGCACATGCCCACGAGCCCCATAAAGATGGACAATCACCCGAACATTATTTTTCATATAAAGTGAGATATCATCAATCAAAAGGAAAGGAAGGGAGGATGGTGGAGAGGAAAGGAAAAGAGAAATCAGGAATGAAACACGTTATTTTACTGACTAGAAATTAAGAGTTTTTTCAGTCGCGTCTTAAAGCATGCCAAGGACGGAGCGAGTCTTATATTGGTTTGTAACTGATTCCAGAGTCTCACTGCATGGACAGTAAAGGACGACGTAAGAAAGGAGGAGCGACAAACTGGAAAGGCCAATAGACAATTTATGTTTGAGCGCAGCACCAATCCATGATTGGAAAGACGCTGAAAATTTTCGGCGAGATACGAGAGGGCGGCGGGACAGTTAAGGACACTAAACAATAGAGACAGTATGTGAATTCAGCGTCTATTTCTAGCATTCAACCATTTCAATGCCTTCTGGTATGAAGTTATATGTTCGTACTTTCGTAGGTTGAAAATAAATCTTAGACACACATTTTGAAGACGATGTAATTTGTCCAGCTGTTCCTCTGTAACATCCAAGTAACAGACGTCCGTATAGTCCAGAATCGTTATTCGGCCGAGAAAGACATTATTCGGCAGGGAAAAGTTTCTCGCAAAATTTGCATCGTGGCACGAGCTGTGTGTGATGTGGCACCGTTGGAACCACATGTGCTGTAGGCCCAATTGATCCAATTCGGGCACAATAAAGTTTACCAACATGTTACCGTAGCGATCACCAGTAACTGTTACAGCATTGCCTCTAGCATCCTCAAAGAAATATGGTCCAATGATGCCGCCGCCCCAAATGGCACACCATGCAGTCACTCTACGAGGGTATAATGGTCGTTGGTGTATCATTTGAGGATTCGCCTAGTAGCGGCTATTCTGTTTATTAACAAATCCAGCCAAGTCGAAATGGGCCTCGTCGCACATGATGATTTTTTGCCAAAAATGGTGGTCGTTATACCGACCTGTAAAACCTGAGCACTCCAATTTCGCCGCCGTTTATGGTCATTTTCCTGTAGCTCTTGTGTCAATTGAATTTTAGACGGATAAAATGCAAATCTTTTTTGATAATATTAACACACATGATGGAGACATTACCAATTCTTGTGCACGGACGTTCAACAGCTTGCATCACTGCATCAATCTTTTCTGGCGTACGTTGACTACGTTGTCGTCCAGACTTTGTTTTATCTCCCAGTGTATGCAAATTTTCAAATATATTCATTACACGCTGAATGATTGACTTGCTTGGCACATGATTTAAACAAAAAAAAACACGCAATTTTCTTCGCGTATTCACAGTTGAACAATTGTTTGATATTTTTTTAATAATTTCAAGACGTTGTTGCAGAGTTAGATGCTCTATAATAAATTATTATTGACTGCTCTCCACGACTATCAAATATGAACTGACAAATAACAGCCAAATCAAAATGGAGGCTAAACAAAATCGGCCTGGAACATAAAACGTACCCTGTATATATAGTGTATACATACAAATATATTAAACACATGTTTTTTTTAGTTTTGATGAATTATGTAAGTAGCATAATGCATTAATATAGTATACTCGTGTGGACAAAAATATCGAACCCAATAATAAATAGCAGATGTAGCATTTTCTCAAATATCTAACTCCAAACGAGTGGAATACGGGTTGGATTCGTTTCCATACATATATACGTTCTTATTGTAGTTACATTATATTGAAAAATGTTTAATGATTTCACTGGCTGTTCATTAGTTATGATAAAAATGTCAAAATCATTAGTTATGATAAAAATCAAAGGTTATTCAATATTTGTTTTTCTTACCGCTTTGGTGAATATCGGAGCTAAGGCAGCAGTTGCGATAAAAACTAAAGCGCAGCTTCCAAGAGCAATAGTATTCCTGTTTATTTTTATACAAGTATCAACCATACGACCTTTTGGATCAAAGTCACAACACTTTTTCATACATATCGTGTCTTCTCTGCACATGTCAGCTATTAAAAGCTGAATTTCCTTTCTCTTGACGAGGAAATTGAAATTTTTAATAACCGCTAGTACGTGTGAGCCCACGTGAGCGAGATTATTGGTCACTTTGTACAGGTCTCCCCCGGAGAGAAGCAGTTGTATCAAATCCAGCCATTCGCTCATGGAATATATTATGCACAAGTTTATGGTCACCTGAAAATGTCAACTTTTCAATTTTAATACATTCAAATGAGCCAATAATTTAAACGGGGAACGATCTGTTTTTATACAAACACGCAGATATTTTTTATTTAATTTTAATACATCAATAAGTACAAATACTCCTATATCAATAAGTTACACAATTATAATATTTTGATGTAGAATATGTTTTATAACATCAATTTGGTGTGCAATAAGAATAAAATGAAAAATATTGGCTCATTGGCAAAAAAATAAAAACTTTTTATCAAGTTAAAGAATCATATGCATACATACTAAGGTCAAAAATTTCCAAACCGATCGTATAAAAAAGGGAACAAAATTTAAAAAAAAACATTTGTTCGTATAGTCACCTTGTACTTAAGAACGATGAATTAATATACCAGTACCACTAAAAAAAAGTATTGTAAAGTTTTGTTCTCAAAGTGGCCTATCACAGATCACTTCATCGTCACCTTCAATTTTTTTCCACGCAAATCGGATTGGTTTTGAAAACAAAAAATATCAATACGGACCAAGTCAAAACTATAGGGTGGGTGATTGATTTGAAAGCACAGTATTGAATAACATCCTTTGCAGCTACAGGAAGTGTGCACTGGCGCATTGTCCTGCAATAATCTCATGCCTCGTGACAGTTTTCTTCGTCGATTTTTTTTTTATTGTTTCCTTTAATTTGTACATTAATGACACACAATAGTCGCCAGTAACCGCAATGTTTCTCTCTTTGAAGTAAATAAGTAGAATTACCTGAGAATAAAAAAAAATGTTGCCATACATTTTTTAGACTTGCAGCATCTTGACTTTTTTGGGTCATAGTGATCCCGGAGGACGCCACTCAACCAAGTCCTTATTGACAGAGGATAATGGTATATAACCATAGTTTTACCCCACGCGACAGTTTGACGCAATTATTTATTTTTCTTTTCCATCGCGGAGCATTGAAAATTCATTGCAACATTCAACGCGTCGTTGTCTTTGGGCAGCATTCAAAAGTTTTGGCACCATTTCACTCCAAAACTCTTGAGTGCTGACCAAAGACTATTCATGCCGAAATGATTATCCACAAATCGAAGCATTATGATTTTGGAAAACCCACATTTGCTACTTGCTGCTATTTTTTTTCCATTTTAGTCTTTTATCTTATAACACATGCTCTTGAACTAATGCGACTGTTTCTGGAGTGAGCGTTTCTGCTGGTCTGCCTTGACGAAAGTCATCTTCAATCGATTATCTGCCTAAGTGAAACTGTTTAGCCTAATATTTGCTTGTGGAAAATTATCGAAAGTATTTTCCGTAGGCAGCATCTAAACGTCGTTTTATTTCTGTCTCAATTTTAACTTAATTTGAAAGAAACTTGAAAACCGTGCGCTATGCAATATTTAGTATTTCAGGATATAATGAACCAACTTATCTCAACTTCGGCTCTAGTCAACATACGTGTACTACTGAGGGTGGAGGTATCAAACTGTCGCATTATTTTAACTGGTACATCGTCTGACCATGCGGTGAGGTTGCCGCCCTGGTATAAAGATACAGCCATATACGCTCTAACTTATTCAAGCAGGAAACTTTTGGACCTTAGTGGTGTGTATAACTTCATATCATTCACACTATTTACATTTAATCATCTATAATCAAGTGTATAAGGTAAGTGAGATAATCCACAAAATAAGAAATAAATTATGCTTGAAAATTCTAACGGCTTCTTTCCATTGGTTGAAATAACTTGAATGTTTATAGCAGCGTTTGGTTACCTTAAAATCTGACTGACATTTTAAAGACAAAATATATTTCACAATTTGAACCAAATATATTCGTTACTTAACCAACACATCAAAATATAAACACGAGTATTAAAATAGGAAATTTGAATTATCAAGATTTTTTTTATAATTCAAGATGTCAACACCAAAAATGTAAAATTGAAATATCTAGTGACAATATAAGTGCTTAGTAATTAAATGAAATATCCATGACTTATTAATGGAAGGTCTATATTATCATGATCTTAATCTACTGAAGACGTACATATAGACTTACAAACAAATTATAGAATATATACAGCTTTTGGTTCTTTTGAGAGACTCCATAAGGCCAGTCTCCCAAAACTTTAAGTATCTTCAAAGGAGCTCCAATGAATTCAGATTCATATTTCATATCTGCCATGTTGTTACAAGTTGAACTTCAATCGTCACAATGTGTATATGGTAGAATATGTAGGAACATTAAAATATTCCATCTCTTATGAAATATTAATTTTATTACAGAGGCAACGAACCATGAAATTATGAAAAAAAAAATCGTTATAAATATCGGAAAGACGCAAATTTAAACGGGCTGTTATTTAAATATGCTACAACTTTAAAAGGGTGAATATATTTTATTACATCAATTTGGTATTCCATATTATCAAATGTTCTTTCATGAAGTGCAGTTTTAGTTATTATTTTAAATAATATGGACAACTGTCATTATTTTATGATACCTGAAATGTTTTCACCGTGTTAGTCGTCCTTCGTCGCAACACGTTGAGAAATTACGATACGATTCGATATTAAACTTATATGAATAATAAATATCAACTATACTATTCAGCAAATTAAAATACCACCAGTAATTCTGCATCTGAAGGCAGATATCTAGATAATTGCAAAATAACAATTCAGGAGGGAGAAATTGATAAATTGGTACATGACCGGTTTCCTTAACTTTTCTTATCCCTTTCAAGATAGGACTTGTGCATTTTGAGCGTATTCAATAGAAGTCTATCTGATGCATTTACGAGAATGTATGAGGATTCGCCGATCGTCTCCTCTCTGCCTCAATATGAAGTAGATCGCTAACATTTAATCACATTCTAAATATCTACTCAACAAAGCTTAACGAGGACTGAGGAAACTTTAAGTACAAATTCCATAATTTACAAATTTAAAAACGAAAGATTGGTTTATGAGCTTCCTTAATTAAATCTTAAAGCACGTATTGGAAAGAAATGAATCGAATTTATAATATTCTTCCTCGATTACCCTTCAACTCATTCTCTCAATCTTATAAATTGTCTTTCAGAAGAAACATTTATTTTTTTGTATGCTGCTTACATTTTTGTCTCACGCCTATTTCCTAAACTCTTTTATTTTCTTAATTAATCTATCTCACAAAAAAAGCCTTTAGCTTCCATTAAGTACATTCTATGGGGACTAAAGGCTCCCACGGCATGGGAAAGTTTACCAGATATGACAGACTTAAGGAAAATTAAATACCTCCCGCGGACATTCCAGGATGTCGATATTAGTGTTATTAGCAGAAAGTAACTCATCTTGTGTAGCGTCAAAATTGGGGCTCAAATATGTTAAACAAGGCTTGCTAATAAAGATGACAATAATTTATAAAAATATCTTGACGAGTGCAAATTGTACTGTATACGACACAATGGTAACCACGAAAATAACGTTTGTAATGCAAAGAAAAAAATAAAAAGACTACTTAGGAAATCACAAAAATTTCTGTAATATCAAATGACGGCCTCGAGATATAGCGTTCTTTAAATGAGACAGAGCTGGTGCCAACAATATCCAGGTCTGCTAATATGAAGAATATTCAAAATATATAATACATAAAAAAGAGAAAATGGAATAGGAACATGGAATATGAGTACAATACTAGTACATAAATCAAATGAAGACTAAATATGTACATTATGTGAATTAGTGAAATGCAATCAATGGTCTCAGCTGAAAAATGTGTGATAGATGATCATTTAGTATCCTCACAGTAAGGCGCCCATTACACGCTCAATCTGGATCGCAATCCGCGATCCAAATCGGCGATCACGGATTGCGATCCGATTGATCAATCCATCAATCCGCTCATTACACGGTCAATCTTGACCGCGATCATTGATCGGCGATCACGGATTGCGATCCAGATTGACCGTGTAACGGGCGCCTTACAGAATCAGATTTTATAATAATTATTGCCAGATTATCTCAAGATAATGCAGGTACAGGTACCAACTGCAAAATGTGATAATAATTTTTAAGAACGGTTATTCGAGGACTTTTTTCAACTCATAAACCAAATGGAAAACGGCGATATCATAATTATAACATATTATTTGATCTAAAATCTAAATGCTAAGGTAGAAAAAGACATAGATGGAAATATTTGTGAAGAGTCTATCATAGACTTGGAAGGAAGGAAGTAGAACGAATGAATAAAGAAGGTCTAATAAAACAAATAGATATTGTGAGTGGAACACGTGGTAGGGGAAGACCAAGGAAAGTATGGTTGGATCAAGTTAATGGTATTTAGAAATAAGCAAACGTAGAAAGTTAAATAAATCGTAGCCCTTGAATGAGAAGGTAGATGTTGAAGAGCAGTTGGATATAGAAGAGACGAAGGATGTGTCGAGATAGGAACGCCTGGCATTACCCCGACAGGGAAATGGCGTGATAGTAAATATGTATGTATGTAGTAAATGAATGGTTGAATTAAAATAGGCACTAAGTACCAAAAAAAAAAAAACAAAAAAAAAAAAAAACTAAGTATGCAGTTTCATTATATATGACACATAGAACGAAACTGCATACTTAATTTTTTTTTGATACTTAGTGCCTATTTTAATTCAACCATTCAAATTATCTCGAGCGTATATAGCTTCAGGTTTTTATTTATTAGTAGGACAATTTCAAATACGCCTGACGAAAATAGAACATCCTGAACCAGAAAAAAATCAACTCGGATGAACACTAAAAATCAATTGAATGGTTGAAGGAAAATAGGCACTAAGTACCAAAAAAAAACAAAAAAAACTAAGTATGCATTTTATATGACATCTAGAACGAAACTGCATACTTAGTTTTTTTGTTGTTTTTTTTTTTGTACTTATGCCTATTTTACTTCAACCATTCAATTATAAAATCAACAGAAGAAACATTTTGGCAATTGGAGCAACTAGTAATTTTAAGATCTTTTAGCGAGAAATTCAGGCAATATTTCAAAGGAATAATCATTGAAACAAAATAGAATTTGAAAAAAAAATAATTTGATAAGTTGAACAAATAAAACTGAATACTTAAACTTTAAACGGTCGATGATATTTTACAATACAAGCACTAATCATCTTACTCGCAAATTAGAAAAAAAGTTAACATACTCGTTTTTTCCTTTATTTTAAACTCCTGAATCGAGTAAAAAAACTGAATAAATATACAAAAAAAACCTTTTGTCATATATTTGAGCTTGCATCGATATAAATCCCTGAAGGCTTAATCCTCACCTGTTCACCCTATTCCTCATATGTTCACCCTACTTTTTAATACGTACTTCATTGTTAACTAGGATCAAAAGGTGAAAAAAGTTGAAAATTTGTTCATAACTTTTCAGGATAATTTCCTTTTATTAAATGTCCTATATTTTTTTCACTATGGATTTTTATGATATAATTTATGTAAAACTAATAATATAATTTATTATACAATAATAATAACTTTTATGACACAATTCAGCGATGTTTAAACTTGAGTGGTATTATATATAATAACCTCTATTCAATTTTTTTGTTCAGTTTTGTTATCTGGACAGTATGTTTACGTGTGATGGGTAAGCTGAAAGGGATATTAAAAGAAGGGTAGTGATAGGACATAAGGTAAACGGAACACTTAATATTATATACAACAACCGCGCACTATCAACAATGGCAAAAATGGCAAAACATATATTATGCCGGTGCCCACCTTGATGTATGGAAGTGGAACTTGGACTTGGCAGAAGCAGAATAAGAGTAGAAATAATACGGGGAAACGCGTTCATTAAGGAAAAACTGTGGAGTGTCAATGTATGAAAGAAGGCGGGATGAAGACATCAGAAATTAATGCATGGATAAAATGGACGTTTTTAGTAAGATAAAGAAAGGAGCTTTAAGATGGTTTGGACATGTGGAAAAAATGAATGATGAATGGAAAAGTGCAAAGTGTGCGTGGATAAGGTCGACCAAGAAAAACGTGGCTTGACCAAATGGACATTTTGAAGGAAGGTAAAGTTTCAAGTATAAATATTTGAAGATTGTGCATGGTGAGATGTATGAATGTGGAGTAGGCGAAAGTTGTGTGCTTGTATAGAAAAGTTTGGAGATCTGTTCTCTCTACCTACTACGCAAGGGACACGGCGTGATATGTATGTACTACTCGTAGTATGTATGCATTTTGAGTTAACATTTATCATCCTCATGTTATTCATTAGACAGGTATGGAATGGCATCATAATCTTTTACTTATCTTAAAGCCTTCATGTGTCTGATAACTTTCCTTTCAACCACTATCTTCTTAACACAAAGATTATGTACAAAGAGGAATTGGTTTATATGTTGATATAGTCAAGTTTAAATATCAGATTATATTTACATTTAAGATATTTATATTATTAATATTAGGCAGCATATAAACGTAATGTTGTAAACTCAAAGCCATGTACAACTTTCTACTTACCCAGGAATCTTCAGTAGAGTAATATTCTATTAGTTGTGAACAGGTCAATGGTTATCATTCGTTTTTTGCAGGCTAGCATAACGAGTTCGATTCCTGGCGGATAACTTACCATCACTTCCAGTCTGGCTAAACTCTTAGATCTTAGTTTATGCAGCTTATTTATTTGTCTAGTTTACATTATCAATTATAATAGCTCGTTTTAATGACAAAAAGAGCGGTTTATATATTCTGTCAAACAATCTGTACATTTTACCTGTCGATCATCATAGAACTTCCAGAACTTAATTTTTGATCTTTCAAGATTATGCGACTGCTAAAGTGAAACTCCCGGCACGTATTAAACCAGTTTACACTAAAGAAATCATTGTTTACTATACACAATGCTTATTACACATTATGTTCAATCAGTCATGTCCACGTTTTGTCATAAGCGATTCACTTCGTCGGAAAGTTTTATAAAATTGAATGTTTTTTATGCTATTTTTCGTTTTTAAACAATGGAGAATATAGTATTTTCGATTCCAAACTTTACAAATATATAACATATGTTACTGATTCAACTTTGTTTCTTTCATGCTACTCAATTTTAGAAATACAAGAAATAATTCTGATTTGTTTTTTCGAATAAGACCGTGAACACCTATATTTGAAGGATGTCATATGCCAGTGTCAAGTGATGTACACTTCATAGGATCTTATCCACTTCATAAGATCTCGTTTGTTCACATGGGCGACGTATCGGCGTACTTGAGTTGCCATGTGCGTGGTTAATATTTTGAGTATACTATGTTGATAGAATTTATATGTAGTTATTTAAATTTCCTAATAAGTTATATCAATCCAATGGCTTACATATTTAGCCTACGAAAAGCAAAGTATTGTAGTGATATTCACTAATAAACATCAAGTTCCCTCCATATCAATAAAGCTTGATAACATCGATATTCTAATTTGTGAAATTGTTGAGTTTTTAAACATTGTCGTCAATTTTCACGGAATTATCATGTAAACCATATTTTTCCAGTCTATTAAAGGCGCATAAACTCCTTGAGACTAGTCTGGCGGGGATCGTCCTTCTACTCTGAAGCTATTGTACGAGTATAACGCGTTTGTGCGCAGTCACTTAGACTACGGATATTTTCTTTGGGACCCTTTCCACCAGTATTTGGAATTAAAAAAATGAGTTGTATCCAATCCAAATATATAATAATAATTCTAGGTTCAATGAAATCAACCCCAATACATAAAATGCAAGCTGAGGCAGTAGAAATTCTGCTTTACATGAGAAGACAATTTCTCAGTAATAAATTTTCCTTAAAAATATTTATTTCATCGGACTACTCCCTTCATATAAAAATAGTGATTCTTAATATTTTATGCAAAACTAAATTGTGGAGTACTTATGACCGCTTACCATGCTTCTCTTTGTAAGAGCTTTATATATCTTTCATCGTTATCAATCAACACCCAGAAACTAAATAACTTCTCGATATCTCATTCAATGCCATATCCTCCAATCTCTAGGACCATCGAGTGCCTAGGAATTGATATAAAAAATCATACTCCTCCTACCATTGACAATATTTTTTGACACTATCCTAAATAAAGACTTTCCTGGATGTTTGCATACTTATGCAGATGGTGTCAAAATGGAGCAATCTAATTATTGTGGAGCAGCAGTTCATATTCCGTAAACAGACACAGAATGGAGGAATCTGATTCTTGTGAAGTAGCAGTGCATATTCCGTAAGCAGACACAGAATGGAGGAATCTGATTCTTGTGGACCAGCAGTTTATATTCCGTAAGCGGACACAGAATGGAGGAATCTGATTCTTGTGGAGCAGCAGTTTATATTCCGTAAGCGGACACAGAATGGAGGAATCTGATTCTTGTGGAGCAGCAGTTTATATTCCGTAAGCGGACACAGAATGGAGGAATCTGATTCTTGTGGAGCAGCAGTTTATATTCCGTAAGCGGACACAGAATGGAGGAATCTGATTCTTGTGGAGCAGCAGTTTATATTCCGTAAGCGGACACAGAATGGAGGAATCTGATTCTTGTGGAGCAGCAGTTTATATTCCGTAAGCAGACACAGAATGGAGGAATCTGATTCTTGTGGAGCAGCAGTTTATATTCCGTAAGCGGACACAGAATGGAGGAATCTGATTCTTGTGGAGCAGCAGTTTATATTCCGTAAGCGGACACAGAATGGAGGAATCTGATTCTTGTGGAGCAGCAGTTTATATTCCGTAAGCGGACACAGAATGGAGGAATCTGATTCTTGTGGAGCAGCAGTTTATATTCCGTAAGCGGACACAGAATGGAGGAATCTGATTCTTGTGGAGCAGCAGTTTATATTCCGTAAGCGGACACAGAATGGAGGAATCGGATTCTTGTGGAGCAGCAGTTTATATTTCGTAAACAAATACAAAATCACTCGTTAAGTTTTCTTCTCACCATTCACGGCTGAACGTGTGATAATAAAAGAAGTTCTTAAAATTTTCAAAAATGCTTATCTTCTCTGATTCCTTAAGTGTTATTTATTATATTTCAGGTAATTGTTTGAGTAACTCATACGAAAATATTATTTGTTCAATTAAAGCCAAGTTATTCAATTTGCTAAACATATAAACATAGATGTCAAATAACATATAAGTTTGTCTAGATTGGATTCCTTCACACGTTAGTATCACAGGTAATGAATGTGTTGATTCCTTGGCAAAAGAAGGTTTTTTTGCAGTCATTAACTAATCTTTTAATTCGATAGTTGGCTCAGGCGGACGTTAAATTGAGAAATAAATGGTGTGAATAAGTAATCAAAATGTAAATCTATCTCTTTGAAACCATGGTTTAATAAATTGAGAATGAACAAGATAGAAATGTCAATCATGTGTCACTTGCGGAGGGACAAGGTGGCAAGTCACCGTTACAGAATTGGTTTTGTGGATAATCCCGGTTGCGAGTATGGGCTGGATGATGAGACTATAGATCATGTTTTCTTTCTATTATCCTTTGCGGGACAGATTTAATTAACTAAACGTCATATTTCTGCCACGTCCAATGAATATTGCATTTATTATTTCTCCAAAGAACTTTTGCACTTATGGATCGATTGTCAACTTTTGGAAGTTTCATTAATTGAAACTTAAAATGGTCCAAAAAATTTGTTTTTTATATAATTTATTCTATTGATTCTTGTAATTCTGTTTTGGGTTTTGATGTGGTAGCACAAACCATTCTAATTCTAGTGTGGGTAGATTGCCTAGTATTAAAAAAAAATTATTTGATAAACACTCGTAATCGTATTTTGTAATTTACACTGAACTTGTAGATAGTTAGGTTGGTTAATACTCGTACAGAAGTATAATATATGTTCTTTCTAATTCGAAGTATTTCTCTTAAATAACTTGGCACTGTCATCAGAATGTTTACTTATTTCCTGCTGTGTTCACTTCCAGTTGTCCTTCCATCACTTCTCTCTTGTTCTCTATCTTTTTTTTTTCGTTCGTTTTCGAGAGGTTCTCCATCTTTTTTCATCTCTTAGATTTGTACGATAGAGAGGAAGTTCTTCATATAGCAGAATGTAGGAGATTTTTTAATCCACATCTTGACTTCGAATGTTTTGTCGTTACTGAATTGGAGAGATCTTATTTAAAAAAATGATCTCTGTTTTTGCAATGACTGCAACGGTCTGACAAAGACACATAGTGGAAACTCAGCGAGGTTACAACATATCGCAATTATAATATGCATTGCGACCATTTCCAAATTTCTTTCTGTCGGGAGTGTTTGGTGGATTCTAAAAATATGTCACATTTCTCCTTGATTATTATTCCATAATTTTCCGCTTTTATTCCATATTTTTTAATTTTAATTTTCTTTTATTTCAATGTAAGGTCTTTTATTGACCATAAAAATGTTACAATGGTAATACTCAAATGATAAGTTTCAAGTGTGCATGAATATAAAAATTGCGATGCATATTTTCTAAAAAATAAAACACGATTTTTTCTAAGATAAACGGTCTTTAATGAAATAAACGTAACATTATAATAATAAAACATTTATTATAGTTTATAACTATTGTAGTTACATGGGTCTGAGAACAATCATAATTACATGATATAATTTCTAGCACTTAACATGAATCAAAGTGTAAATCTCAAATAATCATGTGCAATACTTTAATACATTTAATATAGATATATTGTGATGGGATTGATCTCAACAGGACTATACATTATGGAAATATGTAGATTCCCATTTTAATACAAGACATGACATTATTCTTTTACATTTTTATATTGTATATTACATAAAAAATTATCATTGTTTTAAGTAGGAGAAGCAAAAATAAACTTTTAATTCACACTTTTCTGTTTTACGCTACATAATATACACTTACACAAATATTACGATTTGAAATTAAGCTTTTCTGACGTAGTTCAAAATATATTGTTTATCAAATTTTATAACTCTGTAAAAAGGAATTCGAAGAAAATATTAGTATACTAGAATATAATACGTCGAATTATTTAAAAAATATTTGTAACTTTGCATGCTGTATTGCAAATTTACTTTCATGACACAGTTTACATTTTTACATAAGTATTGGTTATCTTTTAAATCTCTCTGACGTTTTGTTTCTGGAAAACTAATCAAGTAATTGAAAAAACCCCTGTAAAAAAGGGTCGCCCGACGCATGAATAATAAAATGCCTTAATTTTGATTATCGAAATCATTTTCAATTGTGATTGCTCAAATTATTCAATTTTGAGTACATCACCAATATATTATTTATATCAGTGAAATTCGTTTAATAAACTGATATTCATGCACATTTAAGTTGTTCTTAGACATTGTATTCTTATATTGGACTCATTATTTATGATCAGTAAAAAAAATTTTTTTAAATATAAAGGTTATTTGTTTGTGATATATTTAAATATAAGAATTTTTCAACTACCGTCTAGAAGAAAACGTTCAATTATAACTATTTTATAGATATTTGGAGAATAACATCCAGATACTGTCAGGCAATGAACAGAAAGACTGAAATATTATACTTAATAATTCTTACCTTAGCTTTTCTACAAAATGTATGTATATTATGTACAATACATATAACATTGAATTTTGAGCGATAGGCGAGTGGTCAGTTATTGTACTTTGTATAGTAAAATATTTTTATTTATTTCTCATATACTTGTACGATTGAAAAATACACCCAATTGTTTCGAAAGAAAAGTTACATTAATTAAAGTTACATAACGAGTACATTAATATGTTTGCAATTAGTTTTTCTTAACATTTTTCCCGTTCGTAGATAGTATCCAAAAATGAATTGCATTGCTCGTTTACTTTTTTTAACAGATATTAGATCAATTCAAAACTATTTCTACACACATCGATGAAAATCTTAATGATATGGGCTATGGGTTAAGTCCTTCTACTGCACAATTATTACATTATTTGATACCAAATACGATTTACAAAATAATGCACGTAGAACCCGAATTAATGTACATAGCTTACATTTGTGTATGTACATATAAGAAAAAGCTTCGTTTGATATTTCTCTTCAAAATATTTTTGAATTTTCTGTTTAAAAGTAAAACTGTTTAAAAAGACATGAAAATTTAAAACATGCTAGAAATATAAAGTCGCTATAAACAGGTGATGTACGAGCTCTACAAAGAGTTGGTTTTTCTCAAAATAAAAACCTGGATACAAGCTATACAAATTCGAAAGAAACTGAGATTTATATTGGACTGTAGTGTTCATGATGAAGAATACACAAACTTACTAATTATATCTTTTTGTTATCAATAAAAAATTTGTTGAAATAAAAACTAGCAATTTTGTTTTCAAGTAAAAAAAACACTATAAAAAAATTAGAAAGAAAAATTTGCTGCACATATTTTTAGAATTCACTAGTAATGTTTTTTGCGATTCGAGGATTACGTCTATTATTTGTAAATGCCGATTTGCGTATTCGTTTTTTTGTAAAGTGCTATCAATTATCGGAATCATTTTTTTAATATTTTTGTATTTACATATATTCCATGTGCAAGCGAAAGAACAATATTTATAAGGATACAGGTTTTGAAGTTTACACATATATTACTATAATTTCATTAAACTTGCTACTGTGGATATAATAAAAAAAACACCCATTTACTTATGTTATGTTATTTAATTGATAACTTTAATTCCATTTGTTTATTCTTTGAAAGGACTATTGAAGGACAGAGGACTAATTATACATTTTAATGAAAATCGTGTGATGAATTTAAAAGGTAGTAAACATTTTATTTGGACTTTGAATCATTTCTATAGCAGAATCTTTAATTATTTTTAATGACTCAATTATAAATGAAATATTCTTATTATGTGTCCGAGAATAGAACGTTCTGTAGGCTTTTAGATCCATACACATCCAATATCAAGCATTTCATTTGCAAAACGGTCAAGTCGATATAAGTAAATATATTGTGAGAAAAAAGAGAAACTATTATGTATCAAACTATATTAATTTTGACACAGTTGAAATTCAGAGTTTTAAGTGAATCAAAGTTATTGTTTCTGTTGTACGAACACATTTGTGCACCGCCATTTACCAAAGGCAAATCCGAGATGATTGCCTACGTTATTGTATAACATTTCTCCAAGTACTCGTATGTGCACTTTAGAACCTTTTGAAGACCTTTACGCTATTGAACGGCATTCTCTCCAAATGGCTTTTGAAACAAATTCAATGACATAACTATTTATTCCTTATTTCATTTGATGATTTGACAAACAAAAATAAAAACTTAGGGTTTTAGAAAAAACGAATTATTCACAATAATAATAAATGATTGTAGAATAATTTTAAACATTTTCATATCGTATTGTCAACAAGGTTTAATTATGAATTGTAAAATATTAATGAGTGTAAACAAAATTATATTTCAACAAAATATGTATTGCAGTTTCATTACGAGTATATGCAAAACTGTGACTTTCAAGTCAGTAATAAAGTAATAAAGTAACAGGGGGGGGGGGGGGGTATTGCAGTATTGCAGTTTTAATGTACGAGTAAGTAAGGTAGGGACGGGACGATTTACTCGTACTACTAGCGATCAAATTCGATTTATTCTATTTAAAATGAACTCATTTATGGTGATAATCTATCATATGCATTTAATAATTATCTTTTTACGTTTCGGTACTTTCATTGAATGATTTGTTTATGTATAAATAATTTGGTTTGCCTCCTTATTTTAACTCTTCCTTGGGCATGAAATTTCGTGCTAATTAAATATAATAATTTAGAACAAATATGCAGTAAAAATATAATGTTGAAGTAAAATTTTGTATACTTTTCGGCATTACGGTATTTTTCAAATATTTTTAGGCATTTGTGAACATACTTTATAATATCCATTATGTTATAACTTTTCTAATTTGAACATTAACTTCTGGATAACTTTCATAATAATGGATAACACAATCCTTATTGAACGTTTTCTCATCTCGAAAATAGTATTTATGCATTTTATACGTAAGATAATTAGTATTGATATTTTTAATTTTTTGTTAAATATTAATCCTTCTTAAAACAAAGTTTGAAAAAACCCTACAGTGTTCCTAAACTCTTTGTCGTTAATATGAGCTTTGCAAATAAAACTAAATAAGTAGAAAAAATTCTCAGAGCCACGGAAATTAAAAAAATATACATATGGTATATTGCACAATTAAAAAAAACAAGTAACAACAATATTTTTGTTAATTAACATAAATGATAATTTACAAAATAAATACACATTAACGAGTTATATTATTAATACACAATTATTTTGAATTTAACATGAATGGAAACTCGTGTTAAATGAAAATACCTAAATATTAACTAATTAACATCAATTTTTAAACAAATATATTTAAACAAACCACAAAGATTAATTTTATATGTTATAATTAAGAAAAAAAATCTAAACAAAATATAAATCTAGGTATGTGAAGTTAAAAAATGTAAATTAAATATATTTGCCAATCTTTTCACTTATTTTTATCAATCCAAATTAAACTTTCCGTGGTTCAAATTTTTTCTATACCTTGGCCTATATTAAAATAAGATTTATTAATATCGAAAAATAGTTTATGACAAATAAATATATTTATACAAAATAAATTATACTTAAATAAAATAATTACTTAATCTTAAAAATAGAAGATATGTCAGGTAAATTTAAATATTAAATTGCAAATTTTTGGTACGCTAAATACCTGCTAATTATTTTTGTAAATTAATTATTGCATTAAATATCTATTGCTCTGATTTTGTTCATTGATCAAATATAAATCAAAGCGTAAAATAAAGTTGAATTAATTGTACATAATAAATAACAATTATTTATTTACATTAACATTTAAATGTGAAACAAATCTTGGATAACATATAAAATTAAAATGATATAATTTAAGAAAGATTGAATTTATATGAACACATTCCTTATTCCTTCTAGTCATTGCTCATTCTGGTAAACCTTTTTACTCGGGTTAATCGTTGATATCATGTTTTGTATTGCACATATTGTTTTGATTTTACTATGAGCAAGTTAACTTAACGTTACACTCGTGATTGGAGGAGATCACAACATTTAAATAAATAACAATATTGATAAGAATTTTTACATTAATTTATTACGGTAGGTACATCAATTTTATTCGAGGAGGTCCTATATACAAAACACGAGGGTATCAAGATTCCACTCTAACATCCCTAATACATTATAAGCATTTACACATTCCTAGCGGGCAGACCCTACTTAAAATTACGAAAGCACTTCCAGGCCTGTGTAGAAGTATTCGAGACATTCAAGGTTAGGAACCTATTGGGTGAATTCTATACCTACGAGTAAAACACAATATCAATGCTTTCAATACTATCAACTTAAACTGTAAACGCGAAACATTATTTCCTTAAATATAGAATATATACGGCTTTCATATATATAATACATATTCAATTCTGGGCAGTTCAAATGACAATATCAGTTAAGTATTATAATGTTTTTTAAAACTTGTAAATTGTGCATCGTTTGGAATATATTTTGACGCTAGTTATATGTAAATTGACTTGAGTTTGCCGATGGATAATAATATTTCTACTTATATGAGTTCTATTTTTATGTAAATATATACTCGTATTTAATAAAACTTCATTCAACCATTAGTAAGAAACACTTGTAAACTATTTTTGAAACAATGCGATAAGACTTCCGTGAAAACTCGTATTGTACGAGTAAGTCCGAGCGACATACTCAAGCCGATTTAATTCTACAACTTCGAGGTTGAATCATGTATTTGTCTTATGTTTTATTAACCACACAATAATTTGTCAATTAGGGACTCCAAGTAAGTGTTTAAATTCTGTTTTTTTTTATCAAAGCATGGAAGTGGCCTATCGATTAAGTTTACCAAATTCAACAATCTTTCAAGAAAAAAAACTTGATAAAGCAAGTTTCCGTACTTCGCACGATAATTTATGCGTGTCTAAAATATCAATACAATCATATTACACATATCATAAAATTCGAAATACATTTTACAAGACTGTACAGCTAGCAACCAAAAGATGATTGCCTCTGCCTTTTCGAGCACCAAATCATACAGAGTATGAATAAAGGTTAATTCATATTATGCAGAAGTAAAAGACAAGATATAACTCGACCGACGAATATAATGTACATTCAAAATATGTTACTTTCAGTAAAATAATGACACAGATTCGTTGCGATTAAGCTCCTTATAAAGTATTATGTAAGGTTGAAAATCCATTTAAAGGAAAATACATAGTGTTCTGGTTTATAACGTAAAGCGAATTCTTTTTCGATGGTATTCAACGTTCAAATCTAAAAAAAATCATAAATTTACAATTTTCCCCCATTGATTAAAAGTAAATCTGGTTAAAAGAATAAACAAAAAAGATATTTTATTTATTATGTAGACATCTATACACGTATTATGTGCATACAAAACGTCACATTATTTTTTTTTTAGAATTCTTGAATAGTAACCAAATTGACTAGTTATTTTTTGCAGATGCATAATAAAAAAAATATTAATCCAAATCTATTTCACAATATAATTCAATACTTTCGTTAACATACGTGGTCAACTTTTAACCGTGTGTTATATTAAAAAAAACTTTGAACACAATTTGGCAACTTAAATGAGAATGGCCCATGATCGAATGGTTAATGGAGTTTTCTTGTCAATTCAACTTTTGATTACTGTATAACCATGATTCCACGTATGAATGAACCTTTATATACATAGTATGTGAGAAAATCAAACTTTGTCCATGGCTCGCGAGACGCCAGTAGAATTTGCCTTGAGAGCACATTCAGGCAAAAACTGAAAAAAATATAACTATTAGAAAACTTCATCTCGCTAATGTAATGAAGTCAATTTCAATATTTAAAACTATCAAGCATCAATTTAATTATTATAAATAGGTTTTATAAGTGACAACGAAAATAGTCTTTGTCGTTGATTTCATATTCAAATATAAAATTTTATATACATGTAAAAAGTATTTCATAGGCAAGTAAGGCTAGTTTTAAAGTGATGAACGATCTTACTAATAGTTATCATATAGCTTATAAGAAAAATTTATTTAAAAGCAATCTCATTGAGTAAATCAATTTTAAGGAATATTTGGGACACATAGTATGTATTCATTCTGTGCAAGCATACTATGTTTCTTTTAACGTATTTTAACATTTACAGTGACATTAGTTTATACTTTATTCACAATTGTTTCGAGACAACAATTAATAATTCGAAGATTGTACACACTTTGCAATGTTGAATTGTGCTTAGATTTATATGATCAATTCAATTTAAGAAAATTTTGGTACCATAACAATAACTTTCATACATTAATAAGAAATTACAGCTTGCTTAACGTCAAGGTCTTTATGAAAAAAATGTATGGCATACGGAATATGAACACCGGGATTAAATATGGTAGTTATCATATTAAATAAGGAAATAACCCAAAATTTGTATATTCAATAAAAACAGGTCAGACTTCCAAGTATGTTACTCTATTCTAATATTTACCTCTAGAGTATATGCCTAAACCGCGTGTTTAGTTTACACAAAGAATGAACATGTTCGTTTAACTGACAAAATTAGAGTTAGATTATTTCCCCCAATTTCATATTTTCATCCATAAATTGCTGAAAGAAAGATAGCAAAAATACATTCCACAAAAATAATTATACGTCTCTTTCCTGTTTTAGGCTAACAGCAAAAAATAAACAGTTTCGTCTCAAATAATATGTATCATAATTATAATTCCTATCACCAGTATAAAACAAAGGTTTATGTTGGTAAGACAAGACGCTACGGTTTATTCTTGATGGGATTTACTGCAGGGTGTGTATTTACAACAAAGTGTTGTCCATTTATGACACATTCAATCATACTATTCCTAAATTCAAATAACTTTTCTCTAAATTTACGTTAAATTAGACAACGAAAATTAAGTATTGTCAAGATAGAGGGCGTTAAATGTAAGTCTGATCGGGAAAAAAACACATGGAATGTGATTATTTGTTATATTATTTCATAATAGTATACGGCCAATTATACAATTCAAGGTAATTATAAAGTAAAAGCATTTGTGTAGTTTTAAATTTTCATTACTTACGTTCTATATGTCATCAAAGCGATACGAACGCGGAAAATCGGAACAATAATGTAATTTACAATGTCTATAACGTATTGATTTATTTTTTTTCCAGTCAAGAAATAAATATGTTATTATTTTTTATGCACAACAAGAATGAATCAAATGGCCGAATGAAAGACGAGTCCTCTATGCCAAAATCCTTCATTCTTGAACAAATACCATGAAATCTGATAACTGCTAGTGTTTACTTGTGTACATTCGGAACCATGTGAGCATTCTCAGTGTTCGGCAGATTCTAAATTGAAATGGATGTATAGTAGCAAGTGGGTTACTAAACATATGTATTACATTGATCAAATATTATTTCATGGAGACACAGACTAGGATAACTAATGCTATTTAAGATATTGATAAAAATCAACTGATAAATGTATTTCTAGAACTTCAGAATTGAATCTCGTTATAAGCGTAAACTTGATAGAAGTTAATGGTATTTTTTAGATTGAACTTATTCACAAATAAATCACGTATAGAACGGAAGATTAAAAAAATAATACTGCACAGGGACTTGATGATGACGGTGTATACTTTATTAAAATAATACATTCTACGATAAATTATTTCGATGATACGAGGATGTTCGAATATTTATTTAGATGGCAACGAATTACCTTTTATTAAATTTACCCTAGAATAAATACCGTTTTATACTGGAATAAAAGTATCATTGGTGGTTTTTATCGTAAAATATAATCTTAAAGTAAATTAATATCATCAAATAAATATTGCCGAAAAATGTGTATAAACAAGTTTTTGCATACCATGAACAACTCGTGTGATTTTATAATTATATTTTGCACCGAATTGCTCATCTAAGAGGTTTTTTCTCTACATGCTCGTAGTACCAACTGTGCAATTCAAACCATAGTCAAATAGAGTAACTTTAATGTATAAATCGCGGTTATTTATTGATGAATCTATTTCATAATTATTTCTTTGCAAGTATAATATAAATCAAAATTATTATTTTAGAGATACAAAAATGCAGCCATATATAAACATTATTCCTCTAATAAATGTAAATAGGTAATTTTACAACTTTAAATATTAATAAATAGCACTTCATCATAAGTATCCGAGTATAAAAATAACCAAATAAAAGATGCGAGTATGAAGAACGTTGAAGGTAATGTTAAACAAATATATAATATAATTCAGTCAAATGCGTATAAGTTTGCGTTTCTTTTTACTTGAATTAAGAAAACTCATTCACTAGCTCGAAGTTTAGTCATACAAAATTGTCGAAAATAAATGTCGTTATTGTTCGAACATAAATGAATATCAGAGTCATTATGTGGTAACCATTAATAAATTGTATTATAACATCAAGTTTAAAACGGGGGAAAGATATGAAATTACCAACTAAAGTGCAAACGAAATACGCACAAAATATAAATATTCACTTTTGCAGAACTGAAAGCTATTGATTACATGAAAGGAGCCAAAGAATACTTTTCATCATTGCCTTATTCAATACTAAAGTGCTGCAGATAAAGAAAGAAGAAAGTGTCCTGAAGTTCAGCACATTTAAGCATTGGACTCTTTAAGGTCTTGTAACCTGGCTAATTGATGCGGCTCCAATTCGTCCGGAATACTTGCCCTTCCCCCTTGGACTTGTTTTGGTGGTGATTGTCTTCCGTCAAGAGGTTCTGTAGTATTTTCTTCCACGGGTGATTCGACTACGTCGGGTGGTTCTTGTATCGGTTCTTCTGGTTCAGGTTGACACTTTTGGTCTATTTCTTTCTTTTCTTCCTTTTCCTTTTTTCCTTTTTTGTCTCCTTTTATTTTTTTGGTTTCTTCCTCAGAGGTTTCTTCATCCTCATTATTTTCCGTGGGTGGAAAAGACTGCTCTGGTTCCTCCATCATGGGAGTGGCAGCCGTTATAACTATTTGTGCTACACCGAGTCCAAAGTCTGGATCAGAACTTTCGGCTGGTTCCTCTTTCACTGTTTCTGGTTCTGGTTCTTGTTCGTCTTCCTACAAAGTCGATAATTTAGTTTATTCATTACTTCGATTTAGATTCCAGCCAATCAGGATCAATTAGTTGGTTGGTATTACAGTGAAGGCTCGCTTATGCTGCTTGATATTTCGTTTACGAGTAGTACTTTTACTTTCATTGCATACTAAAGTTTGCATCAGATTGTTTTATATTGGTCATAACAAATCAACATAAATAAAAATAGCAAGTATTTGTTCATTTAAAAATCCCAAATATGTTAAGTATTAACTATGGTGACCAGATGTTAGTAATTGTATTATTTTAATTAAAATGGATTATATTAGAAGTTGTATTTCAAAACTAAAAAAAAATGTGTTTTTCTTTGAAGATGTAAAGTAAGCAACATAAAAGAAAATAATACAAAAATACATGAAATGTTTACCTTGTCATCTACAATCAACGTAGGTGCTTCTTTCAATGGTCGCATGAAAAAGAAATAAGATTCAAAAAACATCTGTGGGTAAATAACATGTCGATTATACATAAACGACTAAAGACAAATACTGTTTTGAAAAAATGCAACTAGTGTAAATTTGACAAATTCAATTTGAATTTAACGCGGCTTTTAGTGAACAAAATCATTCTGGAAAGAGTTCTTTCTCTTCAGTGAAAAATTTACTATAGAACGTGTCGACTCGAGGTGCCCCTAAAAGTATGATATTTACGTATTTAGATATAATAATATTATATTCTCGGAAAACGCTCTGTGACCGGCTATATACACGTAGACTTGATTGTGAAGCTATGCTGATCTAAGCATATTTACATAATATTATTTGTATTACTTGGAATAGTTGAACAACCGTAAACAAATTTACGATTCGTACTCGTAGTAATTATTTTATTTAAATCATATGTCGTACTATGAATACTCCTTACCTGTAATTGCGATTTGAGGCGCTTGTTGGGATTTCTGCTGGAACTGCGTGCAGTATTGCTGCTGTTGGTCTTGACTCAATTCCAAGTTGAAGGAATCTTCCTCTTCTTCTGTCAATGGAGGTGGAGGTGGAGGGGGCATCGATGGAGCCTTACTTTCCATTTGAGCCGCATTTTCCACTAGCGAAATGGCCGAAACAAACAATTAATATGTTCACAATATTAGAATAGGGATTGAAAACCGATGAAATAACGTCTTTGCGGTTAAATGGTATTAAGTAAAACCTCGCGTTACTTTCACTATATACTTGAAATAGTGATACTTTTGAAGTAAGCTATAGTAATGAGTATTTCAAATGAGGGTAAAAAAGTTTTTTGAATTATTAACACAGCCCTTCTTTGGTTTTCAAAGTTTTGTCTAAATTTCAAACTTTCTTTAGTGTCCACTTATATTTTTCATGTCACATTTTCTTCAACTAAATTAGTATTTTAATGTCGCTTAAAAAAAAGTCAAACTCTAATTACAATGTTCATTATGATTCTTTGAAATTCGGTGATATTTTATTAAAAAAATCGTATAACTTTAACTTGAATATTTTTAAACTTCAAAAAGTATTGGTTAAAAATAAAGCAATGTTTTACTCAAATATTCGTAGTGTTAGATTAGACCAGTTGATTTGAATAAAAAATTAAATGGAGTTTTTAAATGATAATTTGACTTGTCCTCTACAATTATTTAGAAATAAACTCGTAGTTATTAAAATATCGATTTTAAGCAAAATAATATCAATTTATTTCCTGTTACATTTACATAATTAACTACTTAATGTTTCAGAAATATACTCGTAAATGTTTTAGAAATAAGACATTCGTTTTTTACTGTTCATAATATTTTAAGGAAATCGATTGTCAATTTGCTCGGATGATATATTTTGCGAAAATTTTATGATTAAAATTTCGCAATATAAAAATATTCAATTCACTTACTCAAACAGATTTATACTGATTTGAAATAAATGTTAGCTTATTAATATTTTTTTGAGAATATTCAAACAAAAAAACGCAAAGCTTGAAAAAAAAACAATTTTGTCGCAAAAAAGTATTCACGTTTTGTTTTATAAAGAAAAGGAGTTAAACTAATTTTATTATGTATATATAATAAGAGGTTAACTGTATATGTCTTTAATTTCCAAAATAATTTATTTGCAACATGTTAAAAGGACCAAAAATAATAAGGTTTGATCATACAAGCTGATTAAAATCTGATGCACATTCTCTGAATGCTTTACTTAACATTTAACTGGATAAGGCATCCAAAAAATAATTCTACTATGGAGTTTTTGTGAAATGAGTAAATCTAAAGTTTTTAAATTGTTACATTTAAAATCGAAAAATATTTTTTTTAAATGTTTTTTGTCACTGTTTATAATATCGAAATGTAGATAAAATTCAATAAAAGTATACAGTTAAATATTTGGTAATGAAAATATAATTCGATCACTCGTTTGTAACGTTTGTAACACAATGTTACAATGAACTTCGGGTTTATTTATTTTTTGTGATGATATTTTTATTTTGAAAAACGCAAATAACATTTTTAGCTCTATTCAGTCAGAAACGGTAAATTGCAAACTAAAAATAACATTTAACCGGCATTGATTGTTAATCTACTTTAATGGGAACGGTTTCTCCTTTATAGAATATTTTTATATGCTTATAAAATATCTACGCTTTGGTAACATTAAGAAGGCTCTACACTGTATTGTTTTACTACAAGTAGCTATCTTGCGAATACGTGTTTTAATATTATTATTTTTTTGCGAGTAGTATAAAAAACGTAAAAATGGTGTTTGTCAGGATTTCCGAATAAAAGAGGTGAACAATCATCACAAGATAATAATAAGCTTTTCATATAACTATCAAAGATACATGGTATACCAAATGATTGTCACGAGTACTCTTTAATATTAAAAGAGGTGAACAATCATCACAAGATAATAATAAGCTTTTCATATAACTATCAAAGATACATGGTATACCAAATGATTGTCACGAGTACTCTTTAATATTAAAAGAGGTGAACAATCATCATAAGATAATAATAAGCTTTTCATATAACTATCAAAGATACATGGTATACCAAATGATTGTCACGAGTACTCTTTAATATTAAAAGAGGTGAACAATCATCACAAGATAATAATAAGCTTTTCATATACGTAGATGATCTTGAACTTGCAATGCAGAGTAACGGATAAGAAGAAATCGAGGTGCCGAAACAGCTAACATTAAAAGAGCTGAATATTTATCACTCCAATCAAACCAACAATTAAATTAGCACTTTTCATCTGCGCAACTGACAAACGGCACGGGAACTCAATACGAAGCGGGAGGAAACCAAACTTTAGCACTATGCCTCCCTAAAAAAACCTGCGATTCACTTTGGACCGATGCGCGATGGTTCGATTATAGAACCCACCGTTGCAATAGAAAATCTTCTCTAATAACAATCTCACGAGTCAATTGGATCAATTGGGGCGCACAGTCAAACATCATACGAACCTCAGGGCTGGTTATTTCTTTCTATTGTAACTTAACGAATATGATATACAATAAGGAGCATTTCTACTCATGCAAAGCAGATAGTTTTTAAATTAAACGAAACAAGTTGCCGGATGTCTCAGATCAACCGAATTCTGAAAAAAAGCTGGTTATTGAAAACTAACAGTATTACCAACCAAACATCTTTCGTAGTTTGTGAATAATCCGGAATACGAAAATATATATACGAGTATAATGAATGATTAAATAATAATTCCCTTTATGTTTTCGATAACCCAGAGCGTGATATTTTATTACAAAATAGCATAATACATGTGATTTCTTTATAACATTATTATTAAATATGCGTTGCAAATCCGCAATAACTGTTATACGGAATTTATATCTAACATACGGTTGATTGAAGTCAGCATTTGAATAATATTGATAATTTAACGATTTCATTTGTACAACACAAAATATATTATTGTACTTACTTCATTTCAATCAGTCTTAAGGTAGATATAAATTTAGGGCAAACGAGTCGTTAAACTTCAAAACCCGCTCTGGATTTATTTTTCACACATAACAAACTAACATATAGTTTTAATATTTTGTTTTTTAATTACAAAATGTTTATGAAAATTATATTCTTTTGCAAAAAAAATCATTTAGTTAAGGCCTACAAATTATCGTCAAGTTTTATATTTATTTTTTAAATTTAGCGTCCAGAACGAGTTATGTTACTCGACGACTCTAATTGATGTATCAAGCCGCTCGCTGTTGAGCGCAAGCAAAAGAGATGAAGGTGTTAAATGGTACTCACATTCATCGTAATGGGCATCCCCATTAGCGGTCGGTGGTTGGTCCTGGCAAGGAGTGGCCTGTGTGACGATCAGCGCGGCTGGCGGAACCATCAGCCCGGGTGGAGTCGCCGAGGGCGGGGCAGAGCTTGGTGGTGTCCAATCGTCCCCACCAGTTAAGGGTTCGCCGTTCTGTTTCAATAAAATTTTTGCTTCAGATTTCAGTGTTCTCGGTTATGTTCAAAGCTTTCACGGTTATTTTCTTCTCATAATCGCCCTTTATCTGACCTGAGTACTGAGGTTTCGAGAATGTTGTGGCATTCATCTTTGTGGCATATTGAAAATCAACTCCGCAAATATTTGTTCTGCATTGTAGTTAAAGACACTCAAATTTTGCAATAATATAATTTCACCTGTTTCATATATTTATTTTTATTTGTTAATTTTACTTTTGATACAGGTTTAACCCAATTACATCAAATGACAAGAAATAAAAATGAATAAATAAAAGTCTAAATATAGTGTCGTATAATGACAACAGGAACAATGATACACATGATTCTCTGTGATTTGACTCAGATATGCCTACAAAGTTTATTATGGGATTTAATCCTTATTTATCCAACCGAGACATGAAAAATATCCATATCGGAAAATTAATTTATAAATCCAAAGTCATGGTGATAGAAAAGTGTGAAAGGAAAACTAAATACGATATATGGGTGAGTGATGAAAGATTAGAGCAAGTCGAAGAATTTTACTTTTTACAATAGGTAATATTTACGCAGATTATGGAAGAGTTACGAGAGATATTTAACGGCGTATAGCGATAAGTAACAAAGTCAATGGGGTATTAAAACATACTTACTTGAATTGGACAGTGTCAAAATTTCCTAAAATGATAGTCCACTGCAGTATTTTAGTACCAACTTTGATGTATGGGAGTGAAACGTGGACGTGGAAAAGATTAAAAAGACGAATAAATGCTGCAGAACTGCATGTACTTAGAATAATCCATGGGGTGACAATGTATGACAGAATATAGAATGAAGTGATTAGAGAGAAGTATGAACTTGAGGCTGATGTGTTGAGCAAGATGAAGAAGAGCACTCTAAGATGGTTTGTGCACACGGAACGATAATGAAGAAAGACTAACAAAATAAATATACAGTGCAAATGTGAATGCAACGCATAGTAGAGGAAGGCCAAGAAAAGTATGGCTGGATCGAATGTATGATATTAAGAAATATAGAAATCGTAGGAGCTGTATGAGAAGGTTTATGAATGTAGAAGAGACAAAAAATGTGTGTCACGATAGGAAATTCTGACGCTCTCTACTTCCTGCTTATTCCGATAGGGAGACGGCGTGATGGTATGTATTAAGGTCAATCCGTGTGCGATTAGTGATGCTCTTAACAGCTCAGTTTGTGAATACGGCTCTAACAATCTTATTAATTTACGATTGCGAAAATAACTGTCCAGTACTTAAAACAAAAGCTTGTCAATTAACAAAGCGTTTGCTATTTTTTTTGTTGTCAATTTACTCGTATGTATGATATGTGTAGACAGGTACGTATGAGAATATCTCTGTCAACGCAACGTTTAAGGAGTAATATCCAAGTACAAGTACATCCGATAAAAATGTTGGATAGAGCCATGGATAAATAATAAAGGTGTCGCAGAAATTTCTTTTAGATTCGCTCATCTATCAGGGAGTTCTGGATTCTTCTCGTCATCTATCTCATGTTTCCACGATCATTCATCATTATCATATCATTCACTTTTGGATTCGCTCATCTATCAGGGAGTTCTGGATTCTTCTCGTCATCTATCTCATGTATACACGATCATTCATCATTATCATATCATTCACTTTTGGATTCGCTCATCTATCAGGGAGTTCTGGATTCTTCTCGTCATCTATCTCATGTATACACGATCATTCATAATTATCATATCATTCACTTTTGGATTCGCTCACCTATCAGGGAGTTCTGGATTCTTCTCGTCATCTATCTCATGTATACACGATCATTCATCATTATCATATCATTCACTTTTGGATTCGCTCATCTATCAGGGAGTTCTGGATTCTTCTCGTCATCTATCTCATGTATACACGATCATTCATAATTATCATATCATTCACTTTTGGATTCACTCACCTATCAGGGAATTCTGGATTATTCTCGTCATCTATCTCATGTATACACGATCATTCATCATTATCATATCATTCACTTTTGGATTCGCTCATCTATCAGGGAGTTCTGGATTCTTCTCGTCATCTATCTCATGTATACACGATCATTCATAATTATCATATCATTCACTTTTGGATTCGCTCACCTATCAGGGAGTTCTGGATTCTTCTCGTCATCTATCTCATGTATACACGATCATTCATCATTATCATATCATTCACTTTTTGCTCTTCTCATTTCGAAGGAGTAATTTAAACTTTAAAAATATAATAAGAAATCTTATTAATTTTCTCTTAAAATTAACACTTTAAGTCCCGATCAAAAGTATGACAACCTTTCAAAGAACGGCATGTTTTGAGAAATTCTGATTTTTGTGAAGGAAATTTTCTAAAACGATTTTACTAAAATTGATCTATCTACGTAAATATTAGGAATATTGTAATGAAACTTTGTATATTTAAAATAATTTGATAATTTAGCTCATATTGTCATTTATGGAAAGCTACATCACATTTCTTACACGTGAACACCGGTTCTCATACCTTGCAAGTTCTGCAGGGTATTTTCTATCAGTTGATGGAATAAATATCAACACACGTTCTTTGACAATCTGTTTGGAGGGTCCTGGAGATCTCGGATCCGGAGACTGTAGTTGATCTTCAGATCCATATGTGATAATCTTCAAAATCTGACATTTCACTGCGCACTGATGACGTGACGTCAGAATTTCCATCATAAATCATCTCATGCATATTTATATTATCTGTCCATTATCATGGACAAAAGTATATGTAAGAATCATAGAGCTATCGTTTGAAGGTAGAATTGTTTGCCAAAATATTTGCTAGATGCTAGTATTATGTCCTTTTTTAGAAGAGCTATCGATTACTTAAAAACACGGGACCGGGATTCAACGCAAATCTAGTTTATCACGTTACAACACGGAATCGGGATACAAAGTGTTAAGAAGTATAAGTACTTCTTAACACTTTGTATCCCGATTCTGTGTTTTAACGTGATAAACTAGATTTGCGTTGAATGCTACATATTTTCAACTTTTCTCTATGGAATGGAGGCTTGGACACAGAATCAGGAAATAATTTTGAGATGCAGATTAGACGTATTCTCAAAATTCCACTTACAAATTGTATTACAAATGTGGAAGAGCTTATTAGTATGCATTAAATACCGAAACTGCTGAAACTGTGAAGATTCACGACTTCCAGTATCTCGGTTACATAATGAGACACTATAACAAACCTGGATATAATTATGCAAAAAGAACCTAGTCCACATTTTACCTGATCTAAAATAATTGAAGAAATATCTTGCTGCTGTGTATGGGCTTATATGTAACAAAAAATTTATATAATTTTACCATAAAAAATCATTTAATTGATTTGATAGTTTTACACAAACAGGATTTTTTTAAAACTTCAATGTAAAATGTTCAAATTGGATGGGTTGTTGCCAAAGGGCGAAAGATTTACACTTGAATTTTATACATGTTTCCAGTATTGGATGAAAGATTTAGATTTGGACTTTGCACAATGTTTCCAGTGTTGAGTAAAAGATTTAGATTGGGACTTTATACAATGTTTCCAGTATTGGATGAAATATTTCGATTTGGACTTTGCACAATGTTTCCAGTGTTGAGTGAAAGATTTAGATTTGCACTTTATACAATGTTTCCAGTATTGGATGAAAGATTTAGATTTGGATTTTATACAATGTTTCCAGTATTGAGTGAAAGATTTCCATTTGAAATTTAAACAATGGCAATAAAATAAACACAAATTTTGAAAACGTTCAAAACATGAATCACTTGATGATTTAAATGTGGTATAACAAATATAGCAATTTCATCTGCGACTAGGAGATTGGAGGGGATAATTGGAAGAAGGGTAATAGTAGAACCAAGAAACACAATGTCACTGAAAGGGAATATAAGGATTGATAACCTCCGTAGCCTAATTGGTAAGATGCCTGTTTTTCGAGCCGCAGATTATAGGTTCGATTCTCGTTGTTCCACAATTTAAAAAAACTATTAATTTACTTTTCACTTCAGGCCTCTTTGACCACTTTATGGTTGGATGACGGAAATTGCTACATGGCAATATACCTACCAGGTTGTACTATATACAACGAAAGCGATACAATTGGCATAAAACGCCTCCACTCATTCCGGTTTGTAGTCCGGAACTATTTTCCTTTCATTATGATTTATGAACATTTTCAAATCTAAGCAAAAAGGTAATGACAACGACTCACTTCATCGCTTTCTTCTACGACGAGCGACGGGAAGTTTCCAATGCACCCATCGACCTCCCCTCGCCACCAGCCGTCGTCCACATCGTGAGCGCACTTGTTCAGGATCTGTATAACCTATGAAAACATATTTTTCATTAAATAACGATATATAGACACTTAAAACCTATTCAACGTAGTGTAATGTATGATTTATGCGCGGGGTTACACTTGGAAAGTTTTCAGAAGAAAAATTACCTTGATTCAAGTCATTAGGATGGCTCAAGATCACTAAACAGTGCCAGATAATAGAGACCAAATAGTCCAACCTTAACACTAAATAATAAATGTTAACCTTTTTTCTACTGAAAAATTAGTATATGAAGTGGAACTTCGTACAAATTTGTCCTTTCTTATTTTTTTTTCGTACACCTTTTTTATTGATTTTTTTTCATTAACCCATCAAGCGTGTACTCCGGCATTATACAGACATAAATAAATGTAACAAAAATTACATTTTAAATTTAGATAATGAATAAAAGTTTATAAATATTTTTCACATATTAAAATACATGAAATAATAAAAAATAAACCATATGCACATTAAAGCGGTAAATTAAAATATAATTGTAACACAAATAAATGTAAAAACAAATATGTTTAAAATATAATATAATCATTTTGTTAACTTTTGTTCTAAGAAATAATTTTATAGATTTGGATGGTATAAACACATTAAAAAGGCTGAAATATTAATTGGCAGTGGAATGTCAACATTTGGAAATGAAAAATAAAAATAGGAAAAATATATAAGAATTGCAGTTGAAAAACTATATTGACGTCCTCTTGAAGACCACACAAACAGGAATTCTAAACACAAATTTTGGATAACTGAGATTTTTTAAAACAGTGACCATGACGCATAACACGGTGAAGCTATCGAGAATGTATCCAAAGTAAAATTATAAAAACAAGGATGTCTTTTAATTGACGTTTGAATATTGTAACAAAAATTTTCTTGAACTAGTCTCTCATTCACTGAACCTGTTGGTAGCTTTCTTACGAGTAAATAAGGGAGTCACGTGGTTTAATTACCTTACTTTAAAGTTTAGAGCGTTTGAAGTCAGATCCTAAACATAAATATTTAGGCCGGACTATGAATTCCGGCCTTAATCATCACTATCATCAATCAAATATATTTGATAATCCTTAAGTTAGACACACTACAAACAAATTATATTATCTCTCGGATTTGTCAGATATTGAATTCCGCAGTCACCATATGTACTAGATATGACCCCTTCAACATTTTTCTGTTCCTGAAGATGAAGAAGCCATTGAAAGGGCAACGTCTTGCGACCATATTGGAGACAATGCCCAAATCGCTGGATGAACTAAAGGCTATCCCAAAAAGTGCGTTCCACAAATGTTTTGCGGATTGGAAAAAACGTTAGCAAAAGTTTCTTTCATCTTGTGTGGGCTTTGAAGGGGGCACTATTAATTTTAATAATTAAATAATTACTTTTTGATAAAAAATCAATTTCTCGTTATTTTTTTTATCAAACACGAGTATTTATTAAAGGGACTATTTTTATTTTATTTCAACGGGCAAATAAACTTTTTGATATAAAGGATTACTAAAAAACAAATGAAATTCAACGTTGACATGTTAACAGTGCAGTGCTACAGAAAACAATTCGATTGGATTAGACAAACTAAACACAACAATGCAAACCCTTACTACTCAATTTATCCTGTAAATGACAATTTATTCAAATTTCTTTGATAATTAGTCAAAGTCATATATTCCATACAATGCCCATATTGATTGCCCTATCTATGTACATAGTATTGACACGCGGAAGCTGTATAAATAATTTGTTGTAACTATTTGATTATAAGATAAAATATTTTGGCTGAAACTTGAGAAACATTGAATTATTTCAATGTTTCCTCCATTATCAACAAATCTTTTAGAACTGCTTTCTATTCCTTCCCTAGGGTGATTATCTCTATCAAGCGATCCATATCATTTTGATCGTTTCCCATCTTCAAAACATAATATTTTCTTTCTTCGTTTTTAGGCGGGTGCTACGTGCAGTTTTTTACTCGATTAAAAATATTTTCTAGGATTTCATCTAATATAAGGATGCAATGAAAATACATTACCTGCCCCTCTTCAAAGGAGAGTTCGTCCGGCGCAGTTGCCTCGTAATCGTAAAGCGCGCAGCAGTATTGGGCCGGCTCCCCTTCGCGCTCGCGCTGCCCGTTCAGCTGTGCGGGCTGCTGGGTCGCCGCGGCCGGCTTGCTGGCCAGGGGTGCGGATATCACCGAGATCTGGTCCGGCGACTGCGCCGTGTCCGGGTCCGGGTCCTCGCCGTCCACCGTGTAGTCCACGGAGGAGAACGAGATCTGGGTCACTAGTCCCGGCGTCGAAGCATTCTTTGTACAAAAATATTTTGTTACTAGTACAGAAAGTAATTTGATTTATTCCTTTAAAAAATACATGTTTTTTTTATCTGAACACTGGTATACGAAAGTGAGTCAATTAATATCCGGATAGTATTTAAACAGCCATCTGAAGAAAGCGACGAGCATTTCACGTAGCAATCGCAATACAGGGTATCATTTACGGAGGAACCAAGGAATGTTTATTACTTCAATAATCACCTCAAGCCCAACCCTGCTAAATCTTAAATATGCGTTTTCCACTTGTGTATGGTAAAGATAAGCGGTACTGGAACTGAATATGTGGTAGGAAGGAACCAAACTTCAGCACTGCCTCAAACCAAAATACTTGGGAATCACTTAAGACCGAGGTCTCAATTATAGAGTCTACTGTTAACACACTAAACAGAAAATCTCCACAAGGGACAACCTCCTGCGTAAATTAACTAGGTCATTATGGAGCAGTAGGCGAATATTGAGCATTTTAGCCCATGCAAAGCAGATAGATATTGCATTAAACGAAACATGTCATCTTATTGCTAAATGTCTCAAACCAATCCCAATAGAAAGTTTTACATACTTGCTGGGATACCTCCTCCAGACGCATTGTATGCAGGAATGAGAACATAAATAATTTATTGGTTTCAAGCACTTTATAAATGGTCAAATACCATCACAGCCAAGACTGAGATCACGCAGGAGTTTTATGATGACATCCGACTCACTCGAAAGCTCTCCGGAATGTGAGCGATTCCTGGACAGCTAGAACTGAAAGATTACGGATATATGACAGATGCTTCTTTTTTCTGGACTGATAGGATATATTATAGGTTTGATGTTATCAATACAATTAGAATTTAATGGAATTTAAACAATTACAAAAATTGCTTTTCGATCTAGCACTTTTTCTTTGAAACACATTTGATTATTGGATGCAGAAGTTTCGGTATATTTCAATAAAATGATTTCGGTTAAAATGTAAGGCAGTATCTTTTTCTTTGTTTAGGTGTTAAACATTATCTTCTACTTTCTAATAGATGTATTAAATTAATCAAATAAGTGATAGTCCAAAGGAGCCAAGTCCGAACTATAATAGGAATATTTCAATGACTGATTTCTTGCAGTACAAAAGGATATTTTAAGGATCAAAGTACTCTCTTTGTCTAAACCTGCATAGAAACATTAAAAATTTGGAGCTGATGCATTCCTGTCAACAGAGTTGAAAAGTTTTAGTGTTTGGGTGCCACAATTCGTCGTCGTCATCGTTGCTGGGTCTCCTAGTCCAGGATCCTCTTGCCATTCCAACGTCAATTCAGTTGGAAAACGAAGCTGTGTCGTGGATTTTGTTTTTTAGCATCTACATTCTGCCTGCTTTAGATACCTTAGAAGGATATGGATGTCATGGAAGGGTATGGAACAGATACCTTAGAAGGATATGGATGTCAGGTGGTACGACTAAGTGACGAATTTCACGGCTCATCATCGGACACCGAAGAAGTCTATAATCACCATAATGTAACTGAGACGCTAATGGTAGCCAGGCTACGTGTTGTGTGTGCTGCTCGGTAGCTGATCAAGATCTGCGCTGTTTTATCAATACGAGGAGATTCACAATGTCGGCCTGAAATGAAAGAATGTAGGCATGTGGGCCGTCCTTAACGGAGGCGTTTAATGGTATCCTTGTATTTCTGATGGAACATATAGGGTGATGGTAGTAACGATGACTAAGGATTAAGAATTAGAAAATAAGTACAAACTAACAAAATAAGTACGATTGTGTCGAATCGAAATTTGTTCTAGAAAGCGGAGGCAGCGGGTTTCAACGGCGAGTAGTTTGTATTTTAGTTACGCTCGACAGTTATATCCATACCCAAGATAAATAATTCACTTTCGTTTAAATTTTCGAATATGTATACATGCATTTGAAAATAATAAGGAATGCTCAAAATGAAGTCTCCTAACACGAGCATATTACGAAAATTTCATTAATTAATATTTTTGTGTATACAATGGCGAAGTAAATTTGTGTTGAGGATTCAAATGTCATAAAAAAATTATTTCATTTGTGTTAAATGTACTTGAAATTTCCAAGTACAGATCAATTTTACGAAATAAATTAAAAATATAGATTTACTAAAAAAATATACGCAATTAAACATAATAAATAACTTTAAAAAACTCGTAAAAAGAGCAAAATATTGAATCTAACTGTAAATATATATACTTAATACTCGTAATATAGTGACATTTAACATATAACTATTA
Organism: Odontocerum albicorne; assembly: GCA_949825065.1. NCBI lineage: Eukaryota > Metazoa > Arthropoda > Insecta > Trichoptera > Odontoceridae > Odontocerum > Odontocerum albicorne. Next base: position 41,748,700 of record OX463843.1, on the reverse strand, counting down.
TATCATTTTGGATCTAACTGTAAATATATATACTTAATACTCGTAATATAGTGACATTAAACATATAACTATTATATCATTTTGAATCTAACTGTAAATATATATACTTAATACTCGTAATATAGTGACATTAAACATATAACTATTATATCATTTTGGATCTAACTGTAAATATATATACTTAATACTCGTAATATAGTGACATTAAACATATAACTATTATATCATTTTGAATCTAACTGTAAATATATATACTTAATACTCGTAATATAGTGACATTAAACATATAACTATTATATCATTTTGGATCTAACTGTAAATATATATACTTAATACTCGTAATATAGTGACATTAAACATATAACTATTATATCATTTTGGATCTAACTGTAAATATATATACTTAATACTCGTAATATAGTGACATTAAACATATAACTATTATATCATTTTGAATCTAACTGTAAATATATATACTTAATACTCGTAATATAGTGACATTAAACATATAACTATTATATCATTTTGGGTCTAACTGTAAATATATATACTTAATACTCGTAATATAGTGACATTAAACATATAACTATTATATCATTTTGAATCTAACTGTAAATATGTATACTTAATACTCGTAATATAGTGACATTAAACATATAACTATTATATCATTTTGGGTCTAACTGTAAATATATATATACTTAATACTCGTAATATAGTGACATTAAACATATAACTATTATATCATTTTGGGTCTAACTGTAAATATATATATACTTAATACTCGTAATATAGTGACATTAAACATATAACTATTATATCATTTTGGGTCTAACTGTAAATATATATATACTTAATACTCGTAATATAGTGACATTAAACATATAACTATTATATCATTTTGATAGATTTTTACAACATAAATCAAATAAAATTTAGAGAAACAAATAAATAAATTGAAAATCGTTGTCCAATATTTAAAAAATGGCGGAACCCATTAACTTTTTGAAATATTTATTTTAAAGTGTTTAATATTTTAGACATGTGTTATTTCTAATAAGGTAGTCTATCCTATAAATTAATGGTTTCTGGTTTTTTTTTCTAGGCAAATAATAACTTCTTCTTTATGAAATTTGCTCTATAAATCCACAAACAATCAAATTAATTATTTAAAAAAATAAAACAAATAAAAATGAATTTGGCTATCCATGTAAAAATATAACTTGATTCTTTAGTTTTATGTTTTTGAATATCACTTATTCTTACTTAATAAAGTTAGTTTTATTTACAAAATACTCGTACTATAAACCTTAAGTGAATGAATAAAAGTGGATTTCTTTAAACTTGCTATTGATGATACTAGATGAATTAAAATACAATATATATATATATATATATATATATATATATATATATATATATATATATATATATATATATATATATATATATATATATATATATATATATATATATATATATATATATATATATATATATATATATATATATATATATATATATATATATATATATATATAAAAGAAAGAAATACATACGAATATATCTCATGAATTGAAAAAATAATAGAGATGAATAATTTCGATAGTTTAAAGGCCTATATGAATGTACGTACGAGATACCTTAAAGGCCTGTATGAATGT
>OX463843.1:41690615-41745615 GCA_949825065.1 Odontocerum albicorne | reverse complement strand
GATAAGTCAGCTCATCTTCGAAATATTTAGAAAGTTGCTCGTTACATACATATCATAACACCATTTCCCTCTCGGGGTAGGCAGAGGGCAAAACACTCGACTTTCCTTTCTCGATACACATCCTTAGCCTCTCCTGCATCCATGCACATACCACTTCTTTCCACATTTCCTTCTTTTAGAATCATTCACTTGATCAAACCATACTTTCCTTGGCCTTCTCACAAGCGTTTCACTCACGTCTGCACTATATATCTATTTTGTTAATCTTCATTCATACGTTCCACATGCCCCAACCATTCAGTGTGCTCTTCTTCATCAGCATCTCCTTCATATGGCTATATGCAACGAGTGGTAGTTTTCTGTAACATTAACATATTTAGCCATCTCAGCTTTGGAATCCACACTCTCTTATGCCACATTGAATCTCTAAACAACGCATTCCTTGGAGGGTCAATGTCTTGTATGCAGGGTATGGTAAGTTCCCAAGCCATCAGTCTTGCTCTTATGGTTCTTCCCATGAGCATTTTCATTAATTAAACCATATATTCAGTCAACAATATTTCGTTAAAAGCTATCAAGAACACTTTTATCCCATTTTGTTCGGGTATCTGATGCCAAAGTAGCATTGTCATAAAATTGTGCCAAAATAACATAGATTTGCACAGTTGTTAACAAAGTTTACTTGTGAAATAAGCTACACAGAAGCCCACATCTTGAAAATTACTAAACCAATTTAAACCCGAGATGTAGGTCTTGAACCTAGGCACACAACTTACTGGCTTTGTTTTGGCCTAGTTCACTAAGTCCCATTTTCCTTACAGATGCTTCTAATGCCAGAAATAACTCCTGGAGTGCTTACTCAGTTGTACACACTCATTATGTGATGGCAATAATTATAAGAGTCTGGCATCTTGTATCTTTTCCAATGCTATGTTGAAAAAGAAACATGCCAGAGCATCTCCCTTTCTCAGCCTGTTAATTCTCAAGTGAATTGGATACATTAGTCTGGTTACTGGCACGGCAAAGCAGACACGGTGAATTGCACCATATCTGAGTTTCTTCGAGATATTTAGTTCTCTCATTGTTTGGTATAGAGCATTTCCCTTGATGCTGTCATATGCAACATTAAATTTTATAAATAAGTGGGAGTCTAAATTAAACTCGACAGTTTTTTTGCAGCATTTGCCGAAGTGTGAAGATTTAGTTTACATTTGTTCTATGTCGAAATCCTACTTGGAAGTCTGTTTGACAAGAACGTGTACGGTGGAACCCGAAAAACTATTTGGGGTAAGGCATTACAAAAAATACACACATACTACATGATATAAACCGTGATGCTTTATTATTAATAAGTTGTCTAGTCGCCCCCACTAGTAATAATAGCCCGGCATCTCCGAGGCATACTTTCTACTCATTTTATAGCATAATCTAGGGGCAATGACTTCCACATAAGTCGAAATAACTGCTTGACGTTCCAGATATTTTTCCCTCGGTGCTTGAACTTGACAAGTGCCCAAACATTTTCTATGGGATTTGCATCTGGTGACTGTGACGGCCAATCCATTACGTCAACGTCATTTTCCTGTTTCCACGCAGTACAGAGACGACGCCGATGTTTTGGGTCATTGTTCTCTTGCAGTAGACAATTTTTATTTTTTCTTATAAACTACCTTTGGGCAAATGAATTCAAATTATTTGTGAAGATGTGCCAAGTGCCAAATCCCTACTTTGAGAAACAGCCCCAGACGTAGACTTTTTGAGTGTTGAACGGTCCCCCGGATCTCTATTGGTGCGGGTACACCAGGTTTGATTAATGGAAGAACATGCCCAAAAAGCTTTGTCCGAAAAAATTACAATGTCTCAATTGCGGTCCAAATTTTCTTTCACCTAAGAGTCTTTTTTCAACTTGTTTTTCAGACAGTAGTGGTTTCTTCAACGTGCTTCGAAATTTCCCTCCATGAGCTACATAGTAAACGTCTTCTTATAGTGTCACATGACACAATTACCCTTTTCACGCAAAACCGCTTGTCTGCTACGCAATGATAGACGAGAATTCTTGTCACACCCGTTAAATCCTTCTGCCCTCCTTTATCATTTTCTGTGCAGTGCCACAATCTGGTAGGTCATCGACTTTTTTACATCAGAATAGCGTTCCACCCTTACTTATAAATGTCTTCGACTTTCTCATGTATTTAGCAGCGGCACTGTACATTTTCAGTTCTTTTGGATGTATACACAGAAATACGGCTTCGTAATGTGATGCGTACGCGGCGGTATTCATGGTGAAATACGTTCTTGTATAACCAAGGCTGAACGACAACTGATTTTTCCATACAAAGCATCTTGGGGGAAGGGTCCTACTACCACCTGCGAAGCCAAAAAAGTACTATTTGCACAGGATGGTTTGGTCGTTTTAATATTGGTTTACATCTTTCGTCTTTTTCAGTTTTTCACTACATAACAGGTATCAGTGTATTGAAATCATTTTTGATAAAAACCTTATTACTGTACTTACCTCTAGTGAAGCTGTATTCTCTCGCAAAAATTTAAGCCCTTATTAAACCTAAATAATTCACAACCATAAGGATTTTGGTTTTGGGGAATAAACAGTGTAAGATTCTAAAAAAGTTTATTATATGTATGACGGGACTATGTGCACATTAATGTAATATATTATAATACAATACCACCTTTAGTCATAGGTACACTATTTACACTTACATTAAAACAAATTCTAAATTACTTGAAAAATATTATCATAAAAACATTTTTTATAAAGGATTTCTCGTCTATATGTATGTACACATTCAAGTATTTTGTACATCTTCTGTACGAAAAAAATATAGATAATTTAAAAGTGTATAAAAAATGTTTTATGAAGCGTGTCCATGTGCAATCATGACTTAAATATAATTTGAATGAAATTTCATATAAATCTCTTAACAAATAGTGAGTATCAGTTTCAATTTTGAAATGAACATTAGTTGAAGGCAATACTTAGCCCTTAGGGAATAATATAAATTAAGCATAAATAGTTCTGTACAAGCAACATGCTTACAACAGCAAATTCACAATTCGCAGTTGTGCATATTATTCAAGTCCATTCAATTTGGGCTCATTAACATCCAAACACTACAGAACAATACAATAATACATGTTCTCTCTCATAAATATTGTTTATTAAAATTATCAAAACAATAAAAACTCAGTTATTTACAAAGCATAATATATTAATTTTACATGGTAGCAATTGTGCTCACAACCATTAACTATTTAAAGACTTGGCTTGCCTTCAACTTGGTCATTCCATTTAACACACACATGTAACCGGCCGATGTTCACTTAAAACAGAATCTACTTAAAATCAATTCAATATAAATATTAGTTATCGTTAACTACATATCTATTTACAGTAAACTAAAATCATTGATAAAAACTATGAATTCAATTAATTCAAATATAATTCAGATTTCAACGAAAAGAAATTAACACAAAATAAAAGTACATATTTGCCATTATACTGAACTACAATATTTATAATTACAGTAGAGCGCTGATTTACCATGGCTCAATTATCTGAGTTAGATTTACGTGGTCCTATGTAATCTACGTTGTTTTAGTAATCCCAGAAACTATTTATTTCCAAAAATGAGCTTCCACGTTTTGAAAATTACAAAGCAAGGACCTAAACTGTTATAAATTCGGTGGTTTACATTATACCGATTGACTGACACTAATAAGTTGGCAGTGTTTCCTTGTGTACACCAGCACACCAACAACAAAATATGTGAATCAGGGGCCTCCCCATATATCTGTCCGATATTGAGAAAGTTTGTTCGTGTAATCATCTTTAGTAGCAAAATTTATTTAGCATTTCATCTATTAAAATGTTCACCTCGATAAAATCTTAATTTGGATTTGATTGCCCCCCTATTACATGGATAATCGGCGGTCTACTGTCTATAAAAAATGCGAGATTTTAAAGTAAAATAGGAAAAATACAAGAACAATATACTAAAACTGTTAAACTAATCACTGCTCACACTTTTTTTCCATTGCTTAACAAACAATGATTTTCTTTAGATTATGTACAAAAATATTTTCAATTCATTAAATTGACTCTTGGGTGTTTAAATGTTGGGGCGCCATCTATAAATAGTAGCAATTCTATCTTGAAACATTCAATATGTAAAAAACATACATTTTTAGTGAAAAATGATATATTGCCACAAATATTAATGAAAAAGAATTTATTGCAGTGGAACCTCAGTTCTCTAACGTCCCTTATCTCAAACAATTCGGTTCTCGAACATACATTTTCAAAGACAATACCGTGTCTCACTTCAGAAAATTTTTAAAACGCAAGGAAAAATTTCTATCTCACTAAAAACCTGTCCAAACCTCATTGGACAGGTTTTTAGTGAGACAGAGAGGCCCAGGAGTCACCTGACGTTTTATGCAAGGTGACTCCCTTTCCAAACAATAACATTTCTCTTCCTCTCCACCTGCCTCACCACCTTTCCACTTACGCTCTCCCCAGAACAGGTAAAGTGCAGTAAATTTTTCATTTATTTAATCTATTTGTGTTCTTTTGAAGGTCTATAAAGAATTAATCCAATCTACTTTACTTCTTATGGGAAAAATTTATTCGGTTTTCGAACCGCCTTCTGGAATAGATTAAGTTCGAAAACCAAGGTTCCACTGTACATGTTTATATCATCAATTCAATAACAAACATGAAATCTTGACCACATCAATTTTGATGCAGTGTAATAATTGCCCTATGCAGAATATCCCAATAGTTCAATATTCCCTAATATTTATATCCAAAAAAAATGTAGGATTTTAATTTACATTCAAAGATCAATTATATATATTAAAAATAAAATTTCTATTTCTTGAAACATAAAAAAGACGTATGTTTCACTTTGTGGTGTCATGTCTTTTTTAATAAAATAAATAAAACAATTTTCCCCCTTTCGTACCATGTAATGTTTAAAGTGGTGAATACAAAAGGAGAAAAAATAAATGTTTTATTTATTTTACTAAAAATTTATCATATAAATGAAATTCGCACAATCACATATAATTTTTTTTTTATCGAAGCTTGATTAAAATAAATTCATGATACCCAAGTTAGGCTAAATTACACAATATTAATTAAACAATAAAACTAGCACTATGAAAATAAGCATTCATAAACATAATCTTTGCATACTTAGAAGGTGATAATTTCATGAACAAATTTTAGTTAAGGGCATAAAACACATTAACTGTTTCAATGTCAAATTTGTCGATTACTTCATAAATCAGTGTATAATTATATATCTAAATTTACGGGTCAAATATATTTTTTTTATCTTTGAGATCTAAAATCACCTATTTAAAATTCATGGGGTTTCAAAGTGAAAATGAGCTAATTTACTACTAAATAAAATATTACTTGACTCATTACTCATTCGATGTTTTTAATTATCAATATATTTCCATCCAATTAAAAAAGAAAAACAAAATAAAATGACTAACTCGAAGGATGAACTAGTGATATCGCTGAATTCATTAACAATCTCATTAGACTATTCTCTCTTTTTTCTTGTATCAAGACTGTTGTTGCTTACATATTTAACAGAATAAAAATGACATATATGGTAAATAGTCAAAAAAAATACTTTTGTTTGTGGAAAATAAAAAAACTAATTATTTTCTTACATTAATTTTAAAACTCAAGAAAATTAAAAGAAACGATAAAAGGCAGTATGAAAGTTTCTTATACATTCTAAATTTAAAAAGCAAAAATAACTTCCAAGATCTCCTTTTTTTTAAAAAGCGAAAAGTAATTAAGCATAGAACAAGAGATATATCATTCTGAGAGGCAGAGTATAGAACAAAATAATTAGTATACTGCAAAAACATTGAAGATAACAATCCTGAAATAAAATATAGAGTTTAGCAATATAATATACACCTCAGAGTTGCAATCACAAAACCCATTTAAATTAACTAATAAATTATTGAAGGCATATATCACAGATATTAAAAACTAAGATAGATTAGTGAGAATTCTTACATTCATTTAAATCATTTTTCTTGTTTGTAAAAATAATGTGAAATAAAGACCAAAAATACAAAGAAAAAAATTTATATTTCTGTGAAAATTTAAAACGGTAAACACTCTTTTGATGAATTAAGGATCTTATAAATCAATTGAAATATCTGGTCAAGACTACACTTGTGGAAGAAAGAAATACACTTGTGGAAGCTTTAGCGAGAATATTTAATTACAAATAGAACATTCTGTCATAAAAAATTAAATGGAGTTCTTTGAAAATGTCATCAACAACTCAAGTTACTTTTAATAATAAAAATAATAGATAAGTGCAAAAGTAAATGCTAACATTTTGTAGATTTGAGTTTTACCAGTAACTTGCTTACTCAAATCATACATAACAATATAAATATATAATTATCTAGTGGAATTTGTAATCAATTACGCTTAACAAATGTAGATTAATTACATTTAGCAGCAACATAAACCAAATCCTTACATTTTTTGGAAATAGAGGATTTACTGCAATACACTGAAAATAAAATATTGTAAATATAAACATTTTTTTTTTGACAAAATAACCATAGTGAAAGATTAAGATGTTTGATTCTTCTAAAAAAACTAATATTTTTTATTAAACTCTATTAGCTTCCAAATTTTAATTGTTTCTTACTCCATAATTTGTAAATTGGTTGAAAATTGATTAGATAATAATTTATTGAAATTGATACATGTTTGTAAAAGAACTAATATTTTTTTAATTTAATACATATAAAATATATATAGAAACATTTTTAACTCAATTTTATTCCCAATTTTAATCACATCTTGTTCTATAATAATGATTTTTAAATTGGTGGAATATTGATTATATAATAATTTATTGAAATCGATAGATGTTTGTAAAAGAACATTTTTTTTTAATTAATACATATAAAATATACATAGAAACATTTTTAACTCAATTTTATTCCCAATTTTAATCACATCTTGTTCTATAACAATGCTTTTTAAATTGGTGAAATATTGATTAGATAATAATTTATCGAAATTGATAGATGTTTGTAAAAGAACTAATTTAAAAAAATTTAATACATATAAAATATACATAAACATTTTTAACACAATTTTATTTCCAACTTTAATCACATCTATAACAATGATGTTTTAATTGGTGGAATATTGATTAGATAATAATTTATTGTAATTAATAAAACATATAGAAAGATAAGGAATTTTCGAATACGGGTGGGTAATATTATAGAGATACTACTTTTGTTTTCTGATAAGTTTTAGCATTTTACACTATTCTATGTAAGGTAAAATAAAATGGGTAAAAAAATATTTAAGAGATCATTTTGTAAGAGATCAAAGCATTCACTTAGGTTGTTGGTCAAAATTTGTGCCATCAATTAACGAATCCTGAGTAAATAAATAATAATAAATGTTTTTAATTTAAACTAAAACACATTTACAAGAGGTTACATGCATATTCAGATACCTTAAAAAAACACTTAATATCAATAAATCCAAAATAATGTTCCAATCATTTTGAAGAATTTGTGCATCATTAAAATTGAGTTTTTTGATAAAAAAAACTAAACCAATAAAATATTTTTTATTGCATATCAAATTTTTAATTGAACATAAACGGAGCTTTGGCACTTACTAAATAAAAATGATATCTACGAATATATAATGCCCATAGACAAGTCACTGACAATTGAGTGCATGAGTGGTATAGTTAGTGGCAGTCTCAAGTTGAAATCAATCACATTTGACATATTGAGATAAACAAATACTAGTTGTGTTAAAATGAATAAGTGTGCACAACTTTCAATACTTTTTTATATATAACAAAGTGGTTCGCGCAATTATTGTGAAACCCCGAAAGAGGTAATAGACAGAATATACGAGGGTGGTCCGATAAGTACTTAGCCTACAAAAAAATAACAAAAATTTTGGAAAAGTGGCAATTTATTTCTCAACATAATCTCCTTTGAGTTAGATACACTTGACCCAGCGATGCTCCAACTTCTTTAACCCGTCTGAAAAATACGTTTTCTGGAGGTCTGCAAAGTAGGCCTCCGTGACGGCGATAACCTCCTCATTCGACTCAAATTTCTGCCCGGCGAGTGAATTTTTCAAATTTGGAAACAAAAAGAAGTCGCACGGGGCCAAATCCGGAAAATACGGTGGATGGGGCAGCAGTTTGTAGCCTAATTCTACCAATTTGGCCGTGGCGACGGCGGAGGTGTGAGCCGGTGCGTTGTCATGATGGAAGAGCACTTTTTTCTTCGATAAATGGGGCCGTTTTTTCTGCAATTCGGAGTCGAATCGGCCCAATAATTCGGCATAGTAGAGCCCTGTGACCGTTTTGCCCTTCTCCAGGAAGTCGATGTAGATCACACCTTTTTAATCCCAGAAAACGGTGGCCATCAGCTTTCCAGCCGATATGACAGTCTTCGCCTTCTTCGGAGCACGTTCGCCGTGTGAAGTCTACTGTTTCGACTGTTCCTCGGTCTCGGGTGTGTACCAGTGTATCCATGTTTCGTCGACGGTCACGAAACGACGCAGAAACTCAGAAGACAGGATATGACCCACGCGGTCTTTTGAGATGCCTGCTGTCTCAGCTATCTCGCGCACCTTCAATCTGCGGTCTGCCAATACGAGATCGTGGATTTTTGTCACGTTATCCTCCGTGGTAGCCGTTTTCGGGGCACCTGGGCGTGGCTCATCAAAAACCGACGTGCGACCCCGTTGAAACTCGTTAAACCAATTTTTGACGGTCGCCATCGAAGGAGAAGAGTCACCGTACACAGCATCCAAGCGCTCTTTGATTTCGCTGCGCGATTTCCCTTTCAAAAACAAGAATCGAATCACCGACCGATATTGCTCTTTTTCCATTTTTCTCAAATCCGCGGACACGCTCGCTTCCACACGCGGTCAAAACAAAACTACGCATCCGATTCGGCTGAAATTTTGACAGTAGCTGTCAACGAGAATGTACTACGCGATAAAAAATTGCTATTGCGATAGTGGTGCTATCGGGCGGTGAGGCTAAGTACTTATCGGACCGCCCTCGTATACTATTGAAAAAATACAACATAAATATGACTAAACTAGGATAGAGAATCTAAGATTCCACCGGCATGTTAGTCAGATACATGAAGATGGCCTTAATTCAACATTTATCCAAGTAGATAAGTGGGTGCAATTTTCAACAGGGATTTTTCAAATTCATTTTTGAAAATTCAAGGAATTGAACATCGAGGTTTTTTGTCATTCGCATTTTCCCCTGTGGTCCCATTATATTTTCAGTACAACTTTTGTGATTTTGTTTCCCGTCATATATGTAAAAAAATCAAAAATTTAATATTTATTATCTCTCGAAAACCATCATTCTTCCCATAAATTACTTAAAAATGTTTTTAATTTTGGTGAGGAAATTTTTTATTTTGGTGAAAAAATTCAAACTATTTTTGTTCAAATGCAACATTAGAATTTTTTCATATATGATTAATATTTTAAAACTTTAGTAGTAAAATGTTGTCATTTTGGCCCACAGGAAATTTCACTTAAGAGTATATAATTATAATAAAGAAAAATCAAATACTATGAATTGCGCAAAATAGATATAATTAAATTCTATATGTAGGGCCAAATAGCATGTATTAGGTGTATTCTCATTCATCTTCAACACAGATCCCAGTTGTCCATGGTGGTAAATAGTAGTTGATGTTGAGCGTGACAAGCATTCAACAGTTTTGTGTGTTTATTACTACAAAATATCATATTTTTGTACATTTTGTTGACTTAATCTTTTGGTATGTTATTAATCTTTGAGTTATTTTCCTTTTTCAAAAGCATTTGGTTTTTTGGTTCTTGTTACAATTCCATCATATAGTGGTTGAGCAGTCGGTATGCAGATGATCAAATATACATCAATTGGAACTACATCAATTGGAACTACATCAATTGGAACTACATCAATTGGAACTACATCAATTGGAACTACATCAATTGGAACTACATCAATTGGAACTACAAGATCTCTGATTATGCAAAGACAAACATTATGCAGAATGTTATTTAAGAAGCCTGATTACTAAAATATATGCGAAATAATGGGTTGGAGCTTATGAATGACTTGGAGATTATGAAAATCTGGTGCTTGGCCGCAAGACTGGGTAGTTTGTTGTTTGTTCCAGTACATGAAAATAATCAATTCGAAGGTGTGATAATTACATAAATATAGCTCTCTCACATGCTAGCAAGATTCTCTTAGAAATAATAGCACAGAGACTGAAGCATTACACATGGCCTGGCCAATTCCTTTTGAACAATCGGGTTTTGTCAAAAGCAGGTGTCAGTCATTGTATTTTATTGACCATAAAAAAGCCTTTATTGCGTAACATGGGACAAAACATGGGAAATCGTCTTGGAATTAGGAGAAATAGCACATCTTGTTTGCTTAGTACGAAATTTGTCAGTTGTAATGTTATTATAGGAATTCAACAATACTCTCACCTCAGCTATGCAACATATGTAGGGAATATATCATGAGAAAGGCATCGGAAAATTTGAATCATGAAATTGCTGTTGGAGAACAAATATTTAACTTCAGATTTTCAGATGACACTTTTTTGGAGAACTGACAATTCTCCAACAGTCTGAGTTTGGTAGTACGAAACTCGATCTTAAATTAAAAAAATTGAAAACAAAAGTTATGGTTAGTGGCCAAGTAAGTCCGCTATCATTAACAAATACTCGCCAGGATCTTGAGATAGTAAACAAAATTATATGTCGGATACTGCATAATACAGGGTCTTTCAATAGGGACGCTCGAAATTTGTTAGGTTATAGCGGCCATGTTGTTAAAGCAACATCTGTCAAATTTTTTGTGAATTATTCAGTAGCAAATCACCATGGAAGGTTATAGCGTTGAACGTGTGCAAATCATCAAATTTTATTTTCAAAATCAGTGCTCGGTTCGAGAAACGTTCCACGCATTATGTGATTTTTATCCTCGCCACAACCGTCCTGCCGAGTCGACTATTCAATGTTTGGTGGCCAAATTCGAGTCAACCGGTTCGATAAATAATCAGCCAACACCCGTATGTCACCGAAACGCAAGGTCTGCTGAAAACATCGCTGCTGTGCGCGAGAGTGTACGGGTAAACCCGAGGCAGTCAATTTCTGGTCGTTCACAAGAACTTGGCCTTTCTGCGACTTCAACTTGGCGAATTTTGCGTCGCGGACTTGGGTCTGCACCCGTATAAAATCCAACTGACCCAGGAACTTAAGAAAACTACCATAGACAAAGCCGTGTGTTAGCTGCTTGGGCTTTGGAGCAGTTGGAAGCTGACCCAAATTTCACAAAAAAAATCATCTTTAGCGACGAGGCCCATTTTTGGATAAATGGATGTGTGAACAAGCAAAATTGTCAGATTTAGGTCGATACCAATCCACACGAGATACACCAGCACCAAATGCATCCTGAGAAAGTCACTGTTTGGTGTGGATTTGGGTCTGTCGGAATCATCGGTCCGTACTTCTTCCAAAACGAAACTGGCATTGCCATAACCGTCAACGGCGAGCGCTACAGATCGATGATAAGCAACTTCATGTGGCGTGGATACCGACGATATGTGGTTTCAACAGGACGGCACTACGTGCCACACAGTGCATGCCACGATGGACATTCTGCACGAGCGATTTGAGGGCATTCTCACGCGGCCGCGACGTGAACTGGTTACCGAGATTGTGAGATTTAACGCCTTTAGACTTCTTCCTTTGGGGCTATCTGAAATCACAGATATATGTGTATAAACTCAAATTCAACATAACGAACTCCTATATAAACTCAAATTCAACATAACGATGCCCTCAAAGTCAACATAACGAACGCCATCCAGCAAATTCAGCCAGATTTATGAGAGTCATCGAAAATTGGACCTCCCGAATACGTGCCACCAAGCAAAACCGCGGCGGACATTTGAAAGACGTTATATTCCATACTTAATGCCATAAAATATTCTTTCAAATTAAAAAAAAATTAAGTGGATATCTCACACAAAATTTGTTTTATTTACATTTAAAAATCGAGTGTCCTTATTGAAAGACCCTGAAATGATCGAGATTGCGAACCTGAAAGTTAGAGAACTGCGATGCCAAAGAACTTAGTGACAAATCTACATCAACTATGGAAGAATCGAAACATTTCAATGGCAACCAAAAAAAGACTAATACATTCCCTAATCTTCTCTATTTTCATATATGGAGCGGAGAGCTGGATTTGAGGGGAAAATGGTGACTTCGTTCGAGATGTAATACTAGTATACCTTGGATGAAGCAAACCTCCATTGTACCAATCATCCAACAACTTGGGATTCAGGACACTGTCCATGATTTGTCTTCAACGAGTTCTCCAATTCTTTAGCTATAGGAGAGGAGAGAAGAATTTAGAAAGACTCGTACTAATAGGCAGTGTGAAGGGATGACGAATACTGACCAAGTCCAGAACGCAACAAAGTTGAAATATTGACCAGTACTCCAGTAAAACTAGACCAGAAAAAAACTAGAAAAAGCACAACAAAAAATCCCTTAATTGAATGTTCGAAATGTAAAATCAGAAATAGAAAGAGAAAACTAAAAGTGGTAAAAACCAAAACTTAAGAAAACAAATCCAAAAATAAGGGAGAAAAACAAGTGATCTAGAATATTATTATATTTAGAAAGAAAAATGTCTTCTCCAACAGATAATTAAATGCATTGTTCCCAATGCAACCAATTAAAATATTCCTTTAAGCCCGACTAAACAGGCCATCTTTTGATGTAACTTGCCAGGTTAGCGTTGTACATTATTTTTACAGTATGATATGAGTTAAAGTTAGCTGATAAAAAATATTAATTTTTATGATCGGACAAAAACAATTTTTTTTTCGAACGTGCAGAATTTTTTTTGTTTTATATCTTTATATTTGACTCCGACTAATAGCAGGGTTACCCAGGATTGCGATACAACCATTAAAATCATAAAATATGGCAATTTGTAGTCACAGTATACAAAAATTTGGCGCAGGGTAGCTACTTTCACAATTTTCAGAGAAATGCCTATAACTCGAAAAGTATAAGACTTTTTCAAGAATTTTTTTTTAATGCTGACCTGTCATAAGCTGGCCTCTTCCTCCATACCGGCTTGACGTTGACCTTTGGGACACCCTGTATATGTATATGTGTATATATATATATATATATATATATATATATATATATATATATATATATATATATACATATACATATACATATACATATACATATACATATACATATACATATACATATACATATACATATACATATACATATACATATACATATACATATACATATACATATACATATACATATACATATACATATACATATACATATACATATACATATACATATACATATACATATACATATACATATACATATACATATACATATACATATACATATACATATACATATACATATACATATACATATACATATACATATACATATACATATACATATACATATACATATACATATACATATACATATACATATACATATACATATACATATACATATACATATACATATACATATACATATACATATACATATACATATACATATACATATACATATACATATACATATATATATATATATATATATATATATATATATATATATATATATATATATATATATATATATATATATATATATATATATATATATATATATATATATATATATATATATATATATATATATATATATATATATATATATATATATATATATATATATATATATACGTATACATATACATATTTGGTATAAAAAAATATGAAAAATCATTATTTGAAATACTTTAAAATTTAAATAACATACAATAAATATCTCATCATTAAATATTGCACTTATGAATAATTTCAGGTTTTTTTACTATTTTATTGTAATTACATTATTTTGGCACTTATCCTTACAAACCCATTGCATCAGTTAAATTAAATACTTATCTATGCAATTTCAATATAATGTAAATATTTTAGGCTCCATAAAGTTATTAGAGGACAGAATACAATTTTTTATAAATACTATATGATGGAACTGTTTGTAGAATATTTTGCCCAGTATAAAAGTGTAATGGAGTAAAGCGGAAAGCTTTCATGCACTAATAGAGTGGGGCAAAATATCAAATCCACATTTCAAAGTTGATGGAGAATTTATCATATTTCAAGCATTAGATGGATGAATCAGGGGAATGAACCATAATTTATATCAAATATATTACTTGAGATTCGTAAATAAAACAATATTGACTGGAATTAATTCATTTAAAAAGCATCGATAGATAGATTCAAGGTATATTGATTGGAATTAATGCATACAAAAAGCACAAAAAAAAACTCAAAAGTGGACAGAACTGAGCAACATAAGACCACTTGTTGCCTATAACACTTGGAGCTGGTGGATAATTACTTTAAATTATATACTTAATTAAAAAAGTGAAATCTCCCTATCGCATAGTCAGAATGAACTGTCTGATGCTAAAGTGGACTGCAGATTGAACAATAGCACAATTATGTAATGTGCAATCCTTAACATTAAATAGTGTAATGGACTAGAAGAAAAAGAGGAAAACAAATAATAGCAGCATGCCTGGACCCAAGAAGTCTTGATTCAGTATTAAAAAGTAAGTGGAAAAATTTGATCCAGATATAAATCATAAACAGGTCCACCGGGTTTGATGCAATGAGAATAAAATAACAAAGAAAAGTATTTAGTACAATCTATTTTCAACACAAAATCTTTCCATAGTGACAATGCTTTTTTAAATTCATTTATTTCACATACTACAATGATCAGTTTCTTCATTGTCTCACTGGAAGAAATATAGAAATTCTGATTTAATAAAAATCAGGAATGTAAATATTTGGA
Source organism: Odontocerum albicorne (assembly GCA_949825065.1). Classification (NCBI taxonomy): domain Eukaryota; kingdom Metazoa; phylum Arthropoda; class Insecta; order Trichoptera; family Odontoceridae; genus Odontocerum; species Odontocerum albicorne. Next base: position 41,730,575 of record OX463843.1, on the reverse strand, counting down.
TTTTCCGCATAATTATAAATTTCTTAGATTATTGTTACTTATATATTTTTACACTATTTTGTAAAAGAATCGCCCTCCGCAAGTTTTTTAGGGTCTCACAGTATCTTGCACAGTTGATGGTCTCCCCTTGAGGCATATATTCAATTAAAATTATGCCTTGACAGTCCCAAAACACGGATGCCATGATTTTCTTGGCTGAAATTGTGGTTTTGAACTTTTTGGCGGAGGGTGAAGAGGTGTGACGCCACTGTTGAGACTGCCTTTTGGTTTCAGGCGTGTAGTGTGCAACCCAAGTTTCATCTCCAGTAACGATGGAGCGGAGAAATTCATCTCCATGGAGTTTGCAACGCCTCAAAAACTCTTGCCCGGCCTCCACTCAATTCAACTTGTGTCGGTTTGTCAGCTGTTTTGGGACCCACCTCGCGGACAGTTTCCGACATCCGAGGGTTTCTGTGATGGTTTCGTGTAGTAGAGATCTGGCGTCGAATCGGCCCAATAATTCGGCATAGTAGAGCCGTTTGCCCTTCTCCAGGAAGTCGATGTAGATCACACCTTTTGAATCCCAGAAAACGGTGGCCATCACCTTTCCGGCCGATAGGAGTCTTCGCCTTCTTCGGAGCACGTTCGCCGGGTGAAGTCCACTGTTTCGACTGTTCCTCGGTCTCGGGTGTGTACAAGTGTATCCATGTTTCGTCGACGGTCACGAAACGACGCAGAAACTCCTTCGGATTGCGCTTAAACATCGTCAAACACTGCTCTGAAGTGGTCTCACGGTTGCGCTTGTTGTCCGGAGGGAGCAAACGCGGCACCCATCGCGCCGACAGCTTTCTCATGCCCGATACTTGTTGCAGGATATGACCCACGCGGTCTTTTGAGATGCCTACTGTCTCAGCTATCTCGCGCACCTTCAATCGGCGGTCTGCCAATACGAGATCGTGGATTTTTGTCACGTTATCCTCCGTGGTAGTCGTTTTCGGGGCACCTGGGCGTGGCTCATCAAAAACCGACGTGCGACCACGTTGAAACACGTTAAACCAATTTTTGACGGTCGCCATCGAAGGAGAAGAGTCACCGTACACAGCATCCAAGCGCTCTTTGATTTCGCTGCGCGATTTCCCTTTCAAAAACACACACACACACACACACACACACACACACACACACACACACACACACACACACACACACACACACACACACACACACACACACACACACACACACACACACACACACACACACACACACACACACACACACACACACACACACACACACACACACACACACACACACACACACACACACACACACACACACACACACACACACACACACACACACACACACACACACACACACACACACACACACACACACACACACACACACACACACACACACACACACACACACACACACACACACACACACACACACACACACACACACACACACACACACACACACACACACACACACACACACACACACACACACACACACACACACACACACACACACACACACACACACACACACACACACACACACACACACACACACACACACACACACACACACACATATATATATATATATATATATATATATATATATATATATATATATATATAATAGGTAAAGCGGAAAGTAATGACAATTTTCATTAGGCGTCACGTTGAAACCAGTTACCGTTGGGTTAATACGTCGTGGTTGGTATCGTTTTGAAGCTCGATTAATATCCTTTCTGTTTTGATGTTTTTTTTTGGTTTTGGTCCAAAGTACAAAACTGCAAAAGCCAGAGATTGAAGAGACACATTTGCTGTATTTTATGCTGTTTTTATTCGATAAAGGATTGAAGTCAAAAGAAGCTACCCAGACCATCTGCGATATTATGGAGACATCTTGAATCCTCGAAAGTGCCATAGATGGTTTCAAAAGTTTGAGTGTTGAAAGGGAATTAAAGGACAAACCAAAATCAGGAAGACCTCTTAAAATCGATGATGACACTTTAAACTCATTAGTGGGGCCCGATCCGTGTAAAACCATCAAGTAATTGTCACAAGATATCGGTTGTCCATGAACAAAAGTGAAGAACTATTTGAAAAGGCTCGGAAAACAAAATAGACAAGGAAATTGGGAGCCGCACGAACTTTCTTCAACGGCCATGGAACAACGAATAACAATCTGTTCATCTTCACTCTTCAGATATGAAACTGATCCATTTCTTAGAAAATTTATTACTGGGGATGAGAAGTGGGTCCTTTACACCAATCCGAGGAGAAAAAAAAACAAAAAACATTGGTTTTCGACAAATCAGGTAGCTGTGTCTACCCCTCAGCCGATATTGACTCTTGGATATTTTGGAAGTTGGATATTTTGGAAGTTATTCATTATAAATTACTAAAATCTGGTCAGACTGTTACAGCAGATGTGTTGTGCCCAAATCGAAAGATTAAAGGCAGAACTGCTTAAAAAATGATCAGTTTTAGTAAAGAATCAGAGAAGAATTCTACAACATGATAATTTAAGACCACACGCAGCAAGGATTACGCAGGACAAAATAAGAGAGCTAGATTTAGAAGTTCTGCAGCATCCACCATATTCACCTGATATTGCACCTTTGGATTTGCACCTTTGGATTACCGTCTTTTTAGGTCGATGGAACATTCCCTTCGAGACAAAAAATCTACGAATTTCGAACTAGTCCAAAATCACTTGGAGTCATATTTTACCGAAAAACCGCCAGAATTATACGAATAAGGTATTAAAAAACTGCCTATTCTGTGGAGGAAGATCATCGGTAACAACGGTAATTATTTAACGGAATAATATTGTACAGTTTAAATCCATTTTTTGTCGCATCAAAAAAAATTGTCATTACTTTCCGCTTTAATATATATATATATATGTTGTTTATAGTTAAGGCATTAACGTTGTGGAGGTTTAAAGACATTGTAATTTATTTTTAACAAACACAAAAAAGTGGAATAAACAGTGTTTGTTAAAAATAAATTACAATATATATATATATATATATATATATATATATATATATATATATATATATATATATATATATATATATATATATATATATATATATATATATATATATATATATATATATACATATACATATACATATACATATACATATACATATACATATACATATACATATACATATACATATACATATACATATACATATACATATACATATACATATACATATACATATACATATACATATACATATACATATACATATACATATACATATACATATACATATACATATACATATACATATACATATACATATACATATACATATACATATACATATACATATACATATACATATACATATACATATACATATACATATACATATACATATACATATACATATACATATACATATACATATACATATACATATACATATACATATACATATACATATACATATACATATACATATACATATACATATACATATACATATACATATACATATACATATACATATACATATACATATACATATACATATACATATACATATACATATACATATACATATACATATACATATACATATACATATACATATACATATACATATACATATACATATACATATACATATACATATACATATACATATATTGGGTGTACAAATAAGTCACCGCAGTTTGACAAAAGTTGGCGCCACCAGTAAGTTATGGTTAAAATTGTCAGATGTAAAATGTCATTATCGTAAGGTTGGACATCTGTCAACAACATGACCTTGAAACATTAGTGAATTTTTATCAGTATAACATATTTTTTTGTGTTCGAAAATGTCAAGTTTTGAGCCGAATAAGCGTCATTTGCGGGAACTTTTGATTTACTTCTTCAATTTGAAGAAATCTGCAGCTGAGGCGCATCGATTGCTTGTAGAAGCATATGGTGAGGCTGCCTTAAGTGAGAGAAGTTGTCGTGAGTGGTTTCAAAAGTTTAAGAACGGTGAATTTGACATCGAAGACAAAGAACGTAGCGGAAGGCCGAAAGTGTACGAAGACGCGGAATTGGAAGTATTATTGGATCAAGATTCGTGCCAAACGCAAGAAGAACTTGCACTTACATTAGGAGTGACTCAACAAGCAATTTCACATGGGTTGAAATCATTGGGAATGATTCAAAAACAAAGAAATTGGGATTCATATGAACTGACACGGAGAAACTTTGAATGCCAATTTTCCACATGTGAAATGCTGCTTGCCAGGCATAAACGAAAGGGTTTTCTGCACCATATAGTCACTGGTGATGAAAAATGCATCCATTATGATAATCCAAAAAGGAAGAAATCATGGGGATCCCCTGGTCATGCTTCAACATCTACGGCTAAGCCAAATATTCATGGAAAAAAACTCTTGTTGTGTATTTGGTGGGATCAGCTTGGTGTCGTGTATTATGAGTTGCTCAAACCGAATGAAACCATTGCTGGGGCTGTCTACCGAACATAATTGATGAGATTGAGTCGAGCACTCGAGGAAAAGCGCGCCCACTACTACGCCAGACACGACAAAATTATTCTCCTGCATGATAATGCTAGTCCACATGTTGCGGCACCTGTCAAAACCTATTTGGAAACACTCAATTGAGAAGTTTTACCCCACCCGCTGTATTCACCAGACATTGCTCCTTCTGATTACCACTTGTTTTGATCGATGACGCATGACCTGTCTGAGCAGCACTTCACATCATATGAAGATACCAAAAATTGGGTCGATTCGTGGATAGCCTCAAAAGATGAAGCATTCTTCCGACGCTGTATCCGTATGCTGCCAGAAAGATGGGGAAAAGTAGTGGCAAGCGATGGGTACTACTTCGAATAAAACATGAGGTTCCGTTCTTTCACAATAAATGCCCATTTTTTTATAAAAAACGGCGGAAACTTATTTGTACACCTAATACATATACATATACATATACATATACATATACATATACATATACATATACATATACATATACATATACATATACATATACATATACATATACATATACATATACATATACATATACATATACATATACATATACATATACATATACATATACATATACATATACATATACATATACATATACATATACATATACATATACATATACATATACATATACATATACATATACATATACATATACATATACATATACATATACATATACATATACATATACATATACATATACATATACATATACATATACATATACATATACATATACATATACATATACATATACATATACATATACATATACATATACATATACATATACATATACATATACATATACATATACATATACATATACATATACATATACATATACATATACATATACATATACATATACATATACATATACATATACATATACATATACATATACATATACATATACATATACATATACATATACATATACATATACATATACATATACATATACATATACATATACATATACATATACATATACATATACATATACATATACATATACATATACATATACATATACATATACATATACATATACATATACATATACATATACATATACATATACATATACATATACATATACATATACATATACATATACATATACATATACATATACATATACATATACATATACATATACATATACATATACATATACATATACATATACATATACATATACATATACATATACATATACATATACATATACATATACATATACATATACATATACATATACATATACATATACATATACATATACATATACATATACATATACATATACATATACATATACATATACATATATATACATATACATATACATATACATATACATATACATATACATATACATATACATATACATATACATATACATATACATATACATATACATATACATATACATATACATATATATATATATATATATATATATATATATATATATATATATATATATATATATATATATATATATATATATATATATATATATATATATATATATGACAAATGCTAGCACAGCTATATGAATAAAATTAATTATAAAGAAATAGCGGATAATTATTTTTTACACTCGTTTAAATAAACAAGTAGTTTTGCAATTATTTACTTTAAAAAGTTAATTTACAATGAAAATATGTAAGTTTATCTGATTATTGTTAATACTCATAATTGAATTTAAACTTTGCAAATAGGAATAATAACTTAACTTGGCGCACAAAATGTGACAAAATAGGTCCTTTTATGGCAATACAAAATAAAAGGTAAATTTTCAAAATTAATAAAATATCGTCGGCATTTAAATCATTTTAAAAGTATTATAAAAAAACAATAGTTAACAAAGGCAGGTGAATTTAAATAAAAGGAAAAATATTGAATGATGTTTGACATTTTTTTTTGTTTTATTTTTTAGCCCAAATTAATGTTATTTTTTCATTTTATATAGATCAGTATTGTTAAACAATTGGATTAATGAATAAATTATAATTTATAAAAATGTACAGAATACACGCACACACATATGTTTATATACATTAAATTTAACATCATTAAATTTATTATTTTAATATCGCTATACACATAGAATTTGTAAAAGTAACATCCTAAATCTAATCAAATAAAATTTCACATATGTAATAATTTATTGAAGAGCCTGTTCAATTTTATTTCCTGAGCGACATACTTTTACACTTACATTAACATTAATATATTTAGGTAATAATCTTGCATATTAGAATTAGTTATCAGTCCTATTATGCCAAACATCATAAAAATATTCATTTCAAAAACACTGAATATTTATCTACTATCTGATTGTACGAACGATATGATGAATTTACAACGATTTTAAACAGCAGTATTTAAAGTTTAAAACTATTGTTAATAAAGAAGAAAAACAGTAAATCCTACTGTTTTCATTCCAAAAACAACATCTTTAAATATAATTAGTAAATATATTAATTTTCAATAAAATACATTGAATTGTTCTAGTTCAAGTTCTATTATTAATTGTCTTCAATTAATGAAAACGTAAAAGGCTTTCGTCAAAATTGTGTCCGTTTCATAATCATAGTATAAACACCCAAGTTTTAAGACATTCCCCATTTTAAAATGCACTAAACAAAATGTATCTTTAAAACATTGAAAAATTGACTATCTATTGATCTGTCCATTTTAAATACATGAGAAGAAAAAAATATCATATACACTAAAATGTACTACTTAAGGTTTGTTGTAAAAATATTTTTTAACTAAAAAAGATTCGAGTAAAAATCAAACTCAATGGATTATAGAAAAAGGTAGAAATCCTTCAATGATTAAAGCCAAAAAAACTAAATTAACCACTTGACTGCCATTTTGCGAGTATACTCACAAAATGGCACCCAACAATGTACGCCATAAGCGAGTATTCTCACGTGTCATTTAGAAGTCTTTTAGTAATATTGATAAGAATACAAAAATCAACATTATATGACTGACTTGTAGTGTCATCTAGTTAGGATCCATGAAAGTTTTTCAATTTTTTATATAAGTTATTGAATATTGTAGAAATCTTAAATTTTATAAAATCCTTTTTTTACAGCTGTCACATAGCTACAGGGTTGGTAGAATGTTCTGTTGATCAATTCAAACAAATCGGATATGCATTGAGATTGACACACATTGTTAGTTTTATTTAATATTATCACAATATTATTGTTTTATGAGTTTTTTGCAGTATGTTGTATTGCAATAGTATTTCAGTGGTCGAAGAAAAAAACACAAGTATTTGTTTTCGCTATGTTATTTTATTGACTATTATAGTAGTGAGTAATTTAATAAAATAAACTGGCAATTAAATTTTATAATTAAGGCTATTTTTACTGATGAAGATTAACAATTCAGGCAAATCACTGAAAATCAGTGTGAGAGACCGGATAATGATACTTTACAAAAATATATAAATTTCACCAGGTTGTCTGGTGTCGAGAAATCTTTGTGAAACATTTAGCCTACAGAAAGCCTTGGAATGTGACAGTACTATGACCATTATCGATGAAATTTATGGGTCTGAGCTAACTCACAGTAAATAATGTAAGAAAAAATAACATGACACTTGTCAACAAATATTTTACTCTAGTCACCTATATATTCAGATACCTTACCAAGAATACTAACAATAAGGAGCAGTCATGAAACCAGAAAGCGTGGTGGAGTATAATAAAATATGAGAGCTGTAGATAAGTGTGCTTTGGTATTATCCAGTGCATTCTTCAATAAAGATGAGGTCTTAGGAAAAAAAATATTCCCACATTATCGATATATGTACACATATACCAGATCTGTAAATATGAAACCGGAATTTGTTCATAGATGGCTCTAGTTGTCAATGTAGTGACTGTCAAACCGCGTTATTGATGCCTTTTTCTTGTGTTTACATTTGTCAGACTTTTAACTCACAACAAGTTTAATACATCTACATATGTTTTCATAGCGTTGAACGTGTCTGTTTTTGTGCCTGAAAACTATGATTTGCGGACAGCATAGCTTTTCTGTTACCATTTGAAGAAAACTGCTGCAGAATCGCATCGAATGCTTATAGAAGCTTACGGTGAGCATGCTCTTGGTAAAGCACAGTGCTTTGAGTGGTTTTAAAAATTCAAGTCGCGATTTTGACGTGAGAAACGAAGAACGTGGAAGACCACCGAGAAAGTTTGGATGAGGATGACTCTCAAACGCAACAATAACTCGCAGATCAATTAAATGTGATACGAGAAGCCATCTCCATACGTTTGAAAGCCATGGGAAAGATCCAGAAGGTGGGAAAATGGGTTCCACATGAACTGAATGAGACAGCAGGAAAACCGAAAAACCACTTGCGAAATGCTGCTAGCCAGGTACAAAAGAAAATCATTTCTCCATCGAATTGTGACTGGCAATGAAAAATGGATATATTTCGAGAATCTTAAGCGTAAAAGATTATAGGAAAGACCAAGCAAAGCGGCGACATCGACTGCAAGGCCAAATCGCTATGGACGGAAGACTGCTCTGTGTTTGGCGGGATCAGAAGGGTGTTATCTATTATGAGCTGCTAAAACCTGGTGAAACCGTTAATACTGAATGCTACCGACAACAAATTATGGATTTGAACCAAGCATTGCGTGAAAAACGATCAGAATATCAAAAGAGGCAACACAAAGTGATTTTACTTCATGATAATGCACCATCGCACACAGCAAAACCGGTTAAGGAAACGATTGAGGCGTTTAGTTGGCAAATACTTTCGCATGTGGCTAACTCACCAGACTTGGCTTAATCCGATTACTACTTTTTTGCATCTATGGGGCACGCACTTGCTGAGCAGCACTTCACTTCTTACGAAAATGGCTCGATGATTGGTTTGCTTCAAAAGAGCAACAGTTTTTTTGGCGTGAAATCCACAAATTGCCAGAGATAGGAAAAATGTGTAGCTAGCGATGCCGGGGACAAAGATATCTACTCTCAAGTGATATTCAACATTGAGGGGACCTGACATGACACTGAGAAGAAGAAGTGATGGGCAATATTTTGAATTAAATATTGTTTACCATTTTCAAACAATAAATGTGTATTTTCTATAAAAAAAATCCATTTTCATTTTTACAGACCTGATATATGTATATACATGCATACACGTTTACATATATACATATGCTTATACTAATACGTATACATATATACACATATATACATTTACATATGCATATACATATTGTTAACCAGGGTCAATCCACTGCTGGATGAAGGTCTCCCCAAGTTGACTTCATATAGTTCGGTTTTTTGCTCGTTGATGCCATGTGATGCTGCCATGCTTCCTGATTTCATCTATCCAGCGTACCTTCGGTCTTCTTCTGGGCCTCTTTATGCCTCTTGGGTACCATTGGATTATTTAGGATATCCATCGGAAGTTTGACATTCTGACTATGTGTCCTGCCCATTGCCACTTCATTTTCTTGCACACCTTTATAACGTCTTCTACCTTTTTTATATTGCGAATCGAGGTGTTTCGTTTACGGTCTCTTTTAGTATATCCCAACATGCATCTCTCCATGCCCCTTTGTGCGGTCTGGAGCTTTAGTATGTTCATTACTGTGAACGTCTATGTCTCGCAGCCATACGTAAGTACTGGGAGAATACACTGGTTGTAGACCCTTCGCTTCAAGGATATTGGGAGATTACTTTTGAAGATGTTGTTTAAGCGTCCAAATGAGCTCCATGCTAGTTTTGTCCTTCGTGCTATTTCCTCTGATATGCCACCTACAAAGGAAATAAGTTGGCCCAAATACACATATTCCTGGACAAGTTCTAGCGCCTTTCTATCTATGTTTATTGGTTTTGGGGTAGCAAAGCTGTTTATAATATATTTGGTTTTTGATATATTCATTGTTAAACTAACTTCTTTACTGACCTCTGCCAATTCTTGCAGTTGGTGCTGAAGATCATTCAGGTGTTGTGAGAATATAACGATATCGTCTGCAAATCTCAAACGGCTGAGGTATTTTCGGTAGGAAGAGAATCTTCGTATGAATGTCAACAGTGCAAAGTTTCACATCGTGTTTAGCCAAGTTTTGAAGTATACCATACATAAGAACTTCATAGTCCTCACACTTGGTTATAACTCCAGTTGGTTATAAATAACCTCACACTTAGTTGGTAAACATTAAAAACTAATATGAACAATTAGTGTGCTATTTGATATCTTTTAATATATTTTTACTTTGTTCTTGAAAATGTGCCAACCCTGTTTATATGTGACCTTGAAAACGATATTAGTGATTTTATTTACTCAATTTCAAGGAGAAATAAACTTTATATTTTCATCATTATTTAACAAATTTAAAAATCAAAAATGGCTGGCCTGTGGGTGTATGTTAGTATATATTCAGAAAGCAGTTAAAATATTAAATAGATCTCCCAAAAATAGTTATTTTGACAAAATCGGATCATAATAAACTTTAACACCAAATCTAAGAAAAGAAAACTAAGTTTTTTCTTGACAGAACATCACTTGATAGTGTAATATTCATTCAAATAATACTCGAGTATGCTCTAATAATAGATGCTAGAATTTGAGTTGATAATACTCGAAATTCGATACTAAGCAAACTTCCTAAAAATTAAAAAGTTTAATAACAAATAAACAACTCAAAAATAGAATACAACAAAAATGAACTTGCTCTATTTATTCCTTTACAAAATATCCTGTGTTTTATGATATTGCCAAAATAACATATAGTATAACAGGAATAATACTATTTGTTATTAATCATTTAATATCAATCACGATTAAACCAACCAAACATTAAAAGAAAAGTGCCAGCCGCCAGCCAAACATTTTGGATATCTTTTGATTTTCTATTTCTCTAATCTGGTGTCTCAATATTGTAAGTCCATAGATTCATATGCAAACCTGAAATCGCATATTTTGCCAATAATGAATACATAATTCAACATTTCAGCCTTTTGTGAAGTACTGTTAGCGCTTTGTAGTTAATTACATTAAAATACCGTCTAGGACACATAAAATACAACATGGGTATATGACATAATTATTGCGATTCTCAAATAATTTATATAATAAATTCAACATAAGTAACATCTAGTTAACATACAATTGATTATCCAGTGAAACACATTCAACATTTCCTAAATTACATTTACCAAGGTTGCATATTAAGCATAATTATTGCCATGGATATAAGCTGTGAAATTATTAAAAAAGGTAAAAACAACCATTTGATTAACTAATTTACGACATCCAATGTGTGAATAAAATTATTTTATTTTTGTATTCAAAATTATGGCTAATTCGCCCACAAGAAATAATTTTTCAATAAAAGACAACATTTTTTCTTTCAATATATACTCGTAGGCAATCCACCCACCCTAGGATAATTTTTGGCATCACTGTGAAGTCCAAAAATAGAACTATTAGTTTGATACAAAGAAAATTTCAGAAATGATAAATATTTTTGTGATCTGTTGGAAAGAAAATATATTTTGCCTATATTGAAAAAAATTGTTTTTTTTTTAATTCATAGGTAGCGCATCAGAATGATTCCCAACACTGAAGAAGCAATATGTTTTTTAATTTAATATTTTATTTTTTAACAAGATCCCAAAAGTAAAGCAATATTGCTTCTTATTTAGAAATATATAAAAAAATACTCTTCTTTATATAGACTTAAGCAACATATCATTTATGATAAAATATCAATCAAAATTAATTTTAATTAGGCTATTATCAACTTTAGTTATTTTCATAAGAATTATATTTTTAAATTGAGAACAGAATTAATTTAATCCAATCAAGAAACAAACAAATGTCAGTCTTACTAAGATGCCCGCTTTAATTTAATAGATGAAAATTTTATTTAATACTTTTAGTTACTATTAATTCATTCATTCAAGGTCGTAAGTCCCAAATCATATTTCATTGGTTTATGATTCATGTATCTTCAAATAAATTTACTAAACCTATTCTCATGAATGGTTCCTACAAGAACTACTAACAACAAACCATCTTATGTCTAGAAAAAATACTCTTTTCCAGGTTGGTCAAATAAGTTAGTCCAATAAACTCACCTAAAGTGGCCTTCACTAAATCTTCGAAAATTATCTCAAATATGCTTCACATTTTTATCAAAACATTTACTCTATGGCACTTAAATTTTTTGCTTAATTTATGTGCACGTTGAAGGATTATAAAAATGAAATATGTATTTACATACGAAATTTTATTAAATAAATTATCAGCATAAATTAATAGCACATATGAAAATACAAAAAAAATCCTTTACATAATGGATTTTAAATTTATTTTTCAGTTTAAATGTAACGAAAAAAAGTTGGATAAAACCAAATACCCTTAAAAAGTACTCAGATTTATTCATTATTGAAAAAAAATAATAGACAATAATAAAATGAATTCTTACAATGGCAAAATATAATATGTGACGAGTTTAAACTTATTTATAATAAAATGATTTCTAAATATTACAAAATACAAACTAAATATATTATATAATCGTACTCTACGAGTTGAATGTTGTCAGAGACAGTTATTTTTAATAATTTCTCCCATGTTTCCTTACAATTAAAATAATGATTCTCTCAGATTACTATATATAGTATTTTTTTATATTACACTAGAATGTTCAAGGAGAAATGACTGTCAAGTAAAATTAACATCATCTGACTTGACAGTGTTTGTTGGAGGGGAGGGGATAGGACAGTGGGTCATCGCTGTCTGCATGTGTGGGTGGCGGTGGGAGGGGTGAGGGTCCCTGTGAGGAGTCACGCATGATGTAGCCCGAGCCTCCGGCGCCTCGAGACAACTTCAGACGGATGGGCGACACCTTAGAGGAGCCGGCCTTAGGAGAGCCCCCAGGCGAATCCAGGGCTAGGGGGTCTGGTGCTGTCGGGTCGTACTCAAATGGGTCTGCATTTGCCACGGGCGGTTCAGGAGGGCCACCTATGGTTTCCTCCTCGGAATCATTCTTCACATTGCTCTCTTCCTTTTTCCTAGCAAATCGTATAATCAATTTTGTTTCACTTTCTGATTGTTTATTAACTACGTGTATTTCGGGGCTTCGTTTATCACGTTTCTTCTTCCTTTTTTCACTTTTTACTCGTTTTTTCTTCTCTTTTTTTCCTTCTTCAAAATCAGCAAATACCTTTCTTCTAAATTTCATACTTTCTCTACGCAAATCTTCTACACTAGGTTTTGGTATACTTGTAAGTCTCTTTTTAGGCGGCTTGAATTGAACTACATAATTGGGATCACTAGTACTTGTGGACTGCTCACTACTCATATAATTACTTCCAATTTTGATTTTTAATTTTGGTGCAGGCGTAATATTATTTGGACTAGAGACATTGGTTAACGGTTTCGGCCCCCTCCCACGACGTTTGTAGGATAATGCTAGTTGAGTTGGAATTGACAGACTGCTAGATGTGTTTCCGATTTCGTGATAATCTTCATTGTCTGAATTTCTCATGTCATGACCGAGACTGCCAGAGACTTTCCTTCGTTTCTTTTCCATGTTCGCATCTACCACAGCCTTATAATCTTCTCTTGTCGGTATGCTGGTCATTGACGCCACTGCCTTAGGAATCTTGATGACAGTTCTACTAAATGGCGCCACAGGAGCAGGTGGAGTCACTTGGTTTATCACAGACCCAGATACTGGATCATCCATGTTCATGTCTTGAGTGCAGTATTGTCTCAAAAGCTCTTTCTTCCGCATACGTCTTAAATTGGAGGTTCCTGACATCATGGCTGACGTTACAGAGCCGACTGCACTAGGTGCTCCCAATATTGGCATGCCTGAGGGCTGCTCCATTATGGGAATGCTAGGTTGTTGTATTGCTTGTGTAACGGAACTAGTTGGATAATTAGCGTCCAGAAATGGTCCTTTGATCTTCACTTTCAGTTGATTTCTTGAATCTGAAAGAGTAGAAGGTTCGTGACTGAGCAATGCAGGTTCCTCACAAGTGGTCTCTTTAGGTTCCACATACAATTTCTCAGTAGGAATAACAGATTCCTGAGATTTGTTACTGCTTGCAATTAATGCTGAATGGAATTCCTTCTCCATTTCCTCATCTATATCAGGCAGCGTCTGGTCAGCAGTTCCAGTAGCAAAGTCTCCAAGCAGATGATTATTGAATGCATCTGTTGTTATAGAAGGTTCAAAAGCACTGTAAGTCCGCATATCAACCGGACCTGGTAAAACTGGTTGTACTATACTGGTGAATGACTGTTGTGAACTATCTAAACTCACTGCCATAGAAACTGGAGATTTGTTACTCTCCACAGATGGAGGCAATTCTGGAATTGATGCCGGAGGTTTCAGATCTCGAGACTCTGCAGAGTAAGAAGATCTTTTGGAAGACTGTGTTTGTTGTGATGGACTAGTAAACTTAGGTGACTGAGAAGAATCTCTATAAGTATTATCAGGCTTTCTTTCATGAATGTCTATGGACCTTCTGCTTTCCCTCATAAACTTGAGATCATTCACATTATCATTAGCTATGTCCTCATCGAAATCCAAGTCATAAACAGTTCCTACTAATTTATTATGTATCCCATAATCTAAATCCATATTATGCATATGCTGACTTCCTTTGCCCCTTGGTCTCCCTCGAGCTCTTGATCCACGATTTCCTTTTGATATACCCCTTCGACTTGTAGTTCCCTTAGTAGTGATTTCTAGCTGTCTTGGAGATTTTCCAGGACTCTTCCCAGGGGACTTATTATGTTGTGTTATAAATCTCGATGACATCCTAGTAGGTTTAGCAGGTGATTTCTTTCCTTGGATCGGTGAAACCTCACTTTCTACTGAATGTTTTTCATTAGGCAACTGATTAGGCAATGATAAATTATTGGAAAACTCTTCATTAGCTGTCATTGGAGACTGCTGCATAGTGAATGAATTAGGTGGCGTCAATTCAGGCTCAATGTCATGTGCAGGAGAATGCTCACTGACTGGTTTTGGCGTTGGAGGAGCCACCATTGCTGTTGTCAATGCCATATTATGAGATGAGGATGTGAATGTAGCTGTGCACGGTGTGTTAAATGGCAAGGACTCCTCATTTGACTTAGATATCTGAGGTAATAATGAAGTATTGGGATATGAGATGCTCATACTAGGAGGAAATAATGCAGCTCCAGGAGATGCCAGAGGCAGTTGCGAATTTACTGTAGAAGAGGGAAATAATGATACCGGCACGAACTGGGAAGCTTCAGAAGAAAAGGGGTTGAATGGGTGCGAATCCATAGAACACGGGTGGTAATCATAACCCATATTATGTAATATGCCAGAATGATCCTGAACATTGTCATTTGCGTTGGAATGGTCATTTGTATCTCTCTTTAGAGAACCTGCTGACGAATCTGATGCAGAGCTGGAAGTAGACGACCTCCGCGCAGGTATCAATGCACTCTCAGCCCATTTAGGTTGTTGTCTAGCACTGTTATAAGGTGATGGGATTGGAGTACTTTCTGGTGGCTGTATAATCATACTACCAATTTCTCGATCATAATGTGGCCGGTGAGATTCAGATGATACTCCAGTGTTAATTTCACTGGACTGCGATCTGGATATTTGTAGTGGTTCCATATCAATATTAGAGCTACTTTCTGCGTGACTCTCAAAGTTCTTATCTTCATTTTGCAAAAATTGATCTTTATTTATTACTACTTGGTTGTGTAAGCTATCATGTAATGTTTGACTTTGTAAACTTTCCTGACTTTCAATAGCTTCTATATCATAATTTATTTGTTTTTGCAATTCTAAATTGGCTGTATTTGAATCAGTGAAATTATTTGTCGACCAAGATTTTGCATCATCAATATTGTCACATTTATCTTCGACATCAGATGGAGCAGCAGTTTCAAGCTGCGATAAACTTTCTTCATGACTAGTGTCACAAGTATTTGAAGCTGAGATATTACTTTCCGGTTTTTCCTGATCTTTCAATGTCTCGCTTAATAAGGATATTTCACTTACAGGCTCACACTTCTGGTTTGAGACATTCTCTGTGAATAGTGGCAAAGTGCCGTCATGTTCTTTATTCTCGTTAAGCTCTTCTGAACTTTCAGTACGGTTACAAGTGGATTTTTTAGAACTCATTTGCATTCGTAACTTTTCAACTAAATTCAGTGTTTCTCTAACACTATCTTCTTTTGAATCTTCTTTGAATAAAAAATCGGAGCCAAAGAAGGATGTTAGCGGAGTAGCTTTCATTATTTCTTCATTTCCTTGTGAAATGTTAAAGCCATCATCGTTGACAGTTTCATCCACTGCAAGAATGTCATTCCCAAAATCAAATAACTCGGAGCATCCAGTATCTTTTCCAGTAGGTTGTGGAGAGAAAATAGAACGATTTTGATACGCTGGAGGCAGCATTGAGGGTTTATTGAAAGATTTCTGTACTACTTCTTGAATTTCATTGAATTCAGGAGCAACAATTTCAAATGTAGAAACCTTTTCACCAGTCTCCAATTGTGTTAATCTTGTATTATCTTGTGATTCATTATGTAATTTAAGTGTTTGACCCTCACAAGGTTCTGTTAACTTGTCCATATCCATGGGGGTTTTCGGAGACTTGACCATATGTGTACTGCTGAATATTTTGTTTGAAGACTTAAAAGGTATTTTTTCTATTGGTATAAATGGTTCTTTTTCTATAATTATACCATTATCTACATCTGAATTAGAGTATTTTTCATTCTCTGGAGCTATTAATTTAGTCTGGTCTATTACAGGTTTTGGAGTAAAATTTTCGGGACTTTTACAAGATGATTTCAAGATATCTGTTTTCGAGCCAGAGCTAGGTGAAGGCAGGAATGGGGTTGGTGATTTATGCATTTGAATATTTTCTTTATCCTTTTCGTTGGCATTAAAAATTCTCTTGGGACTGGAACATATATCTTCGCTATATTTTACTTTTGGAGATTGAATATTTTCATCTATACTTTCAGGCTTGTCTTTCTTTTCAGTGGACTCAGCCAATTTTGAAGGTTCAATTTCTTGCTTTTTTGCTGGTTGAATTACAGTAGAAATTTCCTTAGGTGGTTTTATCTTCTTGTCCGTTTTCCATTGCGTAAGTGGAAGTTGACGGGACTGGCGATCCTCGTGGTGTTGGCTAGATTTTCCCGGCCCTGTGGTGTGAGGCAGATCTCGAGCCCCTGCAGCAGCACTTCTGGTCCGAGTACGTGTGGAAGCACGCGGCAGCGGGAGACTGGCTCGAGATGGTTTCTCTCCCTCAACAGGCGGTGCAGGTAGCCCACGCTCGGACTGCACATCAACCCCTTTGAGCTTCTTGTCCGAGGCCTTGCGGGGCACACTGCCACCGGCTTTAACTCTACTGGCACCTGGGGGTGATCCTTGCTTCTTCTCCTCATCCCGCCCTGTGGTGCTAAACGTATTGTTCTTGGATACATCTTCTCGTCTACTTTCTGAATCACTGGATGGACTAGAAGAAGAAGTGACTTTTGTTCCCTTGTCAAGAAAGGGCAGATCGTCATTTCTTCTTCTAGGAGGGGAAAATAAGGATTTGACCATGGATTTCTTTTCAGGCGACCGCTTAGATACTACCTTACTTACATCATCTTCACCCTCTGAACTAGAACTAGAAGAACTACTACTACTACTACTACTCAATGCTGAACAAGGACTTGATTTATTTGAAGACTTTTGCTTCTTTTCCTCATCTTTCTTCGGAGAAGGCTTCTTACTTGTGTCGATTGGTTCTTTCTTCTTGGTATTGTCATCAGGAGCACTATCAACTCCAAGAGGTTTGGCCATACCACTTTTAATGTGTTCAGCAGCCTTCTTAGCTGCTAATCTTTGAGGAACATAAGCATGGATGTCAAGATTATCCTTTTCTATATCTTTCTCAAACTCAAAGACATCATTTCCTGACACAGAAGATTTCACTTCCTTCTTTGTACTTTCTTTTGGTAGCTCCTTATTTTCTTTCTTATCCTTGACTTTTGATTTAATCTTGTTTTTATTGTCCTCTACAACAGGCTGAGGCGGTTTGTTTTCAGAGCCATCACTTTGTTCTCGTTTGGAATTTGTTGTATTACTACGCATATTTTCAGACGCTTTCTTAGCAGCTTGTCTTTGAGGAACAATTAAATCTGATGGATAATCCTTGTTTTTGGACGATTTGACATTCTCCTTGTCCTTGGATTCTTCATCTGATTCATGAGCTTTATTGTCCTTAGAGGGTAACTTCTTTGTTCGTCTAGTGTTCTTTGTCTCACCTTTTTGCAATGGAACAAATTCTTTGACAGCAGCCTTCGTTCTAAACGGATGTTGTTGTGAATCACTGGTTGCATTAGAAGATTTGTCTTCATTAGCATCTTCATTTTTGTTATTATCACTATTTTCACTGTCAGAGTAAATGTCGGCTGACAATTTTAATTTCTTAGTTGAACGTATTGGCATCAATTCATCACTCTCGGATCCTGATAACGGCCGAGAGCTCATTTCTCGCTCCATCTGTCTCAATGCCCGACTCTTGGGCCATTCTCTTTTTCCTGAATTTTTAGCATCTTCCTCACTAGAGCTATCAATTTTACTACGTGAAGGTGCCGATTGTCTCGCCTTTTTCTTATCTGACAACTTTGAAGAATCATTATCTTTGTCTTTAGAAAAGAGCTTTTTCTTGGGAACCTGTGTCTGTCCGGGTGTTTTCTCTTCATCATCAGTTGTTGAGTAAATAGGTCTGCGATATTTAGAATCTCTGTCAGGTATGCTCTCTCCTCCACTGGACAGTCCGCTGTAAAGGCTGGCACTTCTGCGAGCAGACCCATTTATATACAAACGCTTATAAGGATTCTCTGTAGACTTTGGATTTTTAACCATACCATTCAAATCCTTTTTCTTTTCCTCATTGGATTCAACACCGGCTATTTGAACTAAGAGAGATTCAAAATCAGCAGTATGGTCCACAGCATTTGGATGAGAATAGAGTCTATCATAAATCGATGGCCCATGGTTAGCCTCAATAACCGCAGTCATAGCCACAGGGGTCAGTGAACTTTCATCACAGAGGACAGCAGCTTGCTTGTGAAAGGTTTGCTCACGCATACGAAAAAAGGATCTGGACAGCTTTTCCCTTCTGCTGACCATGTAACATAGATTGCGGACTCTTTCCAAGTCCTGTCGCAGCTGAACAAACATTTTCATTTTATCTAGGTCTGCTTGCTCCTGGCGATGTGTCAGCATGTCTGTTTCATCAGCCTTGGGTGGCAGTAGAGGTCTGTTGTGACAAGACTTGCGTTTTAGCTTCCAATAATTGTATATGTATTGAATACCATCCTGGTCAACATCCAGAAGATGGGTACTAATATCTTTTATACTCACATGTTTGTCAAACTCTGCCTCTATTTCATGTAGACGAATGGCTCTGGCCTGTGACTTCTCCTCCGACGTCATGTCTTTTCGTCTCTTACGTTTGTTATCATCCTCTTCTGATCCTGATCCGGTGCATTTGTCTTTTTTACTGTTAACACTATGTTTTTGACAATAAGATCGAAGTTTAACACCATCATCGGCATTTTCGTCCTCTATTATGGCACGCATCTCAAGGCCATGTTTAAAAGCACAAGTAACATGATACGCAGTTTTACATGTCCTAACTGAACACTGTATACAAGCTCCATTACGTTCACGGCACAACACACAAATTAAGTTCCACCTGGATGGGGGAATTGCAGATATCTTAGTAATCGGCTCCATTTTCTCAGCACACCCAATAGACACCTCGGGTATCCAGAGAACACAGCTCACATGTGCCCACTTATGGCCTGAGGGAGTGCATTTCATGGCTCCCCCGAGGTTGGGGCACAGGACGCAGACAGGTCGGACTCGGTTCCCACAAGGCCGGCATAACCATTGTCCTGGAAAGTTGAAAAATGAATGATTAAAATCAAACCTAACACTGAGCAAAACACATGCATTCCATTTTAAAATGTGAAAATTTACCTGAAGGTATGGCAGTTATTCCATAGCAGGCTTGGTGGACACAGATATTGCAAGAATCACAAAAAACCATCTCATTTCCTTCTTCGGAGTCTGGCGATCTGCACACATCACATATGACATTCTCGTCATATTCTATCCCCAAGCCCTCTTCAGACTTCAGTAAAGACTGAATTTTATCCCAGCAGCGAATCTAAAACGAAGTAAAACCACGTTAAACAACAATTATCACGAGTATCATTATTCCCTTTAAAAACTAAATGGGAAAAAGGTGGCAAGATTATCTTTAGATTGGCACTCCATCATCAAACTTAATAATGAAGAAAGTTCAGAATGAAATACTTTAATTTTGTGCTTGAGTCACCATCTAGAGGTTTTTATTTTCCTTTTTTTCTACTATATTTTTTTACTAAATATCATTATTACTCTTATCATTATAGGTAGACAGCATGAATGCTGTTCATATCTATAGAGTTTAACTGCCACATGTTCATAAAGAAAAGCAAAGAAAAATAATTAAAATAATAAGTACTTCTGGGTTTGTGCGTAGGAACTTGTCCAGGCAGTTTTTCAACTTGTTCAATGTCAGCACTCACTACACTAGTAGGCAGTTTGTTCCAAGATTACACAACTTGGTTTACAAAATAATGTTTCCCTGGAGCCTGCAATGCTTATCCAAATCTCCCTAAATCTGTTCAGAGAGTAAGTTCAATACTGTCTACCTTTACCAGACTGACTAGATAATTTGGATATTTCAGTTACTTCCCATTCATTCCATTTAAAAAGAACATCTTCGTAAGAGAGGGGTTCTAAACTTGTTTGACCATTTTTAAGCCCAACCCTTTTCAATAGAATATATGAAAAGGCCAACAGGTTTTTGTGAAAATAGTGTACATTTCAATTATTAAAAAAAATTACGAGTTTATAAATTTACACCACCAAAAAAAACACAGGTGACAAATACACAACAAACCGGCATCACAGACATTTTAATATAGTAAAGTCACACTGATTGATCCATCACATTGGGTGTATAAGGGTTAAACAAATTCAAAGAGAAGCTATACATAGATTCCTGTTGTCAGAAAGGATTTAGCATCATTATAAAAATATAATTGAAAACAACTTTAAAACACTTAAATTAAATACAATATCACGTCATAAAGAGAGCTTCTAAGTGGCATTATATAAATTGAGATGAAATTCAGAAACACATGCATTGAAAAGATTATGTTGATTGAATATACTAGCATCATTGGAAACAGTAGTTAGTAACCCTTAGGATGCCCGTGACGAACGGCACTCGTCATGTATGACATTTATCATAGCACACATGATGGATGACACTCACCATGGCGATTATTCGGCTACACGGTCACGAGATATTACTTAAGCTACAAGAAGTACGAACAGCTATAAAAGATATGAGAATAGGAAAAGCGTCGAAGCAAACACAGAACTAATAAGAGTATAAGCTGTGGGCTGAGACAGTTTTATAACAAATGTTGGGAATCTGACCACATACCGAAAGACTGAAGGAGTGCATTGATTGTTCCATTATATAAAGGTAAGGGTGCAAGAATGAAGTGTGGAAGTTTCCGAGCCATTAGTTTGCTGAGTGTAGTAAGTAAACTGTACGGAAATTTCTCAGTATGGGATGCTCAAGGTGCTTTTTTAAGAGGAAGATGCGTGGATCAGATTTTCTCTTTGCGTATGCTTGTAGAATATTATATAGGAAAAAATACAAAAACTATATTATGCATTTGTGGACTTGGAAAAAGTATATGACCAGGTGATAAGAGACAAGCTTTGGAAACTATTGAATGAATATGGTGTTGAATGTAAACTAATACGTGGTATTGTATCATTATACTCCGAAAGTAGAAAATGTACTAACTAGGCTTGATCAAAAAAGAATGAGAATTTACATTTTTGTCGTTAATATTAATATTAGTATTTATTTAATCGTTAATATTAATATTGTCCCCTTCAAAGTAGTCCCCAAAGGATAAAATACACTTTTGCCAAAAAAAATCCAATCCGCAAAACATTTGTGGAATGCACTTTTTGGGATAACTTTTAGCACACCCAGCGATTTTGCTTTTATTTCCTGCATGGTCGCAAAATGTCCTTTCATGTCCTCTTCATCTTTGAAAACAAGAAAAAATCGCAGGGGCCATATCTGGTAAATACGGTGGCTGCAGCACCATGCCGGTGTTGGTTTTGGCAAAAAAATCACTAAAAGTAGTGAAATATTAACCGGTGCATTATCCAAAATACAAAATCCAGATGTTGTTTGCAAACAATTCAATGTAATGGTGTAAATCCCCAAGATAACACTCCTGATTGACCTTATGGGCTGGCAGAAAGAATTCATAGTGGACTGTTGTAATTGAAGAAAACAATAAGGTGCGCTTTTTTCGGTCTTGGGACTTCAGGAAGCTTCCATTGGAACAATAAGGCCTTTGTTTCAATGTCATAACCATACACCCACATTTCATCACCTGTTATGACCCATTGGAGTAATTCTGGGTCATCAGCGTCTTCAGCGAACATTTGATAAGTGCTGTTTTTGTAATGCTGCTTTTGTTGAAAATTCAACAATTTTAAGACGCAAAAAAAGGTGGTGGAGTGCCCCGCTCCATCACCTTTTTTACAGTATTTTAATATTTCAAAAACAATTAGACTGTATGCTTTTTTTTATTTCCATGCTTTTTATTTCTTTTTGTTTTTTCTTATGTTTTGGTGGACATCCCCTTTTTATTTATTTTCATTGCTTGTTTTTTTTTATTTATGTACTTTTGCTTAATATGAATAAATAAAGGCTTGTGCTAGAGAGAGAGGGAGTTTGCAAACTAGCTAAAGTTTGTCTTGCGTGTGAAGCTGATAAGAGGGCTGTCGGTCCTTAGAGCGACTTCGGGAATGTGGTGGGGGCCTCCCCCCCCCCCTCTCTTTAACTCCACGCTCTATGAAAATATTCAATTATATGATGTTTTTACAATTTTATTTAATATTTATTCTTCAGTTATAGATTTTTATTTAGCTGTTTAACTTTAGATTTGACATTCTAAAATAATAAAAAAAATATGAATTTTGTTCAATTGTTTGTGGCATAGGAAAAACTACTTTAATTTTCATTGAAATGGTATTTGAATACGATTTTCTTTAGTAAAAAGCTTGACAAGAAGTGAGCTTCGACACCTTTTTTTTAAAAAAAATAGCACTGCTTATATATAAGACATCGATCAATAAGGCCCGGGACTAACTACTAAAACATTTGTTTGCCAAAATTCTTCTTTATTCATCAACATAGTCTCCTTCAAGGTGATACATTCATTCCAACGCATTCCTTACTTTTCTATGCCAGCCGTGTAGAACGATTTATCTTTGGTTTCAAAATATGCGTTAGTTTCGGCAATCACTTCTTCATTGGGGCCAAATCTCTTTCCCTGGAGCATCTTTTTGAGGTCTGAGAACAGCCAATAGTCGCCGGGGGCCAAATCTGGAGAATACGGTGGGTGCGGAAGCAATTCGAAGTTCAACTCATGCAATTTGGCCATCGTTACTATCGACTTGTGACACGGTGCATTGTCCTGGTGAAAGAGAACTTTTTCCTTCTTCATATGGGGCCGTTTTTTTGCAATTTCTGCCTTCAAATGCTTCAATAACGCTATGTAACATTAGCTAGCTAGACAACTCACTTTAAGATTGATGGTTTTCCCTTTTCAAGGTGATCGATGAATATTATACCATGTGCATCCCAAAATACGGAGGCCATAACCTTCCCGGCCGACTGTTGAGTTTTTGGTCGCTTCAGACGACTTTCACCGGCTGCTCTCCACTCAGCTGACTGCCGATTTGATTCCGGAGTATAGTGGTGGATCTAAGATTCATCCATTGTCACATACCAACGCAAAAACTCCTGTTTATTTCGCGTAAACAGTGCCAAACAGAGCTCTGAATCATCGATACGTTGTGATTTCTGTTCCATTGTGAGCAAATACGGCACACATTCCGAAAAAAGCTTTTTCATGACCAAATGTTCATGCAAAATAGTGTAAACACTACCAAATGATATCTTCAGGATGTCAGCTATCTCATGCAACTTTACTTTGCGATTTTCCATCACGATTTTGAGGGCTTTTTAAATGTTTTCTGGTGTAACAGCCTCATTTGTACGACCAGAGCGTTCAGCATCATTTGTCTGTACGACCGCGTTTGTAATCAGCATACCACCGACAAATGGTTGTTTTCGGCGGAGCAGAGCCCGGATACACTTTTCAAGCCATCGCTGAGTTTGAACGGTATTTTATCCCATTAAAAAGCAATGTTTTATCAACACACGAAATTCGGATTTTTCTATTGTTTTGAAAATAGCAAAAGTAGCATCACTAAAACCAATGTAACTCAATGACACAATGTCGGAATGTCATGAAAGTTTGACACATAACTTCTAAAGATTGGTACTAACTGAGAATGGTATGGATTTGTTATTAGAGACGCCATCTGTTGGTTAGTCCCGGGACTTATTGATCGATGTGTTATACATCTCAATTATTCTCGACCTAAAATTGAATGTAAACATATAAAGTAGTAAAAACCTCAAGTTCTTCGATGACCCGCTCAAGCTGCTCCTCGCGGATAGGATGCGCGCCAGCACGGGCCCGTTCCCCGTTGAGTGCGCGCAGCCAAATTGCATCGCATGCATCCAGGTCGTACGCGCACGCCGCCTCTGCACGAGCCCCCGCACTGCTGAGCTGGTGCTCCGCCGCCGAGAAGTTTGAGTCACGTGACAGCCGCACATATTTCTGCTTGGGTCTAGAATGAATAATTTATTAGACTTATAATTACTTATTCTCCATACAGTTTAGTACAACTAATATTCACCAACTTCATACTTCATTTTTTCTTTAAATTACTTTTAAGGTCATGTGATATTTATTCTTATAACGTTGCCATAATTTTTAGTTCAATGAACCAGAAAATTGAGAATTCTCAAAATGAGAACTCACTTTAAGATCAACATCAGAATAAATTAATACTTACAGCTTGAATTCACTCCTGGGGTAAGATGAGGATTGCTTTATTTCAGTCACAGTCGGCTCGGGTAGTGAATCTGGATTGACTGGAACTTGAACCCCTCTTTCCCACTCCTGTTTCCATGGATCAGTAATAACCCAATATTCATCAGTAGCCAATGGTTCGGAGTCAGGTAATTTCATAGCACTTATCAAGTCTTTTCTGTATAAAAAAGATGAACATTAAATTAGTTACCTACTACAATCATAAAGTTCCTGCAGCAGCAATTAAAAATGTTTTCAAGGAATTACTGAATTTTAAAATTTTCTTAATATATTTAAAAAAAATTTGGTTTTGAAATTTTTTTTTATTAAAAATTTGTCATGAAAATTAAGTGTTTTTATTCCATTTATAGAAGACTTGTTTCATAATGAATTTAGAAAAATAAATTATACTTAAAGTCTAACCAATTTTGATCTTCATTCTAAGACAGCTGAGAATAACTATCCAGACCATCTAGATAATGTCCGTATTGTTTGGCCAAGACATATATTAGGAAGCCAATTATGTGTTGGGACAGTTATTCACAATTATTTTTTTAAAAGTACACAATAACTCCATTGATGGCCACAGGAGTAATACAAACTTAATCAATTGACCAAAAACAATGTCAATTTACGTTTATTATTAAATCCAGATGATTTTTTTAATGTATATTCACTAAGATCTTTTCATATCCATAACATCCTTTGGAGTCATTCGAGGTTAGAGACATTTTTGATTCTTGCTTGAAGTCGAGTGCCTCATCTTTAGTGTTTGTATGTAAATCAATCTGCTATTTTCTGTATCTTAACAAACAAGGTTTATGACCAATTTTCAATTGTGCCATGCTAACAGTCACGTTTTATAATAATAATAATTTGCAAATTTCATCTTATTGGAATGTCATGAGATGAAATAATAATAAAACAAAGAACATCAAAGGAATAACAAAAACAATTGCATAAGGAACAAAAAAATAAAAAGGAAAAGGACATTGCTTAAGAAGGTGAATAGATGTGGTTATATGTGATGATATGAAATGCCAAAACCACAAGATAATTTTAAAAATGCTATTCGGCTATTTTTGGGTGACACATAACAAACACCACACTATTTAGATTGGAAAATTTCATAAGATTTGGAATTTAAGTTTCACACTATTAAAACAAAAAATGTCATATTTAAAATAAATGAAAGTTTCATTAATCAATATCTCATGTGCAAAAAAACGAAAATATAAGCAAAACTTATGCAGTAGATGTTCAGGAGTGATAGGAATACAGTGGAAGGTTGATTGGAACCAAAAAACAGCACTATAAAAATTGTTAAATTGCACAGCATTGTAAAAAAAGCTGCATTATGTACAAAATTTATTTTAGTGTAGCTAATGAAATATAAAAAATAAGAAATTTTCAATTTATTATTCAGTAGTAAGAAATCACGCTAAATTCCCGCTTCACTGTCGTCATATCACCACTTGCCTTAAGGTTAAACATGGGTTAACTTTAATATGCCCATGGTAGGACAGGTTGTGCGTAATTTTTTTTTCAGATGTTTCAAGAAGTACAATTGTCAGGTTGCATGCAGTTGATAATTAATTGATCAATGTGTAGTTACTGTGGATTTGTCGTGGTATGAGCGTGGTCAAGTTAAAATACTCCCTTAATTCATTAGATTCATACTATGATACATTCAAACTATGAAAAATATTAATCAGAAAATTTAGTTCATAGATATATTTTGAGATTCTAGTTTTGTTATAAAATAGGCCAACTGAAAATAAATAGAATGATTTACTTAAACTTTAAAAGAGGAGGTACAAAGGCAATATGTAATTTATTTGCAGTAAAAAGAAAAAGTTTCAAATGCAGGTGATATTAACATTATAAAAAACTCTAAAATTCTAAAATATCAAAAGGATACAATCAGAAGAAAAAATATCAACATGTATATTCCAGTACAGGAATTATGCATACATGATAAACGTGATAAAAAATCTGGAAATTCTTGATAAATAGTAATTAAATATAAAATGGGATAAATTAAAAGACTATCAATAAATTTAATAATATACAAGTATACTCCTATTAGTTAAACAAATTCATAGAAACATACATTCAAGGAATCAATTGCCACAAAACACTAATAAAAATATGTCTTTCTGGCGGGATGCATACTACATAATTATTTTTAACTTTTTAAATGACAAGCAAGACAAGAAAGTATAGGATTTATTAAAATCAAAGATGATATTAATCTTGAACAGTAATGATTATCTCTTGACCTTGCCTATATATACGAGTATTACTTTACATTTGAAAAGAAATTATTTCTGAAATAAAAATTTCTGTAAAATGTTTTTCAAAATACATCCACATTACAATTCCAAGACAAGTAAGCATATCAATTTGAATCCAAGTATAATGTATAACAATGCTAATTTGTGATCTTCTACTTAGATCTAATTGTGATTTTTCATTCATCACACCCTATATGTTCATTCCACCTGGAACACAAAGATGCCACAAAATCCCTCCATCCAGGTTGTTCCACAGTTTGGCACTCCACATCTTGCCACATTTCAATCACTAAGAATTCTCAAGAATGGTCCATATCTATTCCATTTTTTCAAGTCAGATGAACATAACTACAATAAATTATTCTTCCTTAATAACCGGTTTATTGACTATTCCATACAATTTTACACAAATTATATATTTTTTTATTAATACGTCATATTTACTCGAGAGAATCTTTTATCAAATAATTTAGCATTTTCACAACAGATGTCAGTCAACTCGTTACTTTTAAAACAAATTTTCTTATTGATAATAATTGAAGAATACACGGCAACAGGAGAGATGTGTATGTGTTTTCCAAATTGAGATTTTGAGAAAAATAATAAGATCTTCAGAGTTTCAGAGTAATAAGATCTTCAGAGTAATAAGATCTTCAGAGAATAATAAGATCTTCAGAATAGCAAGGGCCTTGTTAAAAATTCGGAATTGATTTCACTGATGGACTTATGCATCAAACAAAATTATTTTAACTTCAACAATAAAATATATAAACAAACAAATGGTTTAGCTATTGGCTCACCGTTGTCTCCCCTCCTCAGTGAAATATTTTGAAAAATGTATTTTTAGGAGTAAGTTTAAGTTAACTAAAAATGTTTTGTGCTGGTTTAGGTATGCAGATGACATTCTTTGTGTTTGGACGGGTACCGATAGACAATTACACCAATTTCTTAAATATTCAAATTCCATAGAAAGTTTTATAAAATTTACACTAGAAACAGAACAGGACGGAAAATTAAATTTCTTGGCCCTAACATTATCTCGGAAAAATGGCACATTTGACTTTGATATATATAGGAAAAATACTTATTCAGACTCTATAATTCCAGCAACTTCCAACCATCCTAATACCCATAAATTCGCCGCCTTTAACTGTATGCTTCATAGATTGCTCAGTGTCCCATTAACCGACGACAATTTTAAAAAGGAATTAATAACCATAAAAAAAAATTGCTACAAATAATTGCTATCCTGGAAGCCTCATTGATTCACTTTTAAAAAACAAAACAAAAAAGAAACTTATAAAAGATTATATATTTAACGACACCTATAAGCATACATATAAATGGAGCAAAGTCCTATTTATAAAAAACATATATGAAATAACCAAAAAATATTCCAAGTCACATAAAGCCAGCTTTTTACACTAATTTTAATCTCCGGAAACTCTTATTTAATGGGAAAGGCAAAAATGGAATACTTAGCAACAGTGGTGTGTATAAACTTTTATGTGCTGACTGTAATAATTTCTATACAGGAAAGACAGGAAGATCTTTTGAACAGAGATTTCGTGAACACAAATCCGTCTTAACAAATCCTCTAATTTATTCTGAAATGGCTAATCATTGTCACCGTGAAAACCATACTTTTTCTATCGATGATGCTAATTTTTTACATATCAGTAGTAACGGAAATAAATTGGACAGATTAGAGGCCCTAGAAATTTCTAAGTCAGTACACCGATCCGAACATCTGTTGAACAGTTATTTCCCCAAAATCTCTCCGCTTTTGGCCGAAATTGTCCCATGCCTCCCTCACCCTCCAACCGTTGAAGCGTGTATATCGGTGCCAGTTCGAACAGCATTTAGTCTTGTTTGCGCTCCCCTGAAGATGAGGTGAAAGCCTTGAAACCGGTAGGGTTATACCGTCACAAAAAAGTGGAATAAACAGTGTTTGATAAAAATAAATTACAAGATCTTCAGAGTGATGGTTTCATGTTCCAATAAAACTAAACAAGAACGAAAGGCATTCAATAAAAGATTTTCAAATGTATAAAGCTAAAAAAAAAGTTAACAATCGTGTTACAGCGCAATCACTCTCTTAGTTCTTTAGCTAGGAGTTGTTTTTTTCTACACTTTGTTTTCCTTATATCTTCCCCTCCAATATGACTTGGATGATTTCATATCTGTTTCCTCTTGTGAAATACCCAAAGTATTCCAATCTTCTCCTCTTAATGCAAGTGAGTACTTCTTTGTCTTTTTTTCATACGTCTAAAGACTTCTTTGTTGCGCACTTTGTCAACCCAGGAAATCTTAAACATTCTCTTGTAGCATTAAATTTCAAATACTTTTATTCGTTTTGTGGTGGTTTGCGGTTTCTCAGCAAAGCATCTGCTTGTTGATTCCCCTTACTGATAATCACAAATTAAGTCTTTGCAATATTCATCGAGTCTTTTATTGCTGCTTGCCACTGATTTTACTCATGAGTCTGCAGGTTTATGTGAAGAAAAATAATTCCCTTAGTTGTGAATCGAGATTGAGTAGTAAACTAGACAAATTGTGAACCTAATACAACATTAATGTAGGAGCTTGTAGTCAATAATTGTTTGAAGAGTTGTAATAAAAAAATATATATTCAATTTTATTAGTTAGGTACTAACCAAAAAATATTCCATACGAGTTGTTAAGATCTTTTGAAAGTTACACAGAATATCAAGACTCTTATATCCCTAGTCATATTAGAGTATATAAATATTTCTGAGTATCTATCGTCAATGTTTGTAAGCATTTATTGTGAATCTTAATAAGATTTCAGATCTTTGGTGAGATGAATATGCGTAGAGAAATACATTGCATGAGATGTGATCCACTATCTTGCACTATAAATTAAAGTTACATGACAATATCGATTAGGAATTACATAAGGGTGTATAAAGAAGTGATTGAAGAACAATACATCTGTTGTGCTAGTTATCTATTTTCAAGGTCTTTAACTTTGTATCATATTGAGTGAAAATGTTGGAAAGGTTCTGACATTTGGAGAGAAATTTACAAAAAACGTTCTGTTGAAACTAAAGGGTAGATTGAGAGACTGAAAACTTATTCTAAAAGAGTGAAAGGACTATGAAAAATTCATATTTATTCAATGTAACAGATATTTCAACACAATAAAGAAGGGTTATATCGCATTATAAATGAGCAATTGGAGTTTGCAATTAAACTTTTAGTGATGGGTTGACATGCACAGAGACCGGTAATTAAATGTTTGACATTCTCTCAAGTGCATAACCCAAAGAAATTAGTACTTCTATAATGCAGTATTCATTTCTAGTGCAATCAGTAGTATTGTATTTCTATTTCTTTCAACATTCTTGAATATTGATCCATGAATGAGGTTATACCTAGATGTTATAGTTTCAATACAAATTGCATTAAAAAATATAAGGATTAAATTTTTTGAATAGGTTACTTCTAAAGTTATTTTCTCTTTACTTTGATATATAATCTGTGGTAAATTTTTATAATATAAACTGTGGTAAATTCTTTTTCCAATATGTTATTTTGACAATCTCTGTGAACGTCAAAAATATATCCCATTTCATATTATAAATGTGTGGATCTGAATAGAGAAGATTTTACATAAATCAAATGAGTTTGTCTTTTTATTTCTTCAGTAATCTATGTTAAAATTAAAAAACTATCATATTCAAACAGTATTTTAGTAGGATTAATTACTTCTAAAAATTTTACTTGTCAAAAAAGATTCTGAGAAATAGGGAAAACAAAATTTCAACTAAATTCATTCGACAAATACTCTTGTAATATAAATATTTCTGAAAAGAAAAAAACAATTTCAATTCTTACAAAAATTTGGATATTGTTATATCACAGTTTCTTTATAAGTATATAAACTACCTATCATTGAATTGGAAACATTTGAGTTGACTTGATAACCATACATCTCCAGGCACCGATTCCAAACTTAATCAAGCCAATCGAAATTCATGGAGCTTTTCCTCAGATCTCATATTTCATGAATTGACTCTTTCTAAGATATTTATTTCCAGTACAGTAATTAATATCAGTCTTTATCAGTCATATGCACTATACAGAAATGCAGATATTTTTATAACTATATAATACTTGTATGCCTCAATGCAATTTCTATGTCGTATTAATGCATAATTTGTACCATCATGTAAAATCCTTAGGATATGTTGGAAAAGAATACCGCCCCCTTTTGACTTGGTTTCAAATATGATCTAGTATAAATTGATTGTTAGCTCTTGAACGTGTTCCTCGCGGGAATCACAAACACCTGTGATCTGATCTGTAGCATTCCTTTGTGTATTTTACGTAATGTTTAGTTTATCTCCTTTATTTAATGAGTTTCCTTAAGAGTTATTATTATTTATTATCAGAAAATTACTTGAATGTCATGTTTACTTGGTGGTGTAATCAAATATCAGTGGTTCTAAACAAAATACGCGTTTAAACTTAGAAATTAAAAAACGCCGAAATTGTGCCGCGCACAGGATTCGTGGAATTTGATTTTTAACGCGGTGTACAGGTTAAAAAGGATTCAAAACGAATTATTCATTTAAGAGTCTTGGATATGAGACAGGAAGGTTTTCCCCGTTTCTTGCTTTCTGATGTAGGAAGAAAGAAGAAAAAACAAGATTTTGTTTCATTTTCCATGTTTTTACAAAAATTGTAGAAAAAAACATTAGTACATCTGATTTTGGAAATTAACTTGACATTGCAACTTTTTTTTTTTCATTCTTTTAATATTTATATGAATAGAAAGTTTATTTTAACATTTCACTCTGAATGTTAAAGGACACTTATATTAATAAAAAGAAGTAAAAATTGTTGACTCTTGTATTATATATGGGGGTAAAAGCGTTAACTCATTTACATGTGCAAAAAAAACATATAAATCCTTAAATGTTGACAAAATTGGCTGTATAATTAATTACATTGACTTTATATTAAGTTTTGTATGACAATGCATTAGGGGGATATCCTTTAGAAAAGTCAGATCTCGAGAGTGAACCTTCCTGTTTAGATAAAAAAAATCTCAAGCTGATTAAGATTTTGTACGATCATGAATCAATAGTTTTGTACAATTGATATAAATTTACGGATTTGTTATGTACTTGTACACTTTGCCTTTCCATTTCCATTAACTTTAATTTGTACATGTTTTATTGTGGATTAACATAATCAAAACTATTTTACTGATTCATACTTTGTTCAATAAATGAATGAATATGGCCAACAATACGCACTTAGTAGTTTCAATATCTTGATTCGAAAACTTTTTGAAAGAATCTTTAAAACTAATATTAAGTGAAATACGATCGAAATTGATAATGTCCGACTTGAAAAAGAAAAAAATAGGCGCAATAGTTTAAAAGGAAGGAGTAAGGTTGGATCAAATGAATGATATTCTGAAAGAAGGAAATGTAGAAAGTCAGAGAATTCGTAGAAGTGGTATGAGAAGATCTATGTATAGACGAGGTTAAGGATGTGTGTCGAGATGGACAGTATAAAGCTTAGTCCTCTGCCTAGCCCGATAGAATGTGTAGGTTTGGAATAGAGGGGAATTTAGCACTTCAGATTAAAAATTATGAATTTAATCTGGAAATCACTTTATTTTATTTTCCTTCGTAAGAAGCTAGATTGATAATAGCATGTTTGTCTGAAATCGGAAAATAGTGGTTTTGCTTATAAACACTATCTAAGAACCATTACAGGAATGATAACATCTTAAATGGTTTAAGGTCAGGTTCTCGTATCTTGTTTGCACCATTTAGTTAAATACTGCTGAAGTGGAATTTCACTCAGTTGATGGAGAGGAAATAAAGAATAGTTTTGTCAAAAATACTTTTCCACCCATTCAAACCATTATGAAAATAAATACATTTTTAGGCTCTTTTATCAGTCGTGTTAAATGAGAGTATTTAAAAATAAATGTAAATATTATTTTTATATTTTTAGAATATCAACTGGGTTACAATGGGGACATTTATGTGAAGAAAAATAATTCAGTTTTATGTCATAAACGCAATTTTGACTTCAATAGAACAGGTGATTTTTTAAGATATATATTCCTCTGTTACAATTGGCCAAGCTTCTAATCTTTTTTTATTTAGATAGTTAAAACCTTTATTGAATTTAAAAATTTTGATATATATTTTCTACACCTTTAATAAATATAATTAATATTGCCCAAGTTATCAGTTACCATCAGAAATTTAGCAGTGTGCGTACTCAGCATTTTGCGTCTTAGATTTGATGATAGGTGGATTCCATGCTAGTTTTACTTTCGGACTTAACCTTTTTTCTCTGAATAGACGTTTTTATTATCATTTACATTTATGGTTATAGGTATTCAATATTCTTCTTCATGTGCCGTGTCCGGTCCCTTTGACGTTGGCAATTGCAACAAATTGCAACTCAATCATCTGGATACCTGCCCATTTGAGAATGTTGTATAACCAAGACAGGCGTCTTCAACTGATTTTGTGTTGATCCTCATTTACCCATCAATATTAATTGTAGGAAGTGATATTTTTCTCCTCAATATATGATCCAGATAGACAGGCATTTTATGGTATTTAAGAACTCTCATTCTACATCTGCTCAATGTATTTCTCTACACATATTCATCTGACCAAAGATCTGAAAACTTATAAAGATTCACAATAAATGCTTACAAACATTTACGATAGATACTCAGAAATATTTATATACTCTAATATGACTAGGGATATAATAGTCTTGATATTCTGTGTAACTTTCAAAAGATCTTAATGACTCATATGAAATATTTCTTGGTTAGTACATAATTATATTTTTTAATGCAATTTGTATTGAAACTATAACATCTAGGTATAACCTCATTCATGGATCAATATTCAAGAATGTTGAAAGAAATAGAAATACAATACTACTGATTGCACTAGAAATGAATACTGCATTATAGAAGTACTAATTTCTTTGGGTTATGCACTTGAGAGAATGTCAAACATTTAATTACCGGTCTCTGTTCATGTCAACCCATCACTAAAAGTTTAATTGCAAACTCCAATTGCTCATTTATAATGCGATATAACCCTTCTTTATTGTGTTGAAATATCTGTTACATTGAATAAATATGAATTTTTCATAGTCCTTTCACTCTTTTAGAATAAGTTTTCAGTCTCTCAATCTACCCTTTAGTTTCAACAGAATGTTTTTTGTAAATTTCTCTCCAAATGTCAGAACCTTTCCAACATTTTCACTCAATATGATACAAAGTTAACCGTTAGAGTGCCGAGGCGCGCGATCGCGCGCTTGCGCGTACTATCCAAAATTGCCAGGAGCGCGATAGCGCGCCCAAAATCAGTTGCCGTTTAGCACGCAACAGGGGAGGTCGCTCGCACGCATAAGTATTTTTTTATCTTTCTATGTGTTACATAAAGTGCATATTATAATATTATTAGTTATTACAATATAAGAAGGATTTGGGAAAAGATTTTTTTTAACCCAAAATGTCGGAATACGAAAACAGTTCGAGTGAAAATTATCGTTCTTCAAGTTGTGAAGCAAGTGATAGCGGGAGTGACATTGTGGTGCGCTCACACCGCGTAATGCAAATTTTGAGTGAGAGTGATAATAGTGATGATAACTATTATTTTGCTGATACGGAGGATATACCGGACTGCGAAAATGACAATGTGACCTCGACCCAATTCAGACGCCTACCACCGGATATGCAATACAGCAAACAAACTCCGCACGTATTTTGCTAACTACCAGGACCAAAACATACCCCACCAGTTAACGCAAAACCTATTGATTTCTTCAATTTGTTCTTTACGGCTGCTCTTATAAAAAAAATGGTTGTTGAAACTAACCGTTACGCCGCACAGTTTTTGCAAGATCATCCAAATTTGAAGCCTCAATTTTGTACAAAATTGTGGAAGCCAGTCACCATTCCAGAAATGAGAGGATTTATTGCCGTTATACTGGAAATGGGCATCACAAGGAGGCCAACTATTTTATCTTATCGGATGAAAGGATCAAGATGTATTCCATGGTTTGTTTGGAAGAATGTTTGCACGAAACAGATTTCAGTTAGAAAAAGGTTGTATTCAATGTATTTGGAAGGATGGTGGTGGTGGTGAATGCATTTATATTGTATAGTGAGAAATATGCAGACAAAAAAATGAAAAGATTGAAATTTACATCGAGTATAATTGATGATTTAGAAGAGAAATGGTTGCTCCACAAAAATAGACCAGAACCTGCTACTCAGACTTCATCTCCCCCTTGAAGTATTGGATTAGAAAAGTTACCCGGGCGTAAATTACGGCGCTACGTAGTATGCAGCAGCAAGGATCGCAGCGCTGTTAAGAGGAGCAATTTGATTTGTGCCCGCTGTAAGAAAGGGCTTCATGGAGTCTGTGCGGGAAAGCGCACATGTTAACTTTTTTACTTTTAGATTCCAGTTTTTGTTATAATTTTTGTTTACAATATATATTTCCATATTTTTTTTGTATTTTATTACCCTTTTACATGTTTTTATAAAGAAAACACCGAAAAAATTATTAGAATTGGACAATTTTTGGAAGAGATACAGTTTTTTTTTCAAGACAAGGGTAAATGACATAAAAAACAAAGATTTCCTTGGCATTTTTAAGTATATATGAGTAAAAAACAATGGCACTCAAACGGTTAAAGACCTTGAAAATAGATAACTAGCACAACAGATGTATTGTTCTTCAATCACTTCTTTATACACCCTTATGTAATTCCTAATCGATATTGTCATGTAACTTTAATTTATAGTGCAAGATAGTGGATCACATCTCATGCAATGTATTTCTCTACGCATATTCATCTCACCAAAGATCTGAAATCTTATTAAGATTCACAATAAATGCTTACAAACATTGACGATAGATACTCAGAAATATTTATATACTCTAATATGACTAGGGATATTAGAGTCTTGATATTCTGTGTAACTTTCAAAAGATCTTAACAACTCGTATGGAATATTTTTTGGTTAGTACCTAACTAATAAAATTGAATATATATTTTTTTATTACAACTCTTCAAACAATTATTTACTGTACAAGCCCTAACATTAATGTTGTATTAGGTTCACGCTATTTACAAGTATTAGAAATTTAGTGCTACAAGAGAATATTTAAGATTTCTTGAGTTGACAAAGTGCGCAACAGAGGTCCTTAGATGTATGAAAAAAGACAAAAAAGTACTTGCATTAAGAGAAGATTGGAATACTTTGGGTATTTCACAAGAGCAAACAGATATAAAATCATCCAAGTCATCATAGAGGGGAAGATACAAGGAAAACAAAGTGTAAAAAGTAGCAACTCTTGGCTAAAGAACTAAGTGATTGAGCTGTAACACGGAGACATTGTTCAGAACAGCTGCAGACAAAATTAAAATAGTCAAGATGATTGCGAACCTCCAATGTGAAGAGGAACTTTAAGTAAAAAGTAAAAATACTAGTAAACCCAATCATAAATATAATAAAAGAATTTCTAAAATAAGATAATAGCCTCAAACTCGAACCAAATAATTTATTATGACACTTGAAATTTAAATATTAGTTGATAAACAAACCCTTTAGACAATATATTAGAAAATAACAGAAATACCATATTATAAATATAGCAGTTGGATTCAAGAGTTATTAACTCTTTCACGGCGGCGGACCACTTAAATGGCCCATACATAATACGTGTCATCCTGGCGAGCGGCCTTTTAAGTGGCCACTAACTTTGCGTGTCGATATGTCGGTCAAGATTAAATCTTCTTTAAAATTTTTAACCTGAATATAAGACAAAACGTGTCCTCTAGTGACATCTCTTTTAAAATCATCAAAACTTCAAGTACTTGATCCATAAGAAGGATTTAAACAGACCGATTCGAGGCCGTCGAGATTTAAAGCATTTTAAATTTTGGCACTACTCGTTCAGGTGTGCCGAAGGTCATGTTTCTAATGACGATTTCTCCCGATCATTGTGAGGTATTGTGCGTCAATATTTTTTTTGTAAGTACGCG
Organism: Odontocerum albicorne; assembly: GCA_949825065.1. Taxonomy (NCBI): domain Eukaryota; kingdom Metazoa; phylum Arthropoda; class Insecta; order Trichoptera; family Odontoceridae; genus Odontocerum; species Odontocerum albicorne. The sequence goes on along the minus strand of OX463843.1, from coordinate 41,692,524 downwards.
TATTGCGTATTGAATTAATTGCCTTTTTCATTGTTTATGGATTATTGTTTTCTTCGATTATTGCTTCTTATATTGTCGCACTTTATTTATAGCTTTGATTTGGATACCATTACACAAACTGTTTTTTAAGAGATTTTAACATTCACTTACTTTTACAACTTTTCAAATCGTCGTTATTTTTTATGTTACGTGTGTTATACGCCATTGAAACAATTCATAAAATTTTAATAACTTTAAAAATTCAACACCGCTTATATTATCAATATGGCTAAAAGGAACTTGACTGGAGAGGAAATTGAAGATATCACGGTAGTAGAACTAGATTCAGATTTTGAATTAACCGATGAAGAAGACGATGTTGATCCATTAGAAGAAGAGCAGAGAATGGATGATACAATTATTCCAGATATTGGAGCAACAACCAGCGGCAATGTGGAACCAAACGAACTATTAGAAAATGTATTTTCTTCATGGAGCCGAGGTCCATTTGCGCCAATAATCCACGAGTTTGATGAATTTTCATCTGGCATCTTGCCCTCGTGCCAACTTACACCAGAATCATCCGAACTCGATATTTTCGAATATTTTTTAAATAAAAATATAATTGAAAATGTGGTACAACAGACTAACCAATTTTATAATTTAAAAAAATTGAGTAAGGAATATTCCGCTAAATCACGAATTCAACGCTGGGTGGATACAAATGTACCAGAATTATATGTATTCTTTGGTGTCACAATGTTGATGACACGAAATAAGCATTTAACCATACGGGAACATTGGTCCACAGACCCACTTTTAAATAGCCCAATTTTTGGCAAGACTATGTCAAGGGACCGGTATGAACTGATTTTAAATATGTTACATTTTTCTAATAACAATATAACAAATAGTGGTGACAAATTGCGTAAAATAAGATTATTGCTTGATCATACTCGCAAAGTTTTTACAAGCGTCATGCTGCCTCACAAAAACTTGTGTATCGATGAGAGCATAGTTGTTTTCACAGGTCGTCTTATGATAAAACAATACATCCCTTCCAAACGAGATTCGGCATTAAATTATTTGTTTTATGTGATGTTGAAACCGGTTGTGTGTTAGATCTAATTGTGTATTGCGGTGATGGAACAGAAATAATTTATGATAAATCGTTGGGTATATCGGGTGCAGTTATCAAAACGCTTCTCAATGACTATCTTGGAAAAGGACACAACTTGTGGTGTGATAACTCGTACACAAGCCCACAATTATTTAAGTTTTTACATGACAATAAAACAAATGCATGTGGAACCGTTCGAAAATCTCGTAAAGGTATGCCCAACTTCAAAAAAACCAAGAAAGGAGACATTGATTCTCAACATTGTGGACCCTTGTTGGCTATAAAATGGCACGATAAGAGAGAAATTCATATGCTGACAACAATTCATAGTGACAGATTTATTTCAACAGAGAAATTAAATTATAAAACTGGCGAACAGGTTAAAAAACCTGAGTGCATTGTGGATTACAATAAAAATATGGGTAGTGTGGACAAAACCGATATGATGCTTAGTAGTTTAAATTGCCTTCGAAAAACTTTAAAATGGTATAGAAAACTTGCTTTTCATTTTGTTGATCTATACATGCTAAATTCATATTTTATTTACAAGCATACAACCGGAAAAACAATAGGTTTAGCGGAATTTCATTTAGCAGTTATAAGACAAATATTTGAAAAATATAAACTAGCATCAAAATTGTCCCATTCATCTCCGTCCACTAGCAATCCACTACATCTTGGTTTATCGGGTTCAATAATAGCCGCACACAGTCCTAAAGAAATTCCAGGAACTGAAAACTGTGCGGAACCTTCTCGTCGATGCTATGAATGCGCTCATAAACATAAATTAAGGAAAAGATCTAGATATAT
>OX463843.1:41585148-41690415 GCA_949825065.1 Odontocerum albicorne | reverse complement strand
ATATATATATATATATATATATATATATATATATATATATATATATATATATATATATATATATATATATATATATATATATATATATATATATATATATATATATATATATATATATATATATATATATATATATATATATATATATATATATATATATATATATATATATATATATATATATATATATATATATATATATATATATATATATATATATATATATATATATATATATATATATATATATATATATATATATATATATATATATATATATATATATATATATATATATATATATATATATATATATATATATATATATATATATATTTTTTTTTTTTTTTTTTTTTTTTTTTTTTGTGAGGTTGAAGAATTATGATACATGTTTCGTTTTATTATTATAAATCGGTAAAAGCGAAAACTGTATTGCGAATTGGAATTTGTTATGACAAATTATCCATAGATATCAATACAATTAACTTTTTTGATATAATCTATACTTTTCTTGGACGTTTATGTGAAACGCACCGGTGCGTTTGTACTAACTTGAAATAAGTTAGGTTCACACGCACCCGTGCGTTCATACTCGCTTACAGGTTAAATGTCTTTGGATAATGATACTGGAAGAACCGTATTGAGATCTGTTTTTTGTCTAGCCTTTGAGTATGACCTTTATAGATATAAAGTGAAAGCTATTCAAATTTTCAAGAATACTGTAATGACAAGTTATTTAAAAATAAAAAAACACCCTTCAATCATGTATGGTATAGGTTTCAACCATACTTTTAAATACATCATTATAACAATAAATATAATACCAAAGTAAAAGGATACAAATTTCTCCGAGTTTAAAGTGTGCACGTGACCTTGGATTTAGTTTTGAAGTGAAACGAAGGTCGGCAATCACGCCATCTATGAAATCTATTAACATTTTTTTTAATATGTTAATCATCGTTAACCGCCAATTAATATGTACCTTTTTTTTAACAAAAAAATATAAATACCTGAATGATTTAGCAACATTTCGGCTGACATCAATATTACAACAAAACAAATGTTTAAAAAATATATTGAGCAATTTACTGAAAAATAATACTCCACTACAACAATTTCACATGCGTGCACTCTATTCGAAGTTCGAAAGTATACTGAGCAGAGATAATACCATACATAGTCCTGACCATGTGTATTGAGTGCACGTAACCTTGGATTTAGTTTCGAAGTGAAGGTCGGCAATCACGCCATCTATTAACATTTTTTTGAATATGTTAATCGTCGTTAACTGCCAATTAATGTGTACATTTTTTGGTGAAAAAATAATTATAAATACCTGAATGATTTTGAAACATTTCGGCTGACATCAATATTACAACAAACAAATGTTTTAAAAATATATTGAGCAATTTACTGAAAAAATAATACTTCACTACAACAATTTCACATACGTGCACTCTATTCGAAGTTCGGAAGTATACTGAGCAAAGATAATACATAGTACTGACATCATGTATCGAGTGCACCTAACCTTGGATTTTGTTTTGAAGTGAAGGTCGGCAATCACGCCATCTATTAACAAATATTTTTTTTTAATATGTGAATCGTCGTTAACTGCCAAATAATACGAATATGTACATTTTTTTGTGAAAAAAAAATATAAATACCTGAATGATTTTGAAACATTTCGGCTGACATCAATATTACAACAAACAAATGTTTTAAAAATATATTGAGCAATTTACTGAAAAAATAATACTTCACTACACAATTTCACATACGTGCACTCTATTCGAAGTTCGGAAGTATACTGAGCAGAGATAATACATAGTACTGACATCATGTATCGAGTGCACCTAACCTTGGATTTTGTTTTGAAGTGAAGGTCGGCAATCACGCCATCTATTAACAAATATTTTTTTTAATATGTGAATCGTCGTTAACTGCCAAATAATACGAATATGTACATTTTTTTGTGAAAAAAAATTATAAATACCTGAATGATTTTGAAACATTTCGGCTGACATCAATACTACAACAAAACAAATGTTTTAAAAATATATTGAGAAATTTACTGAAAAATAATACTTCACTACAACAATTTCACATACGTGCACTCTATTCGAAGTTCGGAAGTATACTGAGCAGAGATAATACATAGCACTGACCATATGGCACCCATTAGACGGTCAATCTCGATCGCAATCCGCGATCAAAATCAACGATCACGGATTGACGGATCGCGCGACTACATTAGACGATCAATCCGATTTCCTTCAGTCCACACACCGCAACCGCTGCGTCAACATCTTTCTCAACTCAAAATGGACGTAGATGAAGTAAAAGCGGTTGTAGCCCTAGTTATGGGCCTAACTTTGAAAAAGCGAGTTCGAAGGAAACATTGGGTTAAACAGTGGTTACGAAAGAGATAATTGTATACCCATTTAAATCTACTAAAGGAAATACGATTAACTGCTGAAAAAGAAAACTATACAAATTACTTCAGGATGAGTGGAAAATGTTTTGATGAGTTGTTAGAAATGGTAACCCCATACATATCTAAACAAGATGCTTGTATGAGAAAAAGTACGAGTATCAGGTGTTCCTGAAGAAAAATTAGCAGTAACATTGCGTTATCTTGCTATAGGCAGAAATATTGAAGACCTTAAATTTTCTGCTATCATGTTTCATGCATCTATCAGTGAAGTTTGAATTTGTATTTTTTTTTAATTCTCTCCTATAATTCGATCTCAGACAATTTATTTTTTTCTCACGTCGTCAACGGTTGCTTGCGGCTTTATTTTCTTTAAAATTCCCAATATTTTTTGTTATGTTTGAGTTTCAAGTCAGATTATAAAATTCTCTTCTAAAGTAGGCAGGGTTGGTGCATCTGTTGAAATCACTGCCGGTGACGATGGAGAGCATGCGTACATTTCCATCGGTGCGCAAGCGTTGACTGACGCGATCACGATCTTACACGATCAATCCAGATCGCGATCAGCGGATCGCAAGCGTGATTTCAAAATATCTGGATATTTTGCGATCTGATGTATCAATCCGTCAATCCGCTTCTAACACAATCAATCTGGATCGCGATCGTTGATTTTTATCGCGGATTGCGATCCAAATTGACCGTCTAAAGGGTGCCTATGTATCGAGTGCACGTAACCTTGAATTTAGTTTCGAAGTGAAGGTCGGCAATCACGCCATCTATTAACAAATATATTTTTTTAATATGTTAATCGTCCTTAACTGCCAATTAATATGTACATTTTTTTGTGAAAAAAAATTATAAATACCTGAATGATTTTCAAACATTTCGGCTGACATCAATATTACAACAAAATAAATGTTTTAAAAATATATTGAGCAATTTACTGAAAAATAACACTTCACTACAACAATTTCACATACGTGAACTATATATGAAGTTCGGAAGTATACTGAGCAGAAATAATACATAGTACTGACCATATGCAATAAATGTACATGACCTTGGTTTTAGTTTATGGTTGCACGAACATCATCTATGGTAATGCATTCTTCATATATATGAGTTTACACCCATTATTTAAAGAAGAAAAAAATAATGCTTTTAAAACAGTATTCACCATCTCACACATTCAGTGATTTAACACGTCTCGAAAACAATTTAATAGACTTTTTACTCATATATCGCTATTTAAGTAGTTAAAAAATTTACGCTTTATAGCTAAAACTATCAAATCATTAGATACTCAATTTTTTTATTATGCTTATTTAAAAAAAACAGCAAAGAGTACGGTTAATTTGACCGCGGTCAGACGCGAGCTTGCTTAAACAATTTTCAGAACGATCAACAAATGGTATGTAAATATGCAAACAGGTAACCCGACCATACAGTGTGATTTTTTTTTTGACCAAATAAGTATTTTTCTTATAATCTGTAATATTCAATGAATTAATGTGTATTCAAATAGTTTATAAAATAATTCATTTTATGACGTTTCTAATTATAATTTAGAAAATTTGCTTCTGTACGACTGTGAATGGTTATAATGTTAATGTTTTCGATATTTGTATCTATAGTCTAATGAAGGCATAGACAACCCACGGCCTGCCAAGATGTTTTGTGCGACCAGCGAGTTTTGTTTTATAAATCATAAAAGAGATAATAAAATATAGTTGTTGAATAACAGCGACATAGTCTCGATTTCCTACACAAAGAAGATTTATATAAAAATAATAATTTAAATTTAAATGTCAAAAAGAAAATTAAACGTTGTACATAAAAATAAACAAGTTACTCGCGACGTCCATTTGTTAAAATTGACAACTAAACCATACAATTTTGATACAATAAGCGATTTACCACCATAAAGGAGCCGTTTTGTATCTGTTCTATTCTTATTTTTCACGATATATTATCCTGTTTTAAAGATATCCAAGTACTATTTTCACTAGATTACGATATGAATTCCTTGTATTTCCAAAAATTGATTTTAATAATTTGGTTTTATAGGTATGAGATGTGTTTATGAAGGTAAAATGGATTTTGTAACTATTAAGTGCACACTTAACATGGTAAAATACGAGTATTTCTATTCCAGATGTGGAGATTGGTGATTACTATATGTTGGAGACATTGACTTGCTATAACGAAATCGTTCTATAGTTATTATTTATTTTTGATTCATAAAAACATTTCACAATATAAATATTCATAATCCAACTCACTAGGAGACAGCCTGGTTTGAATTGGACAAAAAGAGATGTGTATTTCGTTATTCTTAGAGATTTTTAACATACTGTGTAAATAGTTTTTGATGATTTTTTTAATTCGACGACACCATGTTTTGTAAATATTTTTTTATTTTGTCTATTTTCTGTAAAATTGTCTACGGTTTGAATTTATTCAATTGCTTAAATGTGTACTAATAAATATCTGCTGAAGTGTAATCACGGTTTGCGACTAGGCGGAAAAAATGTCGATCTTACTGCGCACACGATTTTTCCCCGCACAAGTCTGTACATAATGTTGTATGATTCTTTTGATTAGTTTCCACCCCAAATAAATGATTGCTTCTAGGTTGTCTCTGGACATTTTTATAAATTCTCTGTGAATTATCTTTGACAATTACGAAACTTCCGGATCTACCGCTGAATGAAGGTCTCCCCAAGTTGACTCCAAATAGTTCGGTTTTTTGCTCGTTGATGCCATGTGATGCTGCCATGCTTCCTGATTTCATATATCCAACGTACTTTCGATCTTCTTCTGGGCCTCTTTATGCCTCTTGGGTACCATTGGATTATTTCAGATGTCCATCGGGAGTCTGACATTCTGGCTACGTGTCCTGCCCATTACCACTTCATTCTTTTGCACGCCTTTATAACGTCTTCTACCTTTGTAATATTGCGAATCCAGGTGTTTCGTTTACGGTCTCTTTTAGTATATCCCAACATGCATTTATCCATGCCCCTTTGTGCGGTCTGGAGCTTTTGTGTGTTCTTTACTGTGAGCGTCCATGTCTCGCAGCCATACATAAGTACTGGGATAATAGACTGGTTATAGACCCTTCGCTTCAAGGATATTGGGAGATTACTTTTGAAGATGTTGTTCAAACGTCCAAATGAGCTCCACGCTAGTTTTGTTCTTCGTGCTATTTCCTCCGATATGCCACCTACAAAGGAAACAAGTTGGCCCAGATACACATATTCCTGGACAAGTTCTAGCGGCTTTCCATCTACATTTATTGGTTTTGGGGTAGCAAAGCTGTTCATCATATATTTGGTTTTTGATATATTCGTTTTTAAACCAACTTCCTTGCTGACCTCTGCCAATTCTTGCAGTTGGTGCTGAAGATCATTCGGGTTTTGTGAGAATATAACGATATCATCGCAAATCTCAAATAGCTCAGGTATTTTCCATCAATCACCAGGCCTTTATTGTCCCATTCTAGTTTATTAAATACGTATTCAAGTGTAGCTGTGAATAATTTTGGGGAAATAGTATCTCCTTGACGAACTCCCTTACCGATTTGGAAGGTTTCCGAGGATTTGTGGAGATGTATATTTGCTGTTGCATCCTTATAGATGTTATTGAATAGCTGAATGTATGCTCTATCAATGCCTTGTGTCTTTAGAGCTTCTAGTATGGCAACTTTCTTGACTGAGGCAAATGCCTTTTCGTAGTCCACAAAAGCTAGGTATAGAGGGAGTTCGTATTCCTCACATCGTTCTATTATTTCCCGCATCACCTGAATATGATCTATGGTACCGAAACCGTTCCTGAATACAGCTTGTTCTCGTGGTTGGTTGGGGTCAAAAGTACTTGAGAGTCGGTTAGTTATTTTGGTAAAAAAATTGTATAGGGTAGGTAGCATGCTAATCGGACGATAGTTCTTAAGATCCTCTCGATCGCCTTTCTTATGGAGAAGTATTACTGTTGCAGATTTCCAATCTTCTGGGATGTATTTTTCTAGAAGGCACTTGAAAAGTGTTGATAAGATGGTATCCACTTCTTGGCCTGTTTGTTTAAGGACATCAATGGACAAACCGTCGGTACCAGTGGCCTTACCGGGTTTCATTCCGTTGATTGCGTATCTGATTTCTCCTGGTAAGATCATCGGGATATTTTCATCCTCAGTTGTTTCCAGATTTGAGTTTGTATCAGGTACACCCACCGCATCTGTATCGGCATATAATTCTCTATAAAATTATTCCGCTCTCTTCAGGATAAGGTCTCGTTGTTTAGTTACAGTATTATTAGAAAGTTTAAGTGCAATGATGTGGCGTTTTCCTAAAGACATGTTTTGCTTTAGCTTTTTGAGACATCTTCTATTCTCAATCGTCCTTTGAACCATTTTTGTATTATATTCGCGGATATCTTTACGAATATTTTTGCGTAGTATTCTATTGATCTCTGAGAAAGATGGTGATGTAGAAGCGAGTTGTGTAGATATCATTTTTCTTCTTTGTTTCATAAGATCTAATGTTTCCTGTGACAATTTTGATTCTTTTTGAGAATATGCTCATGAATATAATGGTGCTCATTTTGAACATTTGATGTAATTTTTTTTTTAAATCACGGTCGTGTTTTGATTTGTCAACGTCAACCAACCGCTGCTATCTGATAACTTTGATAAGTAGCGCAGTTACATTAGAACACCTATTTTCACCCTTTAAAGTAGTCTTTGACTTAAAGGAAAATATCGATTTTTGGGACTTGTACCATTTGAGTAATTTTTTCAACGTGATACTCTAGTACTAGCCGAATGAAATTTGAAGGGTTAATTCTCCATGAATGTGAGTAGTTTTTAAGATAAATTATAGAAAAAAAAGAGGTGTGATTTTTTTATCTAGAGCTCATGAAAGTTACAGGAAAAATTATAATATACTTGCAAAAAAATTTAAGATGATTTTTTTTTTCTTTCCAAATTTAGACGGTTGCGACAAAACGTGGTACTGTTGTACGTAAGGTCCGTTATTAAACTACTTCTAGAAAAAAAAATTACGATCGCAGAGCTAATAGTTTAGTTACACTTACGAAGTTTAGTCTAAAATCGGGTTTTTATTGAAATTTCTCAAAAATCCAAATTACTTGAGAACCACTGAATATCGCTGAACATGCATAGGGGTTAAATCGATAGGCATTGAAGTCCCCCATCACCTTGCTTCCGTTGATCGTCACCTCATGTTACACTCTGTATGTTTTAGTATCCCGTTGAATTTGTTTCCTATCGTTATACTCCGTTAGATATAGTAGCTTATACATATTATATTATTTCTATCAACATATAATTTTTTTGTAATCAGTATATTTTTCATGTTAATCGATTTATCGTGGTAAATGTTTACATCTTAAACAATATCTGCTGTATATAATTGAAATCAAGTGGGTGTAATATATATTTTCTCCACTACGCATAGTATTTTTCAACATCTCTTTCTAGCCATTTTGATTGGCTCTACCATTCTAAGTTTTCCCCTGTAGGCGGAAATCGTAATCTTTTCATGTAACTTGGGTGTAATGTGTTTTACTGTTTGCGGTGTTGTGTCACTTTGGTGTTCGTGCATTTATTTCCAGTTTAGCTTACTGCGTATATTGCGTTTTAATTAATATTTGAACATTTCATCTATCTTAAAATTTATTAATTTAACAGAAATTGTTTCTATGCGCATTGTTAGTACGAACATATTTGCTCATAGTATAAGTATGTAGGATGGGCCTTAGTATTTGACAGATTGCTTCATCGTAAATTCGTTATTTTTTTTAGCAAAGCTGCAATGGATACGGGTACTAATGAAGGTACGTCAAGAGTTTAAAAACGGGTTAAGTTGAAACTAAAAAATAAGAACAGTTATGGTTTATGTTATTCGATATTTGTACGAGCACAATTTACATTAATATCTTGTTTCAGTGACCTCTCGGCCGTGGGTGAACATCCCTGTCCCCGAAAATGATTATCCAAGCCTTTCGGATAATCACGATTACGAGCCAGGGCTCGAGTTTGATGATTCGGAGATTCTTAATTCCTCTGGCGATCTCGGTTAGTATATAAAACGCAAAAAAATAAAACCGTCCAACCCCTATCTACCCTCTCATTATTTTACCTGTAGTATCATATTATAACGTATCGTTATTCCCGCAGTAGCACCGGACTGATAAGTTGACTTTCTCACGGTGGAAGCGCGTAGCCTACGGGCGAATATCCAGGAAAAAAAAACATAACCCTCAAAAGTGCGTTTACAAACAGCCTGTCAGTTTCTGTGCACTTTTCGAATAAACATTGCAATATTGTTTAAAAACATATCAAATTTACTCGTAATTTAATATAAGCTTTTTAATTAGATTCACGGTGTCTTAAATCCATTGGCCTCAGGTTCAAGTGATGGTTTGGATTATATGTTTGGTTAATTTTATTGTTTCAAAAATTTTGCTGTCATAATTTTTTGGCGGAATTAAAAAAAGTGTAGAATTAATGCATGGTTCTATGTATATTCTAACTTACTCAACTATTATCTGATTTTCGTGATTTTTCATTCAGGAGATTTCACATGTTATTTTTATTTCAAAAACACTGCTTTCAATAATAATACAAATTGTTTGATTAGAAGGGAAGATAATATTGCTCCCACTATCACTTACAAGGTCACTGACTACTGATTCATCATATGTGTACTATCCTCATTACATGATAAACTGTTTTTTGGGATCTAACATTGTATGACTGTTTACAAACATTTACAATATTTGAGGAGTTAATTTTTTCAATGAAAAACGAAATACATGAATAAAACATTCACAAATACATACCATCACGCCATTTCCCTGTCTAGGTAGGGAAAAAGGACAGAGTGACACATTTTCCTACCTCAATACACATCCTTAGCGTCTTCTTCATGCATACACCTCATACAACTCCTATGATTTATCTGGCTTTCTACGTTTCTTTCAAACTATTCAGTTGATATAACCATACTTTCCTTGGCCTTCCTCTCACACGCCTTCCACTCACATTTGCAGCTTATATAAACTTCCGGGCTAGGCGGCACAAACCAACTGACAGCTAATGGCATGCTCACTCTCCTTAATACTTTCCTATAATACCCATGAGGAGCTCGATGTCACTTCTCATCACTAATACAGTTGTAGAAGAGGGTTGAGTATAATGAATGACTGTCTTTAAAAAATCTTATATTGTAATCTATGATAAAGTTAACTATGAATGGATTAGTTGTAACTGTTTGTACTCAGATATATTAATTTTTTATTTCATCTATCATGGTCATACCTCCTGCCTATCTCATCATATTCCTTTCAGCAACATGCAGTTTCTGTTCATCTTGTTCATGTACAGTTCCAACACTCATATCCGTACATCATCGCTTTAGTTTTACTCAATTTTGTGTGTTATACATTTGGTAATAGTCTGTGCATAATTCTTGATAAGGATTTTCATTTAATCTTGTGCTCTCTATGTTGTATTCTACTTTGCAGTTTTCTGTTATGACAGTATCAAGATATTTTAATTGATTCTGCTGTTGCACTGGGACACCATTCAGATTTTTTTATGATCACAGAGGTTCAATGATCTTTGGAGATTTCATTTTGCATGTATTGTCTTTTGTTTTTACTAATTCTGAGTACAATTTGCTCTAAAGGTAGATATCGTTGGTGTAGAGTATATTCCATGGTGCTGGTCTTTAAATACTTGCAATTATATCTCAATTTTGAAAATATGGACTCAGCGCTGACCTCTAATGAATTCCTAAATTTACTTCAAGAAGAGAGCTATTCCAAATAGACTGACTTTCATAGATGTTTTTCTACTGTTACATGCATCTTTAAAGATATTGATTTAATGTTCAGACACATTTATGACTCAAATGCATTTTTCAAGTTTTTATAAAATTATACCAGATAACTCATATGGGGTATGACTCTCCATCCATCCTGTTGTGTAGATCATGACTGAGCATTGTGACTTACATGATAGCCCTTGACGATACTTCTCTATACATCTCTGTACTCCACGATCGAAGGGCAGTTTCTAAGGGTTAACCTGTTGCGTCTCTCACTTGGTCAATCCAATGTATTAGGACTCTTCCTCTTGTGCATCGTCCTTCCATGCTTCCAGTGACCAGAAGTCTCTCCAAACTGTCTCCTTGGCCACGAGCAATGTGCCCAAAGAATCAGACTCGTCGAAGGCACATTGTCGATAATCTGTCGGTTATTTTCAGTTCTTGGAGAATGAAGGCGTTACTTCACCTTGCTGTCCATGAAATTCGCAATATCCTTCTCTAGCACCACATTTCAAATGCATCTATTCTATGTCTCTCGCTTGCTCTCAGAGTCCAAGTGTCTGCTCCATTTATTAATATTGGGAAGACAAGAAGCTTAACTATTCGCATTTTTGCTGCAATGGTGATGGTTCTGCTCTTCCATATCCATTCTTTTCACCTCAGCCTCGCATCCTCCCAGTCTTTAAGTGCGTCCCAGTCTTCAAATGAATAATATATTCTCCATACAGGTTATACAAATCTGGAGAGATAATGCACTTTGTTAATAATGAATGCATAATGCACTATGTTCTAGTGGAGCCCATGCATTACCTTTCAAACTTCAACAGATATATTATATTTGAGATGATAAAAAAAAATTCTACTACCTTTATATTTATTTTCCTGGCATTCATAAAATATATGTCGACTTGTTAGGCAACATCACATACCCAATATATAGGAAGTATAACGCTTTTTGCGTGTTTATTAAATGCCAAAATATTGGTTCCTTGAGGCTAAAAGTGTCAACAATATATTTTTTATGGAATTGAAAGGTGCAGAAGCAATACAAAAGCTAAAAAAGTTGCAAAATATTACACTTTCGTTGTATATAATACAACCTGGCGGGTGTATTACGATGTGGCAATCTTTTCATACCAACCTGAAAGATGTTAAAGATACCCTAAGTGGAAACTATACTAAAAAGTATTGAGTTCTAAAAATAATTGGATACGAAACTTCCGAGCTGGAAGATAGACAACTTATCAACAAAACCATGGTAGTTATCTCCCATGCGCCTTCTTTCAGATTAAGTCCTTTACTTCTGCTACCACCTACTCTTCCAGTATAGAGAATGTGAGAAGTAAAATTTTCTCTATCTGACACGGTCAGCCCCTGGTTGTGTCTATTGTATGTGAGGCTGAGTATCCAAAGCTGTCGGTTCCACCCTGATTACAAATGTAATTTATGTAATCAGAGTGGAAGTCTTTAGGGAGGCAAAATGATCAGCCTTGCATCACTAAGGCCCAAAAGATGTTCGACGACCTGTAATGTGCTAACCAGAAAGTCCCAGATAGAATTCAAGCTTTTTAGGCTTTGGGGAATGTCCTGGTTGTTGTTTAACCGTTTTACTGGGGGCCGTCGATATATCGACGCTTTATTACTGTGCGAAAATTGCGTACCGTCGGGATATCGACTATTGCTCAGTTTGATTTTAGATATCGACCTGTGTAGACGTGTCGCGATGCGCGCGCGCAAATCATTTTGTGATTCGTCAATAATAATCATAAATAAACTTTTAAAAAGTATATCGCGGTGAAAATAACATTAATTTTTGTATTTTTTTATCAGTAAAAATTGTTTATTTCCCTCATACGATGTCGAATTCGTCAAGTAGTGATGATGAAAACACTTGCGGAACTTGGCGTGAAAATGTTTCTTTTAGTGACAGTGAGGATGAAATCAGAATGTTTACAAATGGAAGAATGCGTATTTGTAGTGAAAGTGAAGCTTCCGAAGATGATTCTATTTCTTTGGACGGTCTTGATACCGATACTTTCGTGCAACTTCCTTCCGACCTAAATTTTTCCAACGAAACCAGTAACAATTTTTTCGAAATTCCCGGACCAAAACATTTACCTGTCGGTATTGAAAAGCCTATTGGATATTTTGAATTATTTTTTACGTATTTGCTCCTTAAAACCATTGTAAAAGAAACCAATCGATATGCCCAACAGTACTTGAATTCTGGAAGTGAGCTGAAACCGAGATCACGTGCTAAATTATGGAAGCCAGTTACGGAATTAGAAATAAAAGCATTTATCGCAGTTTTATTGGAAATGGGTATTACTAAAAGACCAACTATAAATTCCTATTGGTTTAATAACTCCAGATGTATCCCGTGGTTCAGAAAAATGTTTTCGCGGGACCGTTTTCTGTCAATACTTGAATTTTTTCACTTGGTTGATAACAAAAATTTAGCTCCACCAGGTCAGCCAGATTATGATCCATCTGCCAGATTTTCTCCACTAGTTGATCACGCCGACAAAGTTTTTCGACACTATTACCAACCTCACCGAGAATTATCAATTGACGAGTCTTTAGTTGGAACCTAATGCAACTCTGTTATGAAACAATATTTACCGAACAAGAAACATCATAGGTGGGGCATTTCAACAAATGGAAATACAAGTAATGTAACCACAAAGAAAACAAAAGGATCATTTGAAATAGAAAAGACAAAACCAAGCATCATTCACAATTATAATAAATTTATGGGTGGAGTAGACGAATCAGATAAAATGTTATACGTATATTTGGATGAACGGAGAACACTAAAATTTTGGAAAAAATCATTCAATATATTTGGAAGAATGATATTAAATTCATATATTTTATACTCAAACAACGTAAATGAAAAAAGAATGACTAGACTACAGTTTACTTCAGAAATCATCGAGAATATTGAGAAAGAGTGGATGGATAAAAAAAGCGTCTCGGAGACACCATCAACATCAAAGCAAAGCTTTGGTTTGGAAAAGTTACCAGGGACGAAGCTTCGACGCTGTACCGTTTGCAGTAATAAAGGAGGTAAAAGAATAACACGATCTTCACTAATTTGTGCGCGGTGCAAGAAGGGAGTACATGGAGTTTGTGTGGGAAAACATTTTTGCATATAATTTTTTTTATATTCTTTGTTTTTTTTATTTTTAAAAGATAAATAAATACAGTTATAGTTAAAATTATCTTTCATTTGAGTAGTTTGATATGTTCCCTACAAACAACCGAAAGAATTACGAAAATCCCTCTACATTTGATGAAAATGTACACAATTTTGTGCACACTTATTGAAAGATTATTTTTTCTCTAAAATTCTTCCGCAATTTTCGCATAATATGTGAAAAAAGGCTCAGCAGTAAAACGGTTAACATTTACATTAAAAACTACATAAGAGTTTTAAGTAAAATTGTGGTTGTTAACACATACATAACACTAAACTCTTTGTTTGTCAGGCAAATATAATTTTTTTTTTCACGATCCCCTTGATAATGCAATGAAGTTTTTTTATACATATTTTCAATAGTAGATTACGTTATCAAATAAATTTTTGCTCTAACTCCTGCGCTTGTTAATCAGATTAGATATTGTGTAGATAGCCCGTTTGTATTGATTAAACAATGTGCTTGACATTATATTAAGTTTATTTAATATATTGAATATATGTTGGAGGCATTAAGTTTTACATACATATTCTCTCTCTATCTCTCTTACTGATGCACTCAGGGATGTCACTAGGTGTAGTGCAGACTGTATGCGAAAGCTGAAAATAATATCACTATAGTTCGGAAATTCTAGGATGAGTCCTGTGACAGCTCACAAATTTGCCCCAATACAACCTTATGTAATGTATTTACCTAAATAACTTGCTATTTATTAGAATTGAGGCTTATATTAAAGTTGATAAAATAATTAAAATTACTGAACATCGTTACAAGGTTGTATTGGGGCAAATTTGTGAGCTGTCACAGGACTCATCCTAGAATTTCCGAACTATAGTAATACAATTTGACAGTAAAATATATATTTTGACAAATTTTTATTCAAAATATACTACATATTTTAAAAACATTTTCATCATCTCTGTTTTTCTCATTATTGACAGAAAAAATTATGGGATGTTAGTGGTACGGGTTGCGACAACACGTTTCCACTCCTCTTGGCCACTTGCTGTTTGCATGGCAGTGTACATAGCAGTGTACAGTCTTTCTCCAGTCAATTCCTTTACCTGACAACTCTATCTTCCTGGCGCTCTGCCTCTGGCTTTTCTTCCTGGCACACTTCTTATAACCATCAGTTTCTCCAGGTTATAGATAGGATTATATCTGAAAATATGCTAAAAAAACTGCAGAATATGCTTGAATCATATTGGGGACAGTCGTATCGTCACATTTAATTCCTGGAATATGGAAACCTTCGTTCTTCTGGTGGTCTATGGAATTATCATCTGATGCCCACTCCACATTTCAAAAGAATTGATTCTTGTTCATTTAAAAAAAAAACATTTTAAATTAATTAAACCATTTCATTGGGACGATATTACTTGTAAATTTATGAATTTAGTCAGTCTTTCATCATTCATCTGGGCAACATATCTAAACTACTTCGAAATGCTTTTTTCACCCTCATAAATATTGAACGACCAAAGCATAACATATCCTTGTTTACCCCTTTTGAAATATTAAACCATTCAGTCAAGGTACCATTCACTCTAATACATACTCTACTTTCGGCGTATAATGATGCAATACCACGTATTAGTTTACATTCAACACCATATTCATTCAATATTTTCCATAGCTTGCCTCTTATACTTTTTATTTTTGCCATACATTTTTCCACAATCATACACAAAGAGATAATCTGATCCATGCACCCTCTTCCACTTAATAAATCTTCACATGAAATATTTTTTTTACATAAAGATTTGTTGTGATCATTGGTACTACAAAATAACATTTGTTGATTGGTGACCCTTTTGATTGGCAGGTTTTCCAAAATTGTTAGATGTCCATTGGATTTTTCTACTCAATATTTTTTCTTAATATTTATCTAGTCATTGAAATATATGACCAGTTTAATAGAAACTTGAGAAAAATCCACTTTTTGTGCCTTTCTTGAGTTGACACTGGTATTGAAGTCTTAATAGAAATTCAATATATTAGGTCCTTACATATGAAATTGGCGTTTTGTTTGGGAGGAACATAAAGTTGATTTTTTTTTAATATAATATATTTATTTAATCAAAGTATGTACCATTGCTATCTATGCACTTTTGCCATCTCATAGGTAGTTCATCGATCCCTTTACTAAAAAAACCATTCGGACGGGAATCAATAAAATCTTTGAAGTCGGTTTGGACTGCCCCATCGGAGTTGAATTTTTTCCCTTGCAAGAAGTTATCCAAATTTCGAAAAAAATAGTAATCTGTCGGGGCAAGGTCCGGAGAGTACGGTGGATGTCTTAGACATTCCAATTGAAGCTCTTCTAATTTGGTAGCCGTCTGTTGTGCAGTGTGTGGTCTAGCGTTATCATGAAGCAGCAGTGGCCTAGAGCGATTAACCAGCCTCGGTTGTTTAGCAGCTAGCTTTTCCATCATGGTTTGCAGTTGCTGACAATAGACATCTGCCGTAATCGTCTGGCCAGATTTAAGAAAGCTGTAGTGAACGACACCAGCACTAGTCCACCAAACGCTCACAAGTAACTTTTTTGGAGTCAATTTTCGCTTGGGGCATGGTTTGGCTGGTTCGGCAGGGTTCAGCCATTGCGATGAGCGCTTCCGATTATCATACAGGATCCACTTTTCATCACAGGTAATGATTCGATTCAAAATCCCTTCATTATTGTGCCGGTTGAGTAATGCAACGCAGCAGTCAACGCGCGTTTGTTGATTTGCTTCACTCAATTCGTGAGGTACCCACCTTTCAAGCTTTTTCACCTTCCCAATTTGCTTCAAGTGGATTAAAACAGTTTTATCACTAACACCGCAGCCTGCAGCTAACTCGGACGTGGTTTGCGATGGATCCGCTTCCACAATAGCCTTCAATTCTTCATTATCAACTTTCTCCACGGGGCTTGTTCTGCAGGTCGAAATTTCCAGAACGAAAACGTTGGAACCAAAAACGCACTGTGTTTTCTTTTGCGGCACCGTCGCCATACACATCATTAATCCTTCGAGCCGTTTCTGCAGCACTGGTGCCACGGTGGAACTCGTACTCGTAAATAACGCGATATTTCAAGTTTTCCATTTTGTAAACTGAGTGACGCAAAGAAAAAAAACAATTGAGGAAAAAACAAATGAATTATAATTTTCGAAACACAAATACTTGAGTAAATAGCTGTATAAATTTTAATTTGGAATTCCTAACCAAAGAGAAGATATTTGAGATCAAAGTTGCCAGTACGGCAAAACGCCAATTTCATATGTAAGGACCTAATATAAACAAACAAAGCCATAAAAGTCATTCACATATATTCCAAATAATTTTAATATACGAGGGCGGTCCGATAAGTACTTAGCCTCACCGCCCGATGGCACCACTATCGCAAGAGCAATTTTTTTTACATTTTCGTTGACAGCTACTGTCAAAATTTCGGGAAATCGCGCAGCGAAATCAAAGAGCGCTTGGATGCTGTGTACGGTGACTCTTCTCCTTCGATGGCGACCGTCAAAAATTGGTTTAACGAGTTTCAACGTGGTCGCACGTGGGTTTTTGATGAGCCACGCCCAGGTGCCCCGAAAACGGCTACCACGGAGGATAACGTGATAAAAATCCACGATCTCGTATTGGCAGACCGCCGATTGAAGGTGCGCGAGATAGCTGAGACAGTAGGCATCTCAAAAGACCGCGTGGGTCATATCCTGCATGAAGTATCGGGCATGAGAAAGCTGTCGGCGCGATGGGTGCCGCGTTTGCTCACTCCGGACAACAAGCGCAACCGTGAGACCACTTCAGAGCAGTGTTTGACGATGTTTAAGCGCAATCCGAAGGAGTTTCTGCGTCGTTTCGTGACCGTCGACGAAACATGGATACACTGGTACACACCCGAGACCGAGGAACAGTCGAAACAGTGGACTTCACCCGGCGAACGTGCTCCGAAGAAGGCGAAGACTGTCTTATCGGCCGGAAAGCTGATGGCCACCGTTTTCTGGGATTCAAAAGGTGTGATCTAGATCGACTTCCTGGAGAAGGGCAAAACGGTCACAGGGCTCTACTATGCCGAATTATTGGGCCGATTCGACGCCGAATTGCAGAAAAAACGGCCCCATTTGGCGAAGAAAAAAGTGCTCTTCCATCATGACAACGCACCGGCTCACACCTCCGCCGTCGCCACGGCCAAATTGGTAGAATTAGGCTACGAACTGTTGCCCCATCCACCGTATTCTCCAGATTTGGCCCCGTGCGACTTCTTTTTGTTTCCAAATCTGAAACAGTCACTCGCCGGGCAGAAATTTGAGTCGAATGAGGAGGTTATCGCCATCACAGAGGCCTACTTTGCAGACCTCCAGAAAACATATTTTTCAGACGGGTTAAAGAAGTTGGAGCATCGCTGGGTCAAGTGTATCGAACTCAAAGGAGATTATGTTGAGAAATAAATCGCCACTTTTCCAAAATTTTTGTTATTCTTTTGTAGGCTAAGTACTTATCGGACCACCCTCGTATATTATGTTATGTTTATTCTTAATATTCTTTGCTCTGCACTGAACATGTTTGGTTGAAGGATTTGATAAACCTCAAAGTCATAATTCATACCACCACTCATGCCCCTTTTGGGGCAGGCAGAGAGGAAAGATCTTCACTTCTTTCTATCTATGCACACAGCTCTCACTTCATCCAGATGCATATGTCTCGTTATGCAATCTTTCAAGTTTCTCATACTTTATACCTTTCTTTCAGTTAAAATTTCTCAATCTATCTTCTTCCATTCTTTTCTCAGTCCACCTCTTCTTCGCTATCCATTTCAGACATAAATATTTGTTTTCTTTCTAAGTCTTTTACAACTCATTCTCTCAATGTGGCCAAACCATCTAGAGATTTATTTCTTGATTCTACTTATGTGTATTTCTAACACGCATTCCTTTATTCGAGAATTTCTTACTATATCAAACATTATAATACCAAATATACGCAAGGCACACTTTTATTCTGCTTTTGTTACTCTGCTTCATTGCCCAAGCTTTTTTTCAACTCCATATATAAAGGTTGGCACTAACACATAACTCTACTAAATGCGCCATTTACCTTGTTACCTTCAGGAACTAGGGTGACCCTCTCTCAGGGTTTCAACACCATCTCTGCGGGCTTCAGGTTTTGTTTTAATTTCTCCGGATTACGATAATTTTGTAAGAAGGTCTAAAATGAACTTAATTGTGAGTTATATCAATGAAAATAAAATACGTTTTATAAAGTGTGTAGCTTGAAACTAATATGAAATATAATTTTTACTTTAGGTAAACATCCCACTTTCTAGTTTTATCTTTATTTCATACAAAAATGTTTATTACTATAACAATTTTCACTCATTATTATGTAGGTATTGTTCCTTTATTGCTTTATTAAAAGAAAGGACATTTGTTTGAACATTAACAGAAAGGAAAAAAAATGTTCCTTATTTCCTTGTGTTTTGTTTTCTATGAACATCTTGTATTTCGCGTTGAATAAAAACCATTTTTTGTTATAATCACGAAAAATCTCAGGGCTTACATAAACTGAAATCTGGTCACCCTAGCAGCAACTCATCTTAAAAAAATCACCAAAAAATTACTTGGTAAATTATAGTTTTTCAAATCAACTTAATTTCTTCTTATTTCTTCAACTGAGATTGTTTTATAAATGATTCATGGTTTTAAGATATCACTATTTAGAATAAAGGTTTTATTTAATACAAAATATCAGTTTTTACATTCTTATATTTCATTGGCATTTAATTAAAATACTTTGCTTTTAGATTTTCCTTGTTTATCTTCATCATTTCTGGGCTTGATGACAAATAATTTTAAAATACTGTATTGGCCCGACTATAGGGCAATTCTGATTACTAGGCACCTTCCGTTTCTTTCAATCTTATTTTTAGATAAAATTTACTAGACATAAGGCAGGCGGGCTGTAATCTGCTTTTTGAAAAAATGCTCATATTCAATGAAAAAATGTATAAGGCGTCTCCCACATTTTCGTGTTGATTTTTAAATAAAATCTTGCCTTTTAGTCTAGCCAATATGGTATTAGGTTGTCTGCAAAATTATTTAGTTTTTTTATGTAAAATTCAACTGTGAAATTGCACCAAATGCTCGTGGACGGTATTTTTCTATATTTTTATGATAGTATTTCAGCAATCTCTCGTGCCGTAGAATGCTGGTTATTCTCGATCACACCCTTGATTTGGTTGTCATCTCACCTTAATCTCTTTTTTATTTTTATTTATCTTTTCAAAAAATTCAATAATTCATACATACTTTCCTTTGTAATGTCTTCCAATATCGTATTGTAGATTTGTTTAGTGGGTATTTTGCCACTCATTCTTTTGTTTAGTGGGTATTCCCCACTTAACCACCAGAATTCTCCTTTTCATCCTATGAAATATATCAACATTTAGTTCTTCTTCATCCTTAATCACTACATTTTGTATTGTCATACAATAACACACTACATAATTTTTTCAGCATATGCATTTCAACATCACTTCCTTGTCTCCTTATTTTTTTCTTAGTCTATTATAGAACTGGGAGAGTGAAGAATCAAGTATAAGTCTATTATAGAACTGGGAGAGTGAAGAATCAAGTATAAGATAAAACAATATAACTTTTAAAATCGTTAAACTAAAACATATTATTCATAGTCGTAATTTATGATTTTTTAATCAGTTCCGCATTAATTTAAAAATTCTTTTAAAATTGAACTATCAAACTACGTTTATTTATTATTAAACATTGACCACCTCCGAATCTAATTCCAAGTCAAATATCACTCGCAACGTATACACTTTGAGTTAATTTTTAGACATTAAATAAAATTATTTTATTTTGATACATATTAATTAATAACTCTTTATGGCGTGGAAATACAATATATAACCCTTAACATATTCCTACTTTTACTTCATTACGGAGAGTTTACTTCTTTCTATAGAATGACGACAAACCTTCTCGGCGGGAAAAACAATGTCTCCATGACAACTTCTAGACTCCTTGCCCATCGCACCAAATAACTTTTTCCTACCTTAATAATAACACCATCCAGTGAGGAGACACATATGGTGTTTCTGAAAACAAAACTCAACCACCCAAAATGAAAAAAAAATTCTTAAAAACTCTAATGAAAAAATCACCTTGTCCCATCAATAGGCACCCTGCCACTTCATTTTGAAAGATATACACTTGTAGTTTTTATTATATCAGGTCAGTCCATAAATTCGTGCGTATTAATGTCTTATGTATGATTCACCATGAATCATTTAATAGACCAATACACTTCCAAATTAGTCATATCATGTTTTAAGATATACTCTCAAGTGGTCAGTTTATCATAGATTTTTGTAAACATTGGACATGTATAAGAACCCTTAAAAAATTATTATCGATAATCAATACACACGGTATGGGACTTTCTTTATTTTCAAATAATGAAAGTGCAAGTTCCGCAGTAGAAAAATTAACATTGTTCATATTGAGAAAGGTATCAGTGTAAGGACTGCCCAGAAATGGTTTCAAAGATTTAAAAATGGACAAAGCAGTGTTAATGATGAGCCCCCGTCAGGGCGTCTTGTTAATTTTTACGACACTCGAAAGAGTCTGGTGGATTCAGAGCCAGAACTATCGGTGGATTAGATTGCGGAAAGGCTTAATTCATCTCATGGAACAGTATTGTGTCACCTTAAAGAGATAGGAAAGCTTGGAAAGTGGGTACCACACGAGTTATCAGAAGCCAATTGCCAGCAGTAAATAAATATCTCTATACTTCTCTCCTAACCTGCTTTGAACGCGAGCCATGAGCCATTTCTTGACCGCATTCTAACAGAGGATAAGAAGTGGACACTGTATCATAATATCGCAGCAATAAAACAGCGGACAGATAAGGATAAGAAGCCAACTCACCAACACCAAAGGAGGAATTGCATTCAATAAAAAATACTTTTGTCTATTTGATAGAATATGTACGATTTCATCCACTTTGAACTGTTAGAACCTTATCAAATTATTAATGCAAATGTCTATTGTCAATGACTTTCACTTTAAACTTAGCATTGATTAGTGAATATCAAAAATATATTGTTCCATCATGATAATACTAGATCGCACATGGCACGGACAACACTAAAAAATTATAGACTAATTGGGAGTTTCTGCCTCATCTCCCTTACTCTCCAGATATTGCCTCAAGAAATTATCTGGCTCTTCGGATTTTTTCATCAGGAAAAATATTAATCAATACAGTGGAAAAAGAAGATTCAAGTTTTTTACATCAAAACCAGAGTCATTTTATACAAATGGAATTAAAAAATTACCTGTAAGATGGCAACAAGTTGTTGATAATGAAATATGTTATATTAGGGGTACCAGGAATGAATCCATTACTTTTAGGCACTGTTGTTTAAGTTCAGATTGTGACCGTACGAGGTGAAGTAAACATGTCCGGAAAATTATTTTGTAGTCCTATGTTATTAGTTAGCTTTATTTTTAGTGCAATAGATCTTTTTTTAATGTTAAGGTTAAAATGTCAAACCCCAAGACTGACGAAGAACACTTCAGACATTTTATGCTGCTGTTTTACTATCAAGGCTAGAAATTGAGCAAGGCTGCTAAAACCATAAATATTATAGAGGATGAAGTGTGAACCGTTAACAGATATTAATGGTGGTTTTGATAGTTTTAATCAGGCAATAGGGATTTAAAGGATGCCATTAGATCAGGGCGACTCGCTGAAATCGCTAAGTGAATTAGATCCTTGACAAACTATTGAGGGATTGTCATAGAGACTCTCATCTCCATGGTCCATAGTGTAGTTATATTTTAAAAGGATTGGTAAAGTAAATAGAATGGTTATTTGGTACCGCATGAACTATCTTCAAATATCAAAGAACAGTGGGTGAACATATGAACTTCTTTGTTGACAAAACATAGAAAACACCCATTTTGGCATACAAATCGTAACCGAAGATAAGAAGTGGATAGTTTATGATCATGTAAGGCAAAAAAAAAGAATCGGTTTTAGCTCCTATGACAGGATTAACATTTCGAAAGGTCCTTTTGTGCATCTGGAGGGATGTTTGCGGTAAAATTAACTTTAAGTTATCAAAACCAGGTAAAACAATAACTGCGGAGATTTATTGTCAACAATAAAACAGATTTACCATAACCATAAGTTGATGGAAAAACGTCCAAGTCCAAATAGCCTAAATGGGTTAATTCTTCACCATGATTATGTGGCCCACCTAAAGCAAAAATTACCCGCCACAAAATTCAGGAGTTGAACTGGGAGGTTCTAATACACTTTTCATATTCCCCGAGTTTGGCTCCTTTGAACTAATATCTATTCAGGTATTTGGAATACACATTTAAAGATAAACAATTTGATAATGTAGGCGAAGTAAAATATCACCTAATTATGTATTTTAATTCTAAACCGACCATAATTTTTATAAAAAGGGAATTGAAAAATGGCAATAGAGATGGGAAATAGTTGTAAATAATGATAGAAATTATATTTTGGAAAAATATGGAACGGTTTTTAAAAAAAAAAAATTAAATGTTGCTCTATGAAAAAACTGATTAATTCCTGGTACACCTAATATATATCATTGGTAAAAATAGTAAAATGTTTTATTTGCATTGTTTCAAAATTTATCAAAAATATGCATGAATTTATGGACTGACCTTATATTTTTGACATTTAGTGTACTAGTATTTTTAACATAACCTAAAAAGGCATCTACTACGCGCAATATTTATGTTGATGAAATTTCATTGGTTCAAGAGGAATTGAGTGATAGTAATTATGGGTTTGCGTCTCTTAGTGAAGAAGATGATACTTGTGATGATGGTAATGATGAGTAGAAACCTAGATTGAGACCTAGAGACACTGATGAACATCCAATTGAATGGAGAAAAATGGAAACAATATACATCATTCCAGAATTCCCATACTCTCAAGAGAATTTGGGAATTAGAATTCTGGTAATTTAAAGCCCAGACTCAGTTATGGGGTATTTTCAATATTTTTTTACTGATTTAATGCTCAAAATTGGAAATGAAACTAATCATTTTTTTTAATATTTTGGGTTCTATATGTAGATGAACCTACCAATACAAATGAACCTAGAGCAAGAGAAGAGGCCACAAAATACATAAATTAGTTTCCTATCTAGACTCGAAGTGCCGGTAAATATTTCTTCCATTCAGAGATTTACTGTGAATGAATCAACTGGAACTTCAAAATCTAAAGGTTCATATAACTGGAACAGTCATGCCCAACTGACATAACATATCTGTTCAGTTGAAGAAGAAACGTCTAAATCTCAGAATCCACCAAATTGAGGCACATGATATGAGAGAAATGTAAATAGGTCAAAAGTCAAGGTTCTAACGAAGGTGATTCTAGTATTTGCGTGTATGAGTGAAAGATTAGAGCAGATTGAGAAATTTTTGTTCAATCTGCTATTTGAGAAGCATGTTTTCAAGATATATGTTAGTTAGATAGAGAAACATATTGAAAGGTGTGTTGCTTAAGAAATGCACTTTTTAATATCTTTGTTATGCTTGTACCACCCACCTTAGTGTATGAAAGTGATGCCCAGGCATTGAAAGGGAGTGGTAAAAGCAGAATAGATGTAGTAATTAGTTTCTTTTGTAGAATACCTCGTATTACAATGTAGTAAGAAATGATCCTATGTATAAAGAATAACTTTGTTGGAACTGGATGTTATAAGTAGAATTAAGGAAGGATTCTCGAGATGGTTTAGCGAGAGAATGAGTTGTAACGACTTATGAAACAAATATATATGTCTAAAATTAATGGAGAGCGAGGAAGAGGTAGACCGAGAATAGAATAGAAGGAGATTGATGGAGAAATTTTGATTTTAGGGAAAGGTAAGAAACAGAAGACCATGTATGATGAGATGCATGTATGTGGACAAAGTATGAGCTGTGTGCGTGGATTGGATCTATCCTTGATCCACCCCAAAGGTGACTTGGTGTAATAGTACGGATGCATTGGAATTGGTTAATTTTATTTACACTAGCTATGTAAATCATGAACAATATATTGTAGTGTTTTGTTTGAAATTACTGAAAAATTTGTGTTTCTCTGAATAATTTTCATAATTTTTGTAAACAGTATTGCCGCCAAACATTACATTAGAGCATCATGGGGACTATTTAGAGAGTCCAGTCAGCGATGGAACGATTGAGGAGAATTTCGAGGAAGAATTGGCTGGAGCACCTCAAGTTTATACTCAGGTATTTTTATTTCATTTTCAGCATGTCACGTCATTTTGGTTTTTTTAAACACTTCTCATATTTGTATATTTCTACTTTTGTAGACATTTTCAGAAACAAATAATGTACGAATATCAAGGACTGCCTGTAAAACAATCACTGATATTAAAAGAAAAAAAAAATCATTTTTGGAAAAGAAGGGAACTGATGGACCTTGCTGAGTATTTTGGTCACAATGTATTTTTAAAACCATGCAGATTTATATTAAAATTGTCTATTCAAGCTTCTTACTTATTCTTATTGCAAAAAAATGTATGTTGTTATACTACAATAGGTATTAAAAAAAGTGATGATGTGCATTTGTAAGGTACTGAGAAATGTTGATCTTGAGTTAGAGCACCTTTGAGGAGACTTTTTCTAAAGGGCGCTATATAAATTGTCCTTTTATTATATTATTGATATTATTATTTTTAGGTTTCTGGTGAGATAGATTCGGCCCATGAGCCCGGCCTATATGATTCCAGTGAGGATCTTTGTGTTGCTGATGGACTCATTGAAGTGGTTGGTGATGACGCAGTTGGCCGGAGAATAATTGTCATATCTGCTTGCCGGTTACCCAGTAGTCAAGAAGTGCATCAAGATAAATTGTTAACGTGAGTTAATACCATGTTTTATTACTAGTAATTTATCTTATTATTCAAGGTCATTGTACCTTAGAAAAGGAAGGTAGGAAATTAATGTAAGGGAGAATCCTGAAAGAAAATAAATGTTATTGTTACTTAAGCCAATGGCTTACATAAAAACAATGAAAGTTGCATTTGCTAATTTGATTGATAAATATATTATGCACTGTGAAGAATATTCTTTTAATGAGTATGAGGATCCCCAGATGATGTGAAAACGGAAAAAAAATCCTTTTTCATTTATTTGTAATCAAATTTTGCTTTAATTTTTGGAAAAAAATCATGTACAAATGGAAAATGCAATGTTATAAAAATATTTGGATAAGGTTATATTATCTAAAATTTTGTATTATTTCATCTTGTCATGCAGCTCATGACTGAGCATTGTGACTCCCACGATAGCCTTAGACACCTCTCAATCCATCTCTGCATTCTGCTGCTCGAAGGGCAGTTCTTAAGGGTAGTCCTGTTGCGTCTCTCACTTGATAAATCCAACGCATTGGGACTCTTCCTCTTGTGTGTCGTCCTTCCACGCTTCCAGTAACCACAAGCCTCTCCAAATTGTCTCCTTGGCCAGGAGCAATATGCCCAAAGAATTGGAGGACTTGTCGAAGGCATATTATCAACAATCTGTCAGTGATTCTCATTTCTTCTAGAATGGAGGCGTAAATTAGCCTTACTGTCACAGAATTCATAATGTCATTCTCCATCAGCATATTTCAATCTATTCTACATCTTTCGTTTGCTCTCAAAGTCCAAGTCTCCACGCCATACATATATATTGCAAAGGCGAGAAACTTAACTAGGCACATTTTCTTCATGATGGTGATGGTTTTGCTCTTCCATATCTTGTCCATCTTTGATATAGCATTTTTTGCCATTTACTTCTTTTCACCTCAGCCACATTTTCCATTGTTGGTAATACTGGAGTCTAAGTAGATACAGTCAGTAATCACTTCTAGACCATGATTCCTATTATTTGGTGGCGTTTGTTACTGCGGTCTATTATCATTAACTTAGCTTTAGCCCTATTGATTCCCAGGCCCAAAAACTGGCTCTCATGTTCCACCTTTTTAAGAAGCTTGGTATTTTTTTCTGATGTGGCAATTAGCATTGTGTCATCTGCATATCTCAGATTTGAGAGCTTTTTGCCACCAATTGCAATCACGCCGTCCCAGTCTTCAGTGCTCTCATAATATATTCTCCATACAGGTTAAACAAATCAGGAGAGAGAATGCATTCTTACCGTACACTCTTTTGCACTTTAAACTATTTGGACTTAATGTTGTTGATTTTGACAGTCGCAAAACTATTTTCATACTGTGACCTAATAAGGTTTACAAGGTGTGCTGGTAATATCTAGAAGGGAATCTTTAGAAGTACGAGCATCAGTTTCTCCCATTTTACATAATCAAATGCTTTTTTTATAATCTATGAACCATAAAACTGCTGGTATCTGAAATTCACGGCACTTTTCTTTTAACTGTTGGATATTGAGAATTTGTTTTCTCATCTATTTCCCCATAACAAATCCTGCCTGTCATTTTGGTATCTGCCAGCTGATGTAAGGCTTCAGATGGTTTTTGATGATACAAAGCAGTATTATATTTGCATGTGAAATGAGAAATATGGTCCTGTAGTTCTCGCATTCACTTGTTGAACCCTTTTTATGTAACAGGATAAACTGAGACTCCATCCAGTCCCGGGGCCAGATTCCCACCTTCTACACTTTGTTGCATAAATCCTGAAGTATTTTGGTGCCATTTTCTTCCAAATGTTTGACCGATTCTGTCATTATGTGGTCGCTTCCGGGTGATATGTTGTTTTTTATGATTTATTCTATACTTCCAGAAATCAGAATTAAGTCATATAAATAAGACTCTTGCAGGAATTGAACCTCAGGCTTGACGGACCAGTATTTAAATCATCGGACTCCGAATGTCGATATTGTCCCTATCCCGTAAAATCCTTAGTAGGTTGCATAAACATGTACGCGACTCACTAGGGATGACAATGAAACTAAATTTATAACAGAAGTAGTTATGTGCACTTTAGAACGGTCATTTGTGAAGTGGTTATTCAGCTTCCCATGTTAATTCGATCGCCCCCTATGCTTCTTGGTACCCCTTTGGTGGTTCGAGTACCCCCAGGAGGCTGTATACATCACTTTGGGAATCACTGATGTACGTAGATGATCAGTACCGATTAATTTTATTGATACTCGCATTATTACATATCATTTCAACATAATGCTCACCAATTTAGAATGGGATCTTATTTATTTTCAATATCAATTTAATGAAGTATTTAATTTATTAATACTAGAATAAAAATTTTAAAGCAGGATTTTTTTTAATACTCAATAGTTTTATTTTTATCTAACTTTTCCAAGTATTTTTGTGCCATTGGTTTAATATTTATTTTAACACATGCTTTTTCTTTTGTTTCAGATATCTTATGAAAACATTAGATAAATATGTAGAACAAGACTACAGTGTTGTTTACTTTCACCATGGTTTAAATAGTAAAAATAAACCCACACTTTCTTGGTTGTGGAAAGCATATAAGGCATTTGATAGGAAGTACAAAAAAAATCTTAAAGCTCTCTATTTAGTTCATCCAACTAATTTTATACGTATAGTGTGGCAAATGTTAAAGCCTGCTATCAGTGCCAAGTTTGGGAAGAAAATGATGTATGTCAATTACCTTTCTGAATTAGGACAACATTTGGATCTAGAGAAGATTTGTATACCGCAACCTGTACTTGAGTATGTATATATTTATTTTATAGCTAATTCATAATCTCTTAGATACTAAAAACATCAGTCAATAATTTAAAAATTACCAAATGATATAAGGAAAAAGATATGTTATACACATATAAATGTGGAATTGAAATAGCATAGCATGTATTCATGTTGCCATAAGGGTCATTCCAAAATATAAGTTGATTAATAATATTTTACGTAACATCAGAAATAATCTCAGTGTACGAGTACTACCTTGATTAAAAAGTTTTAGGACCGGCCACCGTGTGGCGCTGTCAGTCACCCGATTGTAATTCTTTTTCTTTTGTTAGGTTACCACATCTATCATTGACACTTTCCTCCAAATTTCAGCGTCATAGCTTGACATTTGTAAAAGTTACGCTGTACCGAGTACATATACCTTTGTGCGAGTTTTCAATTTTTTACAAGTTTGAAAATGGCATCAACGTGCATCAACGAATTTACATTAAATTTTCTGTGAAAAACGGATCTAACGGTCCGCAGACCTTGGAAATGACGGAGAAGTGTTTTTCGGTGGCATGAACGCTTCAGAAGTGGTCGTGAGTCGGTCGAGGATGACGAACGCAGTGGCAGTCGAAAACCGATGAAAACATTGATAAAATCAAAGAAATATTGGCCGAAAACCGCAAATTGACCATCAGAGAGCTGGCAGAGGACTTGAACATCGCTTATGGATCCGCTCAAGACATTTTGGTTAGTGATTTGGGTCTCAGACGTGTTGCTGCAAAACTGGTGCCGAAAGACCTCAATTTCATGCAAAAAAGGACCGCGTTGAAATAGCGAAAGAAATGATTTCCATGAGTTTTTTACCAAAAACAACACGACTACTATCCAGCAGCCTTCGAATTCACCTGATCTGGCTCCCTGCGACTTTTTCCTGTTCAACCGACTTAAAAAACCGCTTCGCGGAACGCATTACAGCACCCGAGAGGATGGACATACCGAAAATTGAGTACCAGCGGTGTTTCGAGGATTGGATCAAGTGCTGGTGTAAGTGCGTTGCAGTCGATGGGGAGTACTTTGAAGGGGACCATATCGATTTTGATGAATAAACTTGTATTTTCGATTTTATGAATAAAGTCCTAAAACGTTTTGATCAAGGTAGTATATCATAAAATCAATTGATTTTGTATCTTTTAAAATTTATTTATAATGTTTAGCTCCATTGGCAGAGGATTTTTGCCATCAGAATCCTATTTAAAACTAAATCTGCTCAGAGGTAAATTTTCAACAAAATAATTTAGTATGAATAGTGGACCATGTTTTTCCCGGATAACCCTCTTTATAGGATGGAATGCCTAGTGAACTAATTACGCAGATAATGTATTAATATGAAATGAAACTGAGAGATGTATTGAGTGAATTGAAATGAAATGAATAAAGCTTATTATACCTGTAAGATATGATCGAAAAAAAATGCAAAATTTTAAATATTAATTTTTTTAAGAGCAAGTTCTATTTTCATTTTTGTATAAAATCTATAATAAATTAAATATATATAAGTTTTGTGTTTTACAGCCTTTCATGTATTATAATACGAGGGTAGGTTGAAAAAAATGCAGCTTGGAAAAAACACTCGAGTATGGTTGGAAACATTTTTATTTTTCGATATAATCTCCGTGAAGCTAGTTTCCCAAAAATGTTTTAAAAGGCTATACCTCAGTTTTATAGAAGGATTTATCAAAGTCTTCAAAATACTCTGTATGGCAGCATCTTTCAAGTAATTTTTTTTCTCTCCAAGATGTTTTTTGAGGTTAGGGAAAGAGGGGAAGTCAGACAGTGCAATGCCAGGTAAATAAGGCAGATGGCTCATCACTTGGAAGCCAGTGGCATGTAGCGCAGCCGTTGGGTTGCTTAAGCAAGCAAGGTGCAAAGAAACTTTGTGAACTAGTGCAAGATGATACCTTTTTTCATCATTTTGGGTATTTTCTTCTCTCAATTGGTCTACGAGGCTAGCATAGTACTGTCCGTTTATTGTTTTTCCGTATCCAAATAGGCAATCATGGTAATGCCTTTAAAATCCTTACAAACTGATTCCATCACCTTGCTAGCTGACAAAATTGACATGGCCTTCGCTGGATGTGTTAAACCGCTATGCCGCTACTGTTTTGATTGTTCTTTGGACTTTGATGGTAGTAGTGAATCCAGATCTCATCTATAGTCATAAATTATGCCAAGAAATTGCCTGGATTTAGCATCCAATATATCCAAATATTCCTGTGAAGTTTGAATGCAGATACATTTTTGTTCTAAGTCTTGGGACCCACTAAGTGAAAAGCTTCAACTGCAACTACGAAGTTAAGCTGAATTCCTCTCATTGTTGTGATATCTTTAGAACTGCTAATATCTCCTAAACAGCCATTCAGCAATCTTGCAAAATCAAGTCTATGACTTTGTTGACGTCTTCTGGAATTACTGCAGTTTATGGCCTTCTTCTGCGAGTCATATTCAACATCCTGTGTTCCGCATTCAAACTTCGCTGCCCACTTTTTAACCATTGTGTATGACGAAGCAGATTCTGACAATGTTTCTGACATTTCTTCAAAGACTTGTTTCAATGTAAAACCTTTGATAAAAGTATGTTCAATTATGGAGCGCAACTGAATATTATTCATTTTCACAAAAATGTCACAAACACAAAATTTTAACAGCTGTCAAAAGTGAATGGTAATTCGTTATTATGTCAGATGTTACCAGTAATAATAAATATGTTGACATTATTGATAACAATGATAAATTGAGACTGGTAAGTTATTTTTTTTCAGACTACGAATTTTTCAACCTTCCCTCATAACATGATGTTGATAGTGACAGTAATAACTGTAAATTACCTAAGTAATTCTTCAACCTTCCCTCATAACATGATGTTGATAGTGACAGTAATAACTGTAAATTATTTAAGTAATTCTTCGTGCATTAAAAGTAAGGGGAGTAAATTCAGGGAAAATGCTTTTAATGAAAACTTTTCTTCCAATGCCTTATAAAACAGAGGTCAAAGTAATTTTATCTTAAGGCCAATGTGGGAATTTATATAAAGAAAAGTCTTGCATGGAGCAAGCATGGTGTAAGGAAATTTGTGAATTGACTTCAAAATACATGCATAAATACTTGCGTAAAACATTGTTTGAATTTATAAAAAGGAATAAATAAATATATAATTGAATAATATGCTTTGATGGTTTAATAAGTTTCTTTAATGATAATCATATTTTACAGTCACGATGCAGAGCTTGTTGTAAAGAACAAAAAAATAATGGGTGCCCATTCAAGTTCATCCAAAGTAACTCCGTCCTCTTCAGAAGGGAACAGAACATCCTCTAGCCCTTCTACAATACCAACAACACCTCACACACAGCAATTTGGGGTATCATTGCAATTTATCAAGGAGCATAATAAAAACATGATTGACTCCATCCCTCCGATAGTTCGTCTATGTGTGGATTACTTGTCCGAGCCTGACGGTATGAAATTTTAATTCATGTTATTTTTATTCAGTATTTTGCCAATTTTTAGCCATATTAAAAATATACTTGTTTAACAATTAATATTATGAGTACTTCAGTATTAATGTGGTGTTATTAATTGCAGGCGGGTTTTTCATAACTTTTGTTTTTTTTTGCAAAATTCCACAGAATGGTTTATTTTTAATAGTTATTTGTCTAAAATCTAATTTTCAACATTGATTACAACTTTCATTTGATTAAACCTCGGTTCAAATAGGATCTTTGATGTATTATATATTATTTAAAAAAATGATTGAATCTTGTGTCTTTAACAGCTATTGGTATTTAGGCTTTCATTTTGAACTACATTTTTTAATAAAAAATGTAGACAAATGAAATTAAATTAATTGAAAACAATTATTATTTTGGAAAATCTGCACATGCGCTTTAATTTAATGCAAATATTTCTAGCAGTTGTTTTTTTGTTTCATTAATTTCCCTGGATGCAAATAGATTGAGTATACATATTGCTAATTAATTTATTATATCTAAATTTTCTATATTTTGATTATTGCACACTTTTGACTTCCAATATATCGATTGATAAATTGATCTGCTTTTGAAAAGAAACACTGGGGAACAATTTTGGATTTTTTTTGCTTCTCAAACAAATTGACGTGATTATAATCGAGCATACACTACGTTACAATAATATGTATTTTTTATTATCCTGGCACGTCAGAATTCCGAGAAATACCTAAAAAACTGTTTTAGGGAAAATTTATTTTTAAATTAAATCTAATACTGGCAACACCGTAACCGCATTTGCACAACTGTCATTTACCATTCATTGCAGGTTATGTCAAAGTGGTGTTAATAGGTGTTGTGTGATTTAAGCGAGAAATTTTGTGATTTTTGAAAGGATAAATATGCCAAGGAAGTGCATTAATTGTCCAAACTCTTTTTGTTACGTTTGTGGGCAGTTTGCGTTCTAAGAATAGCATAGAAATATAACACCTTTAATACGGAAGGCATATGACTTATATTTTGCCTCCAAGATCGGAGACCAGGATAAATCATGGGGGCCTAACATTTGCTGCGCTACTTGTGCGGTAAATCTGCGAGCTTGGCTTAAAGGTGCCAGAAAATTAATGCCATTTGCTGTTCCCATGGTATGGAGAGAGCAAAAAGATCACGCAACTGATTGCTACTTTTGTTTAAGTAATGTGATTGGGTTCTCTTCCAAAAATAAAAAGAGTGTTGAATACCCGAATCTTCATTCCGCAATTCGACCTATCGCTCACAGTGATACGCTACCAATTCCAATACCGCCTTCATTTTGGACACTAGATGAAGAAGATGATGAGAACCATGCGGTAAACGAACATTATACGGATACGGAATACCACCTACCATCAATTTCCAATGGACCACACTTAATAACTCAGCCAGAGCTTAATGATCTCGTCAGGGATTCAAATTTAGGAAAAATGCAAGCAGAATTGTTTGGATTGAGACTTCAAGAATGGAACTTGCTGGCAAAAGAGACCAGTCTCATGTTTTCGAAATCGTCTTTGAACGAAGGGACTTTGAACCATACTTTTCCATGAGCGACAACATAAGTTTTTGCAATGATATTGGTGGTATATTTGCTGCTGTGGGTAAAGACCATAATCCCGATGAATGGAGGCTTTTTATCGATTCGTCCAAACTCAGTCTGAAAGCCGTTCTGTTGCATAATGGAAATATTCGTCCATCCATTCCGATTGGTTATTCAGTTCACATGAAAGAAACATACGAAAAAACATGAAATTACTTCTTTCAAAAATAAAATACAATCAATATAAGTGGAATATTTACGGAGACTTGAAAGTCGTAGCTATTTTACTTGGCATGCAGCTAGGTTACACAAAGTACTGTTGCTTTCTTCGAGGACAGTCGAGCCAAAACTTCACATTACACACTAAAGAATTGGCCTTCTCGAAAATGCGTAACAACGGTCAAGAATATTTTACACGAGCCATTGGTGGACAGCTATAAAATTTTCTTGCCACCTTTACATATTAAATTAGGTCTCATGAAAAATTTTGTTAAGGCCATGAATAAAGACGGTGAAGTCTTCAAGTATTTAACAGAGAAGTTTCCATGTATAAGTGAGGCTAAAATAAAGGAAGGAATATTTGTGGGCTCACAAATTTGTTAAATTTTAAGAGATGAAGCGTTTGATGCAATTCTGAATCCCCTCGAAGAGTCAGCTTGGGACGCCTTCAAACTTGTATGTGCAAATTTTCTTGGCAACAAAAAGAGTGAAACTATTTGCAGTTGGTAGATGAATTGTTGATTGCATATAAAAACTTAGGCTGCAATATGTCATTAAAAATTAATTTTCTCGGTGCTATAAGCGACGAGCATGGAGAGCGCTTTCATCAGGATATATCAGTGATGGAAAAACGATACCAGGGAAAATGGAATCAAACCATGCTAGCGGATTATTGCTGGAATACAATTAAAGACAATCCAAGAGCGCAATATAAAAGAAAACTTCCTAAAAAATGTAAAATTGGTGACAAGTAGATATATTTCCTTTGTACTATGTAGAGCATAAGTTTTATTTTCAAATATATGTTAAATTAAAAACTATGTGTGATACAGACTTTTGAATGATACCAATAAAATCAGCATCCGAAACTGCATTCAAAATATGTATCCAGGAAGCAAAAACTTTGTTCCCCAGTGTTACCAGTTCTTTTTAATTAATGTTGAACTATAAAATGGAATAATTTCAAACCCTATTGATTTGAGATATTGTTCATAAAATTGAGATCTTTTAATTTTGGAGTTTACTGTACTTAAATATTGAATTCTTAATTATTGTTGAAATAATTTCACTCAAAGTATAATCTGATATAAGATAATAATTAAACACGTCTAGTTTTAACACATTGATCAATAAGTCCCGGGACTAACCAACAGATGGCGCCTCTAATAACAAATCCATACCATTCTCAGTTAGTACCAACCTTTAGAAGTTACGTGTCAAACTTTCATGACATTCTGATATTGTGTCATTGAGCTACAGTGGTTTTAGTGACGCTACTTTTGCTATTTTCAAAACAATAGAAAAACCTAATTTTGTGTGTTGATAAAACATTGCTTTTTAATGGGAAAAAATACCGTTCAAACTCAGCGATGGCTTGAAAAGTGTTATCCGGGCTCTGCTCTGTCGAAAACAACCATTTGTTGGTGGTATGCTGATTTCAAACGCGGTTATACAGACACAGATGATGCTGAACGCTCTGATCGTCCAAATGAGGCTGTTACACCAGAAAACATAAAAAAAAAACCTCAAAATCGTTATGTAAAATCGCAAAGTAAAATTGCGTGAGATCCTGAAGATATTATTTGGTAGTGTTTACACTATTTTGCATGAACATTTGGTCATGAAAAAGCTTTTTTCGAAATGGGTGCCGCGTTTGCTCACAATGGAACAGGAACAACAACGCATCAATGATTCAGAGCACTGTTTACGCGAAATAAACAGGAGTTTTTGTGTATGTATGTGACAATGGATGAAACTTGGATCCACCACTATACTCCAGAATCAAATCGGCAGTCAGCTGAGTGGAGAGCAGCTGGTGAAAGTCGTCCGAAGCGATCAAAAACTCAACAGTCGGCCGGGAAGGTTATAGCCTCCGTATTTTGGGATGCGCATGGTATAATATTCATCGATCACCTTGAAAAGGGAAAAACGATCAATAGCGAATATTACATAGCGTTATTGCAGCATTTGAAGGCAGAAACTGAAAAAAAACGGCCCCATATGAAGAAGAAAAAAGCTCTCTTTCATCAGGACAATGCACCGTGTCACAAGTCAATGGTAACGATGGCCAAATTGCCAGAGTTGAACTTCGAATTGGTTCTGCACCCACCGTATTCTTTAGATTTGGCCCCCAGCGACTATTGTCTGTTTGCAGACCTCAAAAAGGTGCTCCAGGGAAAGAGATTTGGCTCCAATGAAGAAGTGATTGCCGAAACTAACGCCTATTTTGAAACCAAAGATAAATCGTTCTACACGGCTGGCATAGAAAAGTTAGGAAAACGTTGGAATTAATGTATCGCTCTTGAAAGAGACTATGTTGATGAATAAAGAAGAATTTTGGCAAATAAATGTTGTTTTAGTAGTTAATCCCGGGACTTATTGATCGATGTGTTATATTGATAAAGTTAACTTTTACGAATTTTAGAAGTATGTATTGAAAATGATTTTGCATCTAATTATTTGATCGTAAGAGGATCAATTCTTGGCAGTAACTAGATTGGACAATCTTAAAGGATATAGATCCAAAAAAAATAAGAATCTGCACGCAGTGAACATTACATGTGAGAAATTGTAAGAAGACAAAAAACTAGAAGAATTTAGGGTGAGTGTGAATGAAAAAATGGTTTCATAAACAATGATTTACTTTTGAGTAGGAATGAGACATTTTGGTGTTGGCAGCAAAAAAATTTTGAAACAAAACTAAAATTGGAGGGATAAAAGGCGATGTATGGTGGGATGTCGCAGTTAAGAACTGTGTGAATGAGTAAAACCGACCTTGGAGAGGGTTTATTAAAGTAAGAATGAAGAACATTAGTAAGTTGATGAAAGTAAAATTAAGCTTAAGATTTGTGGATTACATTTTTTCTTTCTGAATGATTATGGAATAATGTATAGTATAGGTATACTAGATTTTGAGAAAGCTAAGCAAGTTATGGAATTTATTGGATGAATATGGAGTTGAATGTGTTGATGTGTGGTATTACATCAATGAGTGCTGAGAGTTGAGCCAACATTAGAAGGAATTATGCCTTAATTGAGTAGTTTAATATTACAAAAGGGGTGAAGCAAGTTTGTGTAATGTCACTGGTTATTCAATTTCTATATAGACTCATATGTTAAAGAACTCCAAAGGTCATTGGGTAGCATAAAGTTGCAGGAGAAATTCAATTATGAAGGATAAATGTGAATTGAAAACTGATATACTATGATGGGAGGTCAATAAATTCATGGAATGAAGGGAACATGATTTATTTTTCCTTTTCAATATATTCACCATTAACTCGAATCTATTTTTCAGATCTTTCAATAAGCTTATTTATACCCACGAAAAAAAAGATTAGTTTTTGCCCTCAAAATAAGGCGTAATTACACTTTTAATTTCTTCATCGTCCGTAAATTTATCCTTCGATTTTTTTTTCATATTTGAAAACAAATAAGTCAGACGGAGCCAGGTCTGGGCTGTAGGGAGGGTGATTTAATGTTTGGAAGCCACAGTTGTGAAGAGCAGCCAATGTAGAATTGCTTTTGTGCATTGTCATGCAAAAACAGCACCCTTTTTGTCAATTTTCCATTCCTTTTCTTCCTCACAGCTTTTTTTAACTGCATCAGCAGACCAGAGTAGTACTCTCCAGTTATTGTGATGCCCTTATCTTTGTAATCTATCAGCAGTATGCCTTCCGTATCCCAAAAAAATGTAGCCATAATTTTTCAAGCCGATTGTGACACTTAGAACTTCTTAGGGGGCTGTGTGCCCTGCCCTTTTCATCCCACTGCATGGACTCCTGCTTTGACTCGGGCTTATAATGATGAACTCAAGTTTAATTTCCAATAATAATTCGGCTCAAAATCTCATCATTGTTGTTTCTGCAGAGGTCCAAAAACTGTCATGAACATTCAATGCGTTGTTGTTTTTGAAGTGGCGTGAGCATTCTGGGTACCCACCTTGAACTGACCAGGGCAACAGTGCCCGTAAATCGCTAACATCTCTTCCAAAATGATTTGAGGTGTGTTCCTTTGTTTTGTGAGAAATTTAATGACGGTGCGATTCTCATTTTTTTCATACTAGGGATGTTATTAATGTTTGACATACTTTCCCGACGATATCTTACACAATACTGTCAAAATTTACTAAAACTTGGTGAATATACTAATGAATCATATTATCAGAAAATGCGCATCCGCACAAAAAGTATGGTTGGACCAAGCAAATGATATTTTGAAAGGAGGAAAGGTAAGGAGTAAGAGTATATAGTATTAGGTCCTTACATATGAAATTGGCGTTTTGTTTGGGAGGAACATAAAGTTGATTTTTTTTAATATAATATATTTATTTAATCAAAGTATGTACCATTGCTATCTATGCACTTTTGCCATCTCATAGGTAGTTCATCGATCCCTTTACTAAAAAAACCATTCGGACGGGAATCAATAAAATCTTTGAAGTCGGTTTGGACTGCCCCATCGGAGTTGAATTTTTTCCCTTGCAAGAAGTTATCCAAATTTCGAAAAAAATAGTAATCTGTCGGGGCAAGGTCCGGAGAGTACGGTGGATGTCTTAGACATTCCAATTGAAGCTCTTCTAATTTGGTAGCCGTCTGTTGTGCAGTGTGTGGTCTAGCGTTATCATGAAGCAGCAGTGGCCTAGAGCGATTAACCAGCCTCGGTTGTTTAGCAGCTAGCTTTTCCATCATGGTTTGCAGTTGCTGACAATAGACATCTGCCGTAATCGTCTGGCCAGATTTAAGAAAGCTGTAGTGAACGACACCAGCACTAGTCCACCAAACGCTCACAAGTAACTTTTTTGGAGTCAATTTTCGCTTGGGGCATGGTTTGGCTGGTTCGGCAGGGTTCAGCCATTGCGATGAGCGCTTCCGATTATCATACAGGATCCATTTTTCATCACAGGTAATGATTCGATTCAAAATCCCTTCATTATTGTGCCGGTTGAGTAATGCAACGCAGCAGTCAACGCGCGTTTGTTGATTTGCTTCACTCAATTCGTGAGGTACCCACCTTTCAAGCTTTTTCACCTTCCCAATTTGCTTCAAGTGGATTAAAACAGTTTTATCACTAACACCGCAGCCTGCAGCTAACTCGGACGTGGTTTGCGATGGATCCGCTTCCACAATAGCCTTCAATTCTTCATTATCAACTTTCTCCACGGGGCTTGTTCTGCAGGTCGAAATTTCCAGAACGAAAACGTTGGAACCAAAAACGCACTGTGTTTTCTTTTGCGGCACCGTCGCCATACACATCATTAATCCTTCGAGCCGTTTCTGCAGCACTGGTGCCACGGTGGAACTCGTACTCGTAAATAACGCGATATTTCAAGTTTTCCATTTTGTAAACTGAGTGACGCAAAGAAAAAAAACAATTGAGGAAAAAACAAATGAATTATAATTTTCGAAACACAAATACTTGAGTAAATAGCTGTATAAATTTTAATTTGGAATTCCTAACCAAAGAGAAGATATTTGAGATCCAAGTTGCCAGTACGGCAAAACGCCAATTTCATATGTAAGGACCTAATATATATGGATGTGGAGGAGGCGAAAGAAATGTTGTAATAGGAAAGTTTGAAGCTCTGTAATTAATAAGAGCGGATGAGCGATAAAGGCTGATGTGTTAAGTAGGGCGAAAAAGAACATATTTAGTTGGTTTGGACATATTGAACAGATGGATGACGAAAATCTGATTAAACAAATTTACAATGCAAGCATGGGCGGGAGTCGTGGTAGAGGATGACTAAGAAAAGTATGGTTGGACCAAGTAAAAGATATTTTGAAAAGGGTAAGGAGTAAAAGAAACTGAAGGAACTGCTTGAAAAGATGTATGGATGTGGAGGAGGTGAATGAAGTATATTGTGATACAAAAGTTTGGAGCTCTAATTATTAAGAATGGATGTGCAATAAAGGCTGACATGTTAAGTAGGGTGTAAAAGAGCATGTTTAGATGATTCCAACATATTGAACAGATGTTTAAGAAAAACTAACTTAGCAAATGTATAGTATAAACATGAGTGGCAGTATTGGTAGATAGTGAAAGTATAGTGAACCAAATAAATTAAATTACAAAATAAGTTTAGGTAAGAAGTAAGAGAGACATAAGTAATCGTATTATTACTTGTAGATGTATGGAGGTGAAGGTAGTATGTCGTGATAGAAAAGTTTGGCACAGAAGGTAGTAATGTCATGATAGAAAAGTCTACCTTAACAGGGAAACGGTTTGATTTTATATTTTTTAAGTTAGCTTTTATATGAACATTTTAAAGATTCTTCAAGTCCATGCGCTGTAAGGAAAGAATGTGTAGAAGGGTGACCATGATTTTTATTTATTATGTATTCAGATTATTTATTTATTAGTCATTTAAAAATACAGAAGTGGATTTTTTTGTTTAGAACAAATATTTGTTTATTGATACAGAAAAAGAAAGTTTGAAAGGAACAAGAAGTTTTATTTATTTCTAACAAACCTTATATTTTATTTACAAATACACAATGGAAAATTTTAAAGAAATATAAATGTTTATTTCTTTTTTTAGAAACGTGTTGGTCAAGAAACACAGTATAGAAATTTTATTAAACATAATACAACATAAAAATACAAAAAGAACTTAATTTATTATAAATCAATAAATTTGGAAAAGAAACAGTCTCATTTTATTTCACAAATAAAATTATTCACAGTCTGATGATGAATCACTATCACTTGCTTCACTTAAACTTATTATGAAATTGTGGTTTTCACTAATATGGTCAAACATGATTTCTCTTTTTTTTTTTTTTTTTTTTTACCTGGCGAGTTTATTGCCATGTGGCAATCTCTTCCAACGAACCAGAAAAATGTTTTTATAGGCCCTAAGTGTTAACCAGACTGGAATCCTATTTTAAAAAATCTGGGTTCCAGCGGGGATCGAACCCGCAACCAATATTCTCTTTCCCAATATTCCGACTCTATGTCTTTCACGTGGCTACATATTCTGCTCCACTCAGTTTATCAAAGAAACTTTTTCTATTACTAATTGATCCACTGTATTCTATGTAAACTGTACATTTCTAGAACCATCATACCCTTTGACAGAGGCCCAAATTTTCTATTACTAATTGATCCACTGTATTCTATGTAAACTGTACATTTCTAGAACCATCATACCCTTTGACAGAGGCCCAAATTTTCTATTACTAATTGATCCACTGTATTCTATGTAAACTGTACATTTCTAGAACCATCATACCCTTTGACAGAGGCCCAAATTTTCTATTACTAATTGATCCACTGTATTCTATGTAAACTGTACATTTCTAGAACCATCATACCCTTTGACAGAGGCCCAAATTTTCTATTACTAATTGATCCACTGTATTCTATGTAAACTGTACATTTCTAGAACCATCATACCCTTTGACAGAGGCCCAAATTTCCTCGATTGGGTTAAGATCAGGGTGCAAATTCCTTAAAATTATTTTTATGAATTGTTATTAATTTGTACAATTCAGGTTTCAGCATATCATTGGAAAAGGGTATATTTTTTTGAGTAAGCCATTGCATCATATCACCTATTTTAGTATTTGAATTTGGCGCAGGATTAATTACTTTGTTGTGATATGATGCATTGTCTATAACTACAACGGACCGGGGATCTAAATTTGGTATTAATTTTTCCATTAACCACTTATCGAAATCCATATTGTTATGATAATCCCCGGTCGTTTGGTGTGACTTATAAATGAGAAGACAATTTGGTAAAAATCCGCTTTCACCCCTTGCGTGGACAATAATGAAGCGAGATCCTTTAGATATGGGCTTCCGAAGTCCTACATTAGAATTATCGCTCCATCCTCTTGAAGATACGTGGCTTGTATGCACGTAAGTCTCGTCGGTGTAGACAATTGGCCTTCCTTCTATGTATTTCTTTATTGCTCTTAAATACGCAATTATTTTAAACACAATGTCAATTTTTTCTTGAAGTATTTTTAATTGTCTTTGGTTTTCTGCCATTTGAATTCCATAGATTTTACAACCTCCTTCAGTTTCGTTTCGCCACCGGAAAAATTTATTGATTCCCGTGAAATCAGTAATAGTGTTGGGATTGTCGGCAGTACTCTTTGATTTATGTGAAAATCATAAATGTATCTCCTAATGATGCACTCATCAAAATTGTCGATCTGTATTGTGTTTGGCCGATTCTTTTTCTTTTTTGGTGACATGGTGGGGTCTTCTTTCCCACTGTTTTTATTGGAATATACAACCAATTTTATGAAACTTTGTGATATTCCCGTGGCCTTTGAGAGTTCAGCGATAAGAACCAAAACATCGATGTTCTAAAAAAAAGTTAAAATAGTATAAAAAGATATAAATAGTAGGTAACAAGAAGTACGTAGATATATACAGAAATAAATAACAATAAACAAACCTCGCCGTGAGTCTCTCGTGATTTCTTAACGTAGTCTTAAACTTTTAATATGACTTCTTTAGTTTTACTGGACAAGCCTTTCCTTTTCCTAGCTTTGTAATGTCACTAGAGTTTGAATTATTACTAGAAATCATGGTGACACGATGACACACTAATACTAGAAACTGACCAATCAGCACACAGGAGTTGACTAACACAATCACACGCTCTTTGTACCTACGCTATAGTACAATAGTCATAGATTCTTTCCTTACGCCACGTGGACTCTAATATAGTATAAAATTTCAAAAATATACAA
Source organism: Odontocerum albicorne (assembly GCA_949825065.1). NCBI lineage: Eukaryota > Metazoa > Arthropoda > Insecta > Trichoptera > Odontoceridae > Odontocerum > Odontocerum albicorne. The sequence goes on along the minus strand of OX463843.1, from coordinate 41,648,219 downwards.
ATTGAGTGACATGGGATTGTTGTTCTGTTCACTGGAAATTTATACATAATAGTTTCAAAATGCAGAGATATTTTAGCACAACACATTCATTTTAAAAATATATAAATATGATTTGACAAGCCCTAACATTTTATTATAAATGAAGGTGTAATTAGCTCGTCGTGTATTTTCCATTAAATTGAAAATTTTCTTCGAATAATTAAATTCAATAAACATATAATTTTTATTGTGGTTTATCTATTATTTCATTCATCTCTTTTAAAAAATCTCAATTAAACATAAAAAATTACATAATCAATATTATAGTGTAAAAAATGACCATTGTGAAACTGTTTGTCGCTTATTATTCACATGCTGCTTTCTTTCGATAAATCATACAAACTTCATGTTCACATTGTTATATAAATAATAACTTTATTAATAGTCCTGCAGGACGTAAATATATCCTGCAATTACATGTACATGCTAAGGCAATGGAAAAAAATACATTTGGGATAGATTAGCTGTTCAAAGGTCTTGACTCATCTCATAACATCCTCACAATCGAGATACACTCCCTGTGCTACAAGTTATCCCGTGTGTTTGTTAAATTTTAAGATCTATCCATTGAAATTATTGAGAAATCCAATTCTTGTTCTATGTAAGCGTTGTACCACTAATAACAAATCTAAGTACTTTACCACTGTAAAATATGTGTTCCACAGTTGCGTAAGTCTACTTGACTAAATTTGGTAATACATGTATCGAATTTAAATATACATTTAATTATAGGGTTATTTTACACAATTGCTTTGTAATTATTATTACTGCTTTTTTTATCTACATGTTCCAAGTAAAGTTTTGTAATTTTGTCAATAATTTTAAGTATTTGTATTAACTTACGAGTATATAGTATTATGTGCATTTGTCTGTAAAATACACTTTTGTATCGTAAACTTATTAAATAAATAAATAGTAGTGTGTGCCCAGCCATAAGGATGCCAGATGTTTTTCAGCCTTCACCCTTGTATTATTTCTCACATTTTGTATCAAAGAATCCACCTTTCATTGATTATTATTAACCTTGCTGTGAACTTATGGCGAACGTTGAATTTTATTAAAAGTTAATTCAAACTTTTATTGTATACAGTACAACTTAACCAATTATTCCAAACAACCAGAAACATCTTGAAGAGGCCTTAAGTGAATATCAGACTGGAACTCTTTTAAAAAAAAATTGGCTACCAATGGGAATTGGAAGAGCTTTACTTCTTTCCAACTAGGTCACGGAGGTTGTCACTTCACTTTTGTAGAACACAAAAAAAAATTATATTTAAATAAATCTCAAATTTACTGTAGATTATGCTTAAGGGGTATTCTGTTTGTTCCTACTTCTTTTGGTTAGCTAAAAATTAACAAGACAGTAAAAATACTGCAAATATAAATTTTTATGTTTATTTTATGGTAGTTACTTAAATGGTGTTATTTATTTATATGGTATCCCTCAGCATATTTGAATTGATGATACGGATATGTTAAAGAGCTTGGCTGGGAAACGATATATTTTCTTCAACTCTAATTAATTACTGTGCCTATTTCTCCTTTGGAAATTAGGCCTGTATTTCATTGGGAGTCGAGTAAATTTACTCCTACAATTCATCCGTTTGATTCCAGCAGATCTGATGTAAAATTACCAATAAATAGCATGACAGAGCTGATTTCTTCAAGTTTTTTATAAACTCTCATTCTTGACCGATAGAACTTTGTAGAAATAAAAACAGTGTGACGTTTCAACCGAGAATATATTTTGCGTCCATTATGTTTAGCCTATCGCATATTGCAAGCACTTCAATCTGACCGCTTATGCAGTCACCCTTTGCTAGCTCAATGCTTGCTATGCATATGTCGCGTGCATGTGCCGTCCGATTATATGTAGTGATAATGCGAGGACCACATAAAGATGTTCTATTACAATGCAACAATATTACAAGCAATCATTTTACAATGTTAACACTAATAAATTTATTAATCTATGTGATGCATACATCCGTTACACTTACTTGATGCATGTTGATGATGAGAAATGCTAGGAACACAATTACAGAGCATTGGTCCACAGATTATTACATTCTGCGACATTTTCTGATACAATGTAACCGATTCCAAATGATACTGCGTATGATTCACTTTTCCGATAATGACCATCAAATATCTGGTGTTCGGATGCATTAAATAAGATTGTTTTGGAACACATATCCAAAATTTTCAAAGATCTTATGTATCCATATCAAATATATGCTTGAACAAAAGTTTATTGCTTTTCAAAGGACACTTATTATTTAGGCAGTATACGAGGGTTGCTACTTAAGTTTTGAGACAGACAAGTAAAAACAAATATTTATCATCGAAAATGGCTTTATTGTTTTTCAAAATACTCTCCATGAAGATCAATACACTTTTCCATGCGTTTGAACCAATTTTCTAAGCACTTTTTTCACTCCGAATGAGGTAACTTCAAAACGTGCGTTTTAAACGCATCAAACGCTTCTTCAGGCGTCGAAAAATGTTGACCTCGCAATTTATTTTTGATGTTCGGGAATAAAAAGAAGTCATCTGGTGCCAAATCAGGGCTCTACGTCGAATGACCCATCAATTCGATGTTTTGAATGCTCAAAAACTCACTTGTTTGAGCCGATGTATGAGAGCTTGCATTGTCGTGGTAGAAAATGATCTGTCTTCCGCGGTTGGTTTTCCTCATTTCTCCAAACACTTCTGGCAAAAAAATGGTGGTGTACCGTTCAGAATTGACCGTACGATGTTCCACTAAAGGCACTGTTGTGACATGAGCATTTATACCGAAGAAACAAGCCACCATTTGCTTCGAAGTGCTTCGTGTGCGAACAACTTTTGTTGGATTTGGCTCACCTTGAAAGAACAATACAGTCGACTGCTGTTTAGTTTCTGGCTCATATGCATAGATCCATGATTCGTCGCCTGTCACGATCTTATAGACGTCTTTTGAAGCACCGCAATGGAATTTTTTTCAACATTTCTTTGGACCAATCGACACGAGCCTTTTTTTGAGCGATTGTCAAATTATGCGGGTATCCAACGCGTACAAAACTTTTTGATGGCCAAATGTTCATGCAATTTTGAATGTATGCGAGTGGAATTAATGCCCAAACACGCCTCAATCTCACGATAAGTCACATGACGATCTTGCAATAACAGTTCACGCACAGCATTGATGTTTTCTGGCACAACAACCGATTTTGGACGACCTTCACAAAATTCGTCATGGAGCGAACTACGACCACAATTAAATTGGGATAACCAGCGAAACACAGTGTCCCGGGATGGTGCTTCATCACCAAAAGTCGAAGCGAGTTGATCGGCACACTGTTGTTGAGTTAGTCCACGTCAAAAATCATAAAAAATAATCACACGAAAATGTTCACGATTTAATTCCATTTTTGGCCGAGATGAATTTTTCAAGTCACTGTAAACAACACAAATAGCACTCGTATGACAAAACTCTCTGAGCACGTTTACCATTAAAAATGTCAAACTTTACGATGCTGATGTCAGATTTGATGTATCTACACTGGTGTTGCCATATCTCAAAACTTAAGTAGCAACCCTCGTATCCCATAAAAAAGAAGCCATTTTGGGATAAAAAAAATTGTCTTGTGTGATTGTGCTACAGGTTATGTGTTAGATTTTATTGTATACATTGGACTACAACACAATAAGAAAAAAATTTGAACTAGGTGTATCAGGAAGCATTGTAATGACATTAATAAAACCCTATTTAAATAGCGGTCATAATCTATACATTGACAATTGATACAGTAGCCCTTTATTATTTCAAAAATTGTTTGACTGTAAGACAAACGCTTGTGGAAATTTGCCACTCCCTGGAGTTTTGCCACTGACATCTACTAAGCAAAATCCTTTGAAAATATGTACGAGGGCGGTCCGATAAGTACTTAGTCTCACCGCCCGATAGCACCACTATCGCAAGAGCAATTTTTTATCGCGTAGTACATTCTCGTTGACAGCTACTGTCAAAATTTCAGCCGAATCGGACGCGTAGTTTTGTTTTGACCGCGTGTGGAAGCGAGCGTGTCCGCGGATTTGAGAAAAATGGAAAAAGAGCAATATCGGTCGGTGATTCGATTCTTGTTTTTGAAACGGAAATCGCGCAGCGAAATCAAAGAGCGCTTGGATGCTGTGTACGATGACTCTTCTCCTTCGATGGCGACCGTCAAAAATTGGTTTAACGAGTTTCAACGTGGTCGCACGTCGGTTTTTGATGAGCCACGCCCAGGTGCCCCGAAAACGGCTACCACGGAGGATAACGTGACAAAACTCCACGATCTCGTATTGGCAGACCGCCGATTGAAGGTGCTCGAGATAGCTGAGACAGTAGGCATCTCAAAAGACCGCGTGGGTCATATCCTGCATGAAGTATCGGGCGTGAGAAAGCTGTCGGCGCGATGGGTGCCGCGTTTGCTCACTCCGGACAACAAGCGCAACCGTGAGACCACTTCAAAGCAGTGTTTGACGATGTTTAAGCGCAATCCGAAGGAGTTTCTGCGTCGTTTCGTGACCGTCGACGAAACATGGATACACTGGTACACACCCGAGACCGAGGAACAGTCGAAACAGTGGAATTCACCCGGCGAACGTGCTCCGAAGAAGGCGAAGACTGTCCTATCGGCCGGAAAGCTGATGGCCACCGTTTTCTGGGATTCAAAAGGTGTGATCTACATCGACTTCCTGGAGAAGGGCAAAACGGTCACAGGGCTCAACTATGCTGAATTATTGGGCCGATTCGACGCCGAATTGCAGAAAAAACGGTCCCATTTGGCGAAGAAAAAAGTGCTCTTCCATCATGACAACGCACCAGCTCACATCTCCGCCGTCGCCATGGCCAAATTGGTAGAATTAGGCTACGAACTGCTGCCCCATCCACCGTATTCTCCGGATTTGGCCCCGTGCGACTTCTTTTTGTTTCCAAATTTGAAAATGTCACTCGCCGGGCAGAAATTTGAGTCGAATGAGGAGGTTATCGCCGCCACGGAGGTCTACTTTGCAGACCTCCAGAAAACGTATTTTTCAGACGAGTTAAAGAAGTTGGAGCATCGCTGGGTCAAGTGTATCGAACTCAAAGGAGATTATGTTGAGAAATAAATCGCCACTTTTCCAAAATTTTTGTTATTCTTTTGTAGGCTAAGTACTTATCGGACCACCCTCGTACTGTGTGTTCTCATCACAAAATAATGTTTGGAATAGTGGAATAAACAGTGTTTGAAAAAGTAATGTAGTGTCGTGTCAAGCCTGACTAATTTAGTGATGTTTAAAAATTGGTATGAATTATTAAAAAAAATGATCTAAGCATTATTAAACATGGAAAAACTTTGGGTAATTGTATCTTTTTACAATCTGTTTAAAAAAAAAACACATTATTTAATAAAAATAATAATATGTAAAATTGTCTGGCCTACAGTCATATTTAATATAAAATAGTTAAAAGGTTAATTTGTCAACATATAGTGGGTTCAAATCCTAAGTTGAAGTTCCTTTGAAGAGAGTGCTCTTTAAAAGGCATTATAAAAATCGTCCTTTATTATTATTATTATAAAGTAAACTATTTTATGCAAAACAACTTTAGAATCAAATTATGAACCCAAAAGTAACTCATCACAATAAGAATCTAATTGCTAGTTTTTCTCTTCTATTTCATTTGGGGAGGAGTGTTTCTAGCAAAGATGTTAGAAGCTTTTCGAAAAGATACATCTCGGTCAATAACAACATAAATCTTTATAGATTTTAAATAGATTACAATTGAAACCCTTTAATTCGAAATTCAAGACCAAATAGAAAAAAAAATCTATCTACGAATTACACAATCACTAAAAAAATTTTTTACATTAGACTTCCCAACGACTGGGAATATCGCGGTCATTATTTCATACTGTAAAAAAAATGAATGTCAAGCCAAGTTTTGTCAACATGTTTCCGCAATATTGAGACATAACATATTCAATGGTAAAGTGAATAAAAAATACATACTATTTTTAATTGGCAGCCAATGCGTACGAATAAAAGAAAACCACTATAATAGTCACTTATTTGATTTTCACATGGTCACTTGTTTACACAGTTAAGTTAGCACGCGTAATATAAATATAATGTCACTGATTTTTATTTGATCATGGTATAATAACTACTATTCGAAATTTTTGGCAAATTAATACTCACTGTTGTGAAATTATTAATGGGAAACTTACTAGACGCGTCCAGAAAGTAAAGAACGATTGCGCACCACGACCTGTGCCGACCCCCCACCACCGCGATCGTATGCGCGCCAGTTAGCTACTTCCCCCGCTTCAGTGCGAGCCGAGTTTTGTTGCTGAACGGTCGTGCGTCTTTGTTTCGTAACCTTTTAAAATGGCTGCGCCCATCGAAAATTCCGCCAAATGTGAAGTGCGTAGTGTCATTCGTTTTCTGAATGCACAAAATGTTCGGCCTATCGAAATTTATAGGCAACTTTAAGCACAGTACCTGAATCTTTCCCACAAATATCACAAACGCTCCTACATGAAATAGTGACAGAGCACCTTGACTACAAAAAAATGTGTGCTCAGAAAAGAAAAACAATCTCAACACCAGAAAAGTGATGGCAACAGGTTTTTGAGACCGAAAGGGTTTGATCCACGTGGAGTTTATGCCAAGAGGACACACAATAAACTCACGAGGCCTATTGTGAAACTCTTCAACGACTTAGACGCGCCATCCAAAACAAGAGACGTGGAATGTTGTCGGCAAAGGTGGTTTTGATTCATGACAATGCGTGGCCTCATGCATCAGCACAAACACAGTGAGAACTTCAACGTCTTAAGGGGGAAATTTTTGGACATCCTCCTTACAGTCCTGACTTGGCACTAAGTGATTTTCACTTATTCCCGAAACTTTTTAATGGGAAAAAATACCGTTCAAACTCAGCAATGGCTTGAAAAGTGTTATCCGGGCTCTGCTCCGTCGAAAACAACCATTTGTCGGTGGTGTGCTGATTTCAAACGTGGTCGCTCTGGTCGTCCGAATGAGGCTGTTACACCAGAAAACATTTAAAAAAACCTCAAAATCGTGATGGAAAATCGCAAAGTAAAGTTGCGTGAGATAGCTGACATCCTGAAGATATCATTAGGTAGGGTTTACACTATTTTGTATGAACATTTGGAACATTCATGAAAAAGCTTTTTTCGAAATGCGTGCCGCATTTGCTCACAATGGAACAGAAACAACAACGCATCTGTTTGGCACTGTTTACGCGAAATAAACAGGAGTTTTTGCGTCGGTTTGTGACAATGGATGAAACTCGGATCCACCATTATACTCCGGAATCAAATCAGCAGTCAGCTGAGTGGAGAGCAGCCGGTGAAAGTCGTCCGAAGCGACCAAAAACTCAACAGTCGGCCGGGAAGGTTATGGCCTCCGTATTTTGGGATGCGCATGATATAATATTCATTGATCACCTTGAAAAGGGAAAAACCATCAATAGCGAATATTACATAGCGTTATTGCAAAAAAACGGACCCATATGAAGAAGAAAAAAGTTCTCTTTCATCAGGACATTGCACCGTATCACAAGTCGATGGTAATGATGGCCAAATTGCCAGAGTTGAATTTCGAATTGCTTCCGCACCCACCGTATTCTCCAGATCAGCGACTATTGGCTGTTCGCAGACCTCAAAAAGATGCTCCAGGGAAAGAGATTTGGCTCCAATGAAGAAGTGATTGCCGAAACTAACGCCTATTTTGAAACCAAAGATAAATCGTTCTACACGGCTAGCATAGAAAAGGTAGGAAAGCATTGGAATGAATGTATCGCTCTTGAAGGAGACTATGTTTATGAATAAAGAAGAATTTTGGCAAACAAATGTTGTTTTAGTAGTTAGTCCCGGGCCTTATTGATCGATGTGTTATCTTTCGTTTTTATTTAGTTATCCCAAAACGTTCTTTACTTTCTGGACGCCCCACGTAATAATTTATATGAAAAGAACACTCAAAAGCCCATACTTAAGATAATAACTTTGAGATATCTCGATATTGAATCTTTGGATATAGGGGAATCCTGACAATTTTACCGCTCGCCGGCGGGGATTACGCCTGTGGTCCCACCGTCAGGGTTGACTATCACGGGGATCCGTAATTTGAGTGGAAATTTCGAATCATAAGAATTCATTAACCCTTTTGGTGTGGAAGTGTAGAAGAAAAAAATAATGATATGTAAAAAATTGATGTGTATGAAAAATATATTGGTGGCTACGGCAAAGGATGTATGTGGCATTGCGAAAGTTGGATGTAAAAAACGGGATGCATGGTGGGACAAGTAAATTAAAGAATGCGTGAAATAAAGCAATAAAAAGGAAGAGAGAATACAAAGAATGGAAGATTAAAACAAAAAGACTGGTTGAGGAAAAGAAGAAGAAACCTAGAGATGAAGAAGGCAGAAAATTGTGCAGGAATTAAGAAATTATTTTAGAAGCAAAATACAAGAAAAAAATTAAACAGGTGATATAAGGGAAATACAAGATAAGAATATAAGGGTTTTGTCATAAGAAGGAAGGGTTTGTTCGAGATGGACGGAATATTTTGAACAACTGTACAAGAGTGCTGATTCTAGTAGAAGCAACGGTGAGTCTGACACAGCATTTGGAAAAAGTGAATGACTTCAGTCTTCAAGAAATTCTAATGACTGTAAAAGACATGAAAAAAATAAATGCCCCAGGTTGTGATAAAGCGAGTATGGGGGTGAACGAATGGCTGAGTCAGTTTTTCAACAAATGTTGGGAATCTGACTACACATCGTGAGACTGGAGTGCAGTGATAGTTTTGTTATATAAAGGGAAGGGATCAAGAATAGAGTGGAAGTTACAGAGCCATTAGTTTGCTGAGTGTAGTAAGTAAACTGTATGGAAAATTTCTGATAGAAAGAGTGAGAAGAAAGACAAAAAAAAATTGTGGGATGCTGAGGGTGCTTTTTTAAGTGGAAGAGGATGTGTGGATCAGATTTTCTATTTGTGTATGCTTATGAAAAAATGTATGGCAAAGAATGAAAATATATATATTGAGTTTGTGGACTTGGAAAAAGCATGTGAACGTGTGATTAGAGACAAACTATGGAAAATATTGAACGAATATGATGTTGAATGTAAACTAATATGTGGTATTGCATCATTATACACTGAACAAGCATGTATTCGAGTAAATGATAAAGTACAGCATGTAGTAGAGTAAATGATACTTTGACTGAAATCTTTCAAAACTGATACTCGTACCTTGACTGAAATGGTTTAATATTTCAATAGAGGTAAAGCAAAGATGCATTATGTCACCCTGGTTGTTCAATATTTATATAGATTCATGTGTGAAAGAACTACAAAAAACAATGGATAGCATACAAATGTCAAATGGGAACGTATGCGGATTACTGTATGCTGATGATGGTGGTGTTGGGGGAGAGTGAAGATGAACTGCAGAGTTTGATAAGTAAATTGTATGAGAGATGCGAACAGAAAAATCTGAGAATGAATGTTGCGATATGCAAAGTAATAATGATAGAAAAGTGTAAAAGGAAAAGTATATGCGATATATGGGTGAATAATGAAAGATTGGAGCAAGTTGAGGAAGTCTGTTAATTTGGTAGTATTTTCTCAGATAATGGAAGAGTTAAGAGGGGATATGGAATGGCATGTATCGATGGGAGAGAATGTCAGTGGGGGGGGGGGGGGGGGGGCACTAAGACATACACGTACATACTCAAACTGGACAGTGTCAAAATCTGCTAAGATGATAGTGCATAATGATTTTTTGCTGCCAACTTTGGTGTATGGGAGGAGAGGGAAACATGGTCGTGGAAAATGACTGATAGGAGCCGAAAAAATGCAATAGAAATGCGTGAATTGAGAAGAATATACCAGGTGACAATGTATAATAAAATATGGAATGAGTTGATTAGGCATGAATGTGAACTTAACGCTGATGTGTTAGTATGAAGAAGAGTACGCTGAGATGGTTTGGACATGTGGAACGAATGAAAGAAGAAAGACTAACAAAACAAATATATATATAGTGCAAATGTGAGTTGAAAGCATGTTGCAGGAAAACCAAGGAGAGTATGGTTGGACCAAGTGAATAATATTTTGAAAGAAGGAAACGTAGTCATGAAGTTGGTCTTCAAATTAGAAATAGGTTGAGAAGAAGACTGTCACTGGAATTGACCTGACTATTTATAATATTGAGATCTAATTTAATACTTTTTCTAAACTCGAAAATATCTAAATTGTCTAATTGAAATCACCCCCCTCATGCCATGCCTGCTACCGACTTATGTGTCAAATTCCCTAACCCCGATCGATACTAAATGAGAGATCACTCGATTCTTTAACTTCCTAAAAGACAAGGAAAATAAACTTATTTCATATTTTTACTTTTACCCAAGCAAAAGCAACTTGTTTTTATAGATCTCGGTTTGCGGATTCTACACATAAGTGAGAGGAGGTAGCAGCTGAACAACTTAGAAATTGTTGTGATTGAAAAAAGTATTAAATTAGGTTTCTAAATTATTAATATAGATTATTAATATAGATCAGTTTTATTAATTTTTAAATTATTAATATAGTTTTATTAATTTTTTTCTCTTCAAACATGTTTTTCATTCAATTTTTGACTGCTTACACACCCCTTACCCTTACTATCCACTAACCTCTCTCTTAACTAACAACCACAAACCCTTACTATCCACTAACCTCTCTCTTTACTTATGACCACAAAAAGATATATTTTAAACAGTAATTTAATTCCTCATTATCTGAAGAAGAAGAGAAGACAGAGGTAGTTGAAACCAGCAGTGATCTCAATAAAACAGTGATAATTTACAAAGAAAAGGTGTTTAGTTACAAAGAAAATTTATAAATCAATCAACATTTTAGTCAACAGTGATATATGTTTTTTAAGATACAAGAATATTAATTCATCTTATTTATGCAAAATATAAGTTTTGTTCCTATTTCTTTTATCACACAAGATGTTGGTAGAATTTATCTCTTTCAATCTAGGGGTTTCGGGTTAAATTTTCGATGGTAGCCTAAAAATATTTTATCCTACTCTGGTTTTTTCACAGCAGTCATTGTATTATCTTTCTAGTTGTTTGTGAAAAAATAGCTACACGGTAAATAAATACTCTCCAGGTTTTACTGAATTGAACAGAAGTATTATCGATTTAAAAATAATTAGAAAATAAACTTGAAAAAATGCTAGAATAGTTCAAATAAATTGTGCAAAAAATAAAAAAAAAAGAACTTTTGAATAGTTCAAATAAATTGTGCAAAAATTAAAAGCTATCATTTACGTATTGTATATTAATATGAGCTCTAAAATGTGTTCTATGACATCATGTAGTATTAAATAAATAAATGATAACATATTTTCTGAAAGAAAACGAAACATTTATTTGAATTATACAACGTTGATGTTATAAATACTGTTTTAATTATTACTGGTATTATAAATTCGGGATCAAAATTATATTTATTTACTCTCACTGTGATTTGATTATGTATTCAATGTATTATAGAAAAGTTACTTCCACATATTCAATTTGGACAATAATAATTTGGAATTGTAGTTTTATTTCAAATGAATTTATTTAAATCATTGGAATTATTTCTTCTGACAAGTTTTATTTTCATCTTGAATCAATTGAACTAAGTGATTACATAAAGGTGCAAATTTTGCTACTTGCAGGTTACAATATGGAAAAAATTAGCGAAAACTTTGATTATTGAAATATTTTACTGTACATAACACATCGATCAATAAATCCCGGGACTAACTACTAAAACAAAATTTGTTTGCCAAAATTTTTCTTTATTCATCAACATAGTCTCCTTCAAGAGCGATACATTCATTCCAATGCTTTCCTACCTTTTCTATGCCAGCCGTGTAGAACGATTTATCATTGGTTTCAAAATAGGCATTAGTTTCGGCAATCACTTCATTGGAGCCAAATCTCTTTCCCTGGAGCATCTTTTTGAGGTCTGCGAACAGCCAATAGTCGCTGGGGGCCAAATCTGGAGAATACGGTGGGTGCGGAAGCAATTCGAAGTTCATCTCATGCAATTTGGCCATCATTACCATCGACTTGTGACACGGTGCATTGTCCTGATGAAAGAGAACTTTTTTCTTCTTCATATGGGGCAGTTTTTTTTTGCAATTTCTGCCTTCAAACGCTCCAATAACGCTATGTAATATTCGCCATTGATGGTTTTTCCCTTTTCAAGGTGATCGATGAATATTATACCATGCGCATCCCAAAATACGGAGGCCATAACCTTCCCGGCCGACTGTTGAGTTTTTTGTCGCTTCGGACGACTTTCACCGGCTGCTCTCCACTCAGCTGACTGCCGATTTGATTCCGGAGTATAGTGGTGGATCTGAATTTCATCCATTGTCACATACCGATGCAAAAACTCCTGTTTATTTCGCGTAAACAGTGCAAAACAGCGCTCTGAATCATCGATGCGTTATTTCTGTTCCATTGTAAGCAAATGCGGCACCTATTTCGAAAAAAGATTTTTCATGACCAAATGTTCAAAATAGTGTAAAAACTATCAAATGATATCTTCAGGATGTTAGCTATCTCACGCAACTTTACTTTGCGATTTTCCATCATGATTTTGAGGGTTTTTTTTTTGTTTTCTGGTGTAACAGCCTCATTTGGACGAACAGAGCGTTCAGCATCATTTGTGTCTGTACGACCGCGTTTGAAATCAGCATACCACCGACAAATGGATGTTTTCGACTGAGCAGAGCCCGGATAACACTTTTCAAGCCATCGCTGAGTTTGAACTATATTTTTTCCCATTAAAAAGCAATGTTTTATCAACACACGAAATTCGATATTTTCCATTGTTTTGAAAATAGCAAAAGTAGCGTCACTAAAACCACTGTAACTCAATGACACAATGTCGGAATGTCATGAAAGTTTGACATGTAACTTCTAAAGGCTGGTACTAACTGATAATGGTATGGATTTGTTATTAGAGGCGCCATCTGTTGGTTAGTCCCGGGACTTAATGATCGATGTGTTATCTACGATTTGAAGTCGTCAGATGCTACCTACATTTGAAAATGGATATTAAGGTAGTTAACTGGACCATGATTGCAGTTGAAATGTGGATTATAAACAAGTTCATTATATTTTATCTATCTTTGATTTAATTATACAGTAGCACATAAGCATATTACAGCTTTAGAATCAAGGTTTAGATCATCTATGCTTTCTTGATTCTTTCAATACTCCTATAATTGGTTAATATATTGTTTTATTCTTTTAGCTTTGGAGACAGAGGGAATTTTTAGGCGCTCTCCAAATGCCGCCTTGATTAAGCAGTTTCAGAGCACCTGTGATGCTGGTGGAGAGCTGAAATTTGATAATCCACACATTCCAGCAGTTTTGCTTAAAACTTTTCTCCGTGATCTAGAAGAACCAATTATGACATTTGATCTTTATGAAGAGATTACACAATTCCAGAGTAAGAAATCGCTATTTTAATGGATGATAATTTGATAGTCACTTTGATATTTTTTAAAAACTAAAATATGCTGTATTAACACTTGTATTTTAAACAAAAAAGCAAAATTACGAAGGTAATTTGAAGTTTGATAAATTTCTATGCGATGGCACCACAATTCATAAACTGACACCAATGCTGGCAAGTATCATTTCTGAAGCGTCCTCTGTTAAAATTTCAGCTAGATACGACGCATAGTTAACGTTTGACAGCCACCTGGATCAATCATTTTGACATTTGCCGCTACAAAGGAAAAAAACGATTCTGTGCTGTCATCAAATATTTTTATTTAAATAAGTTCACAGCCGCAGAGATCAAAGCTGAGTTGAATGAAGTTCATAGGGATCTTCACCAGCGTTGAACACTGTTTATTTCTGGATAAATGAGTTTAAATGTGTCCGTACATGCACCGAAGATGAATCACTCTTCGGATGCCCAATTGCGTCCACCATGGAAGAAATCATTAAAAGAAATCATTGTAGCATTGTACGGCACAGTAATGCAGCAGATCTGGCTCGAAGGACCACTTTGTACGGCACCGTAAATGCAGCAGATCCGGACTGCAGATAAAGGACTGCTTTGTACAGCACCGGTACAAAGACTAAAATAGGTGGATGGCTGCCGCTCAATACTCAGAGATTTCGGTTTACTTTATGCTTTTCCGGTGAAAAGTAGCAGGGTGAAGAGATTCCTCTTTAGCAGGTAGAAGTTGGTCGTAAGTAAAAACACAGTCGACGTTCAAGAAACTGAGAATATATTTTTTACGTTTTGCGCTCCTTATGTGCAGCCAATCGCTCATCGTAAGCTCCTATTTTCACCCGTGTATGCCGTCATGGCTTGCGAGATACTTTGTATCTTGCGCATCTTTCGCTTGCATGGGGCGACCGACTTGATAGTAACTATTGCGAAGGCCACGCATAAGGAACATTTCATTACAATAGGTACACAGCAAGTAGATTTTTACATATCAAACAAAACAAGTAAATATAAATAAATCATATTTTTAGGTGACACATACGTCCAATACAATCATAATGTAAGATTTCCAAGTGCATGTGCATGAGATTGCTGAGGCTATGGACATCTCAAGTGAACGGGTGTACAATATCCTACATGAAATGTTGAATATGTAAAGCTGTCAGCGCAATTGATACCGTGATTGTTGACTATCAACCAAAAATGCATTCGTAAGGACATTTCAAAGCTGTGCTTGATGTTTAATTGCAATCGGGAGAACTTTTTTGCGTAGATTCATGACTGTGGATAAAACTTGGATCCACCACTACACACCAGAGTCCAAACAGTATTCAAAACAATGGACAACAACTGGTGAAAACTACGCTGAAGGAGGCGAATACCATTTTGTTGGCTGGAAAAGTGATAGCCACTGTTTTTTGGGATTCCCAAGGAATCACCATGATTGTCCATTTGGAAAAGGGCAAAACATTGGACTGTTGGAAGGACACAATGAAAGACAAACGGCCAAATGGCGTGTAAAAAAGGGTTCTTCCTCCAGAACAATGCACTTTTCCACAAATTGACCATCGCAATGGCAAAATTGCATGAATTGGGCTTTGATTTGGTTGCTTATCCACCATATTCCCCGAGCACGGGTGCCATGCGACTTCTTCCTGTTTTCAAAATTAAAAAATTTTATTTTGAAAACAGGAAGAAGGTTTAACGGGAAAAAATAGGTCATCAAATCAGGATCTCATCACTGCAGTAAATGACTATTTTGCAGAGTTTCACAAAACCTGTATTTCAGACAGGATGATAGAATTGGAAAATCGCTAGACCAAATGTGTAGCCCTCAAAGGAGACAGTTGAAAAATAAAATAGTTTTTTACCAATAAAATGTATTTTACTTGCTTTGTTTACCAAACTTTTCAAATTACCCTTGTAATAAATTATCCTATTGAAAACAACTAATTAGCGCACCTTTCACTTCTCAGATTTTTCTTATCAAAATTTCATCATACATTTTGTGATAACTTCCACATTCCATTTTTGCACCTTTTAGTTTCAATAAAGTTTATACTTCTTCAAAAATTCCATTTGAAATTATATAGAATTCATATTTACACTTATATAAGTTATAAGATTATATAGGTTATAAGAGTATATGGGTTATAAGGAGGTTTGGATGATGGAGGAAAATGTGGTAGTCAAATAATTTAGGGTAGAGTGAAAATTGAGAACTAAAAGTTTATTGGATTATTTATCTGTTCTCTATCTACCCCAATGAAACTGTTTTTAATTTTTCTTCATATAAAAAATATTCTTAGCTTGGTATTTAATATATTTATTCATATTTGAATCTATTAACAAATATACTAAAATTTAATAAAGCTATGACTTTTATTCATAATTTTCTTGCAAAAATTTTGAGATTATTTTTTGCTTGCCTGTGTGATTAACATGATGGACTTATATGCAGAAGGTCACCGGTTAGACACTGATATTGAGAGATTTCTTGAAAAGGGCATTTTTTGCCCCTAATTTTTGGTCTGTCCAATGGGAAAGGTGATTGATTTTATTTTTGCGTCACCACCAGCACCATCTGCGGATGAAAAATTAGTTAACTATCGACACATTTCGACTATCTTCCGTAAAAGTTTCAAAGCGCTGACATCGCTGGTTCATTAGTAATGAAGTAACAATTGACAGTACCTTCTGAGTCTCAGTCGGAAAAGGAACAATGTAGCGACGTGCCTACATTAAATTTTGTTTTAAATTGGGTAAAAGTGCCACAGAAACTTTTGAAATGATTCAAACTGTTTATGGTAGTGAAGCAATGAGTTGTAAGAGCGTTTTTAAGTGGTGTGCAAGATTTCGTGATGGTAGAGAGAGCATTGAAGATGATCAACGACCTGGACCATAATTGACAGTTCAAATTGAAGAATATGTTCAAAAAGTTGCTGAAATTCTTCAAAATAATTATTGTGTGTCTATTAAGCTCATCGAGGAGCTCACTGGAATTCCTAAATCCACTATCCATCTCATTTTAATGGAAAATTTGGGCAAAGGAAAGGTCACACACTGACTGACGATAAAAAAATTTGCAGAGTTGAGCACTGCAGAGACACGAAAAGAGCGGCTGATATGGATCCAAACTTCATGTCAAGCATTGTAACAGGTGATGAAACATGGTGCTTTCAGTATGAGCTATTTACAAATTGCCAAAATTCGGAATGGAAGGGTCCACAATCTTCGAAACTGAAAAAAGTGAGCATGCAGAAGAGCCGAATCAAGACTCTGATCACCGTTTGCTTTGATTCCAAAATAATTATCCATAAGTCAATAGGTGAACGCCGATGTGTACTTGGGTGTTTTGAATCGTTTATGGGCCAGGATTCTTTGAGTTCGACCCAAATACCGGGAACAAGGGGCATGATCTTTGTTGCGCGACAATGCACTGGTGCACAAAAGCAAGATTGTACGAGATTTCTTGGCCAAAAAAAGTATCAATTACCCCCCATATTCACCTGATCTGGCTCCATGCACCTTCTGTCTATTTCCGAAACTTAAATTGGCGATGAAAGGAAAGCATTTCGACACGATTTCAGGCATGCAGAAGGCTTCGATCGCGATTTTGGAGGCAATTCCAAAGAATGAGTTACAAGAGTGTATTTTGAATAAAAGGTAATGCAAACTAAAAAAAAACAATGTCTTGTATTTAATTTCCCGTCAGTTACCTTTCACATTGAACAGACTGTGTATGTACCTGCATATCCATATTATTCTTTAAACTAATAAAGAAATTAAATAACTCATTTTTGTTCAAACTTTATTTTACTTAGATCTGGCAGCATTGAGTTGGTTAATTTGTGAGTCATGACATATGCTTATTTTTTCAGCTTGGTCAAAAGAGGATCGTCCACGTCGTGTTAAGATCCTGATCTTGGAAAACCTCCCTATGGATAACTATAAGTTATTGAAATACATTATGCAGTTTTTATTCAAGGTAAATAATTTTATTCCGAATTTATCATTTGGTTTTGTGGGTAAAATATATATTCTGATCTGCACAATTATATCTAAAAATTTATTAAATGTCTTCTGTGTATGGAAATAATTTAAAATAAAATAAATAATCTAGTCAATGAACGTTAAAGTTATGAATTATCAAGGATTTAAGTTAACACATTCCAATAACACATCGATCAATAAGTCCCAGGACTAACTACTAAAATGACATTTGTTTGCCAAAATTCTTCTTTATTCATCAACATAGTCTCCTTTAGGAGCGATACATTAATTCCAACACTTTCCTAACTTTTCTATGCCAGCCGTGTAGAACGATTTATCTTCGGTTTCAAAATAGGCGCTAGTTTTGGCAATCACTTCTTCATTGGAGCCAAATATCTTTCTCTGTGGCATCTTTTTGAGGTCTGCGAACAGCCAATAGTCGCTGGGGGCCAAATCTGGAGAATACAATGGGTGTGAAAGCAATTCGAAGTTCAACTCATGCAATTTGGCCATCGTTACCATCGACTTGGTCGTGTGACACGGTGCATTGTCCTGATGAAAGAGAACTTTCTTCTTCTTCATATGGGGCCGTTTTTTCGCAATTCCTGCCTTCAAATGCTGCAATAACGCTATGTAATATTCGCCATTGATGGTTTTTCCCTTTTTAAGGTGATCGATGAATATTATACCATGTGCATCCCAAAAAACGGAAGCCATAACCTTCCCGGCTGACTGTTGAGTTTTTGGTCAGTTCGGACGACTTTCACCGGCTGCTCTCCACTCAGCTGACTTCCGATTTGATTCCGGAGTATAGTGGTGGATCCGAATTTCATCCATTGTCACATACCAACGCAAAAACTCCTGTTTATTTCGCGTAAACAGTGCCAAACAGCGCTCTGAATCATCGATGCGTTGTTGTTTCTGTTCCATTGTGAGCAAACGCGGCACCCATTTCGCAAAAAGCTTTTTCATGACCAGATGTTCATGCAAAATAGTGTAAACACTACCAAATGATATCTTGAGGATGTCAGCTATCTCACGCAACTTTACTTTGCGATTTTCCATCACGATTTTGAGAGTTTTTTTTTATGTTTTCTGGTGTAACAGCCTCATTTGGACGACCAGAGCGTTCAGCATCATTTGTGTCTGTATGACCGCGTTTGAAATCAGCATACCACCGACAAATGGTAGTTTCCGATGGAGCAGAGCCCGGATAACAGTTTTCAAATCATCGCTGAGTTGGAACGGTATTTTTTCCCATTAAAACGCAATGTTTTATCAACACACGAAATTCGGTATTTTCCATTGTTTTGAAAATAGCAAAAGTAGCGTCACTAAAACCACTGTAACTCAATGACACAATGTCGGAATGTCATGAAAGTTTGACATGTAACTTCTAAAGGTTTGTACTAACTGAGAATGGTATGGATTTGTTATTAGAGGAGCCATCTGTTGGTTAGTCCCAGGACTTATTGATCGATGTGTTATTTAATATAGTGTTTAGAGCACAATACGACAATCTCCATAACATAGTATAGTTACTTGTCTTCTAATTGGGGTTTTGAATTTTATTCCCAATGGACCAAACAGTAGTTACCAATATAGTTTTCTTACATTCAGGTTTTTGAACATCTTTTAGTTAATTTGAATCAAATTGGTAAGTTAACCATTCTAATTAAATGAAACATATTGGTAGCATTAAAACACTAAGATATTAAAAATGATTTTATTGGAATTCCATAAATACGTTTATAAAACAACGGTTTATTAATTTTTTTTAGGTGATGGATCGTTCTGATCTTAACAAGATGACAAGTAGTAACCTGGCTGTCGTCTTTGGACCTAATCTGGTATGGCCCTCTACTGGGCAGATGTCCCTGCAGGCTATTGCCCCAATCAATAGTTTTACCGATTTTTTGTTGCAAAACCAGGAGAGCATTTTTATTATATAAATGCAAATTATATATTATTTATGTATGTGTCTTTATAATTATTATTTGTGTGTATGGGGAAAAGTGATGATATATTGTGTTTATAGAGCTAATTAGCTTTCACAGCCTTGGTGATATTTTTTGTATGAAAAAATCTTACTCGTAGAAGGGCATATCTCAGAATATGATTATCATTATTACTGTAATAAGATTATCAACAATCATCAGTAAGGTTGGTAAGTGCATGATATATTTGTCTTCCTTTTATCACATTCCAGTTTATTCTTTCTTTTTATAGATATGAAAATTTCCAAAGATTTTTACGTTAAACATAATTTAATTTATATTGAAAATATCAGAGTTATCTAAAAATTGTTTGAAATTCCTTGAATAATTTGTTGAATATAAATATTTACAATTTTAATATTTGTCTGATTTTTATAAAATTATTCATATGTTAAATCAGTGTTTCCCAAACTTTTTCAGACTGCCGCCCCGCATATATTTCATCAGCCCCCTCCCCTAAGTCAGTCAGAATAATGATATATTTATGCTGATTTAGTTGTGATTCAAGTATTTACATAAATTAATAGAATTCTTTAAATTAGAAAGTGGAAAATATTTGAACATCGAATAGCTTGACTATAAAATTAACTTTTCTGACATACAACTTTATTTGTAGGAAGTATCTATTTGTATTATTTACCCCTTTTCACCATCCTAGCACCTCTCTTCCACCTTCTTTCCTTCCAGCGCCCCCTAT
The DNA here is from genome assembly GCA_949825065.1 of Odontocerum albicorne. NCBI lineage: Eukaryota > Metazoa > Arthropoda > Insecta > Trichoptera > Odontoceridae > Odontocerum > Odontocerum albicorne. The sequence continues at coordinate 41,627,934 of OX463843.1, read as the reverse complement.
GAGGCTTATACTGCCCCGTGGTACCCAGGGCGGTAGCACCCACTTTGGGAATCACTGTGTTAGATTAATAAGGTCATATTTTATATATGTCAGATTTAATTTTGTTTAAAATGAGTAATATCAAACTATTAATTTTATGGATGGTGTGTAGCACTTTTGTGTTGTGGTGAAACGGTTGTTAAAATGCTATTTTGTTTAACACATTCAATGCAAATACAATTTTACGTCAATACATGCTGTGCTGAAAAATTTAGCAAGACAAACATTTTATCAACAGAACACGTCTGGCATGTCATGCACACTGGGCGTAAGTTTGTATAGACTCGCGAGGCGTGTCCTTAGCATGAACGTGTTAATCATGTAGTGGGAGTTTTTCAAAGGTTTTTGAGTTTGTGATTTACTTTTTCTATCGAATGAAAATATTTCTTATTCTGTCTCATAAAAAAAATGTACTTAATTTCAATACCATAAATATTAGTTGGTTTTATATTCGAAAGAAATATAAAGCAATTGAACATTTTTTTTTTTATTGATATTATATGAAATATGACTATTAATTTATACTTGTATTTTTTTTCCATTTTGGTACTGTACTTTTCAGTTAGTGTATATTCGACTTTTTCTGATTCTGTCAGTTAAGGCAACTTTCATAATGTTTGTATTTATAACTTAGGTATAGCATTTAAAATTGGTGTTTTATAAATAAATTAGTGATTTATATTTGATTATTTCTGTAACTCTGTTAAAATTTATAAATAATCTGTATTATAGATAGGAGCTAACTAAAATATGTAAGACAGTTCCTTAATTTTCTATTTTTCCATTTGGAGATTGGTTACATAAATTTCATCATCAAATATATTTTGTAAGGATTTCTTCATAACTGCCTGTATAATTATTTTATGTCCTGAAACATATAAATTTTATATTTGTTAATTTAATGGATCGCCCATTTAATATGTTCAACTTGTCAAGAACACAATTATATAAATCAAAATGAGTAACTTTCATTTGTATTCTGTTTATAGTTTTCCTCACCAAATCAAAGATTTACGAGTACAATTGAATAAACCAAAATGAGTAACTCCCATTTATATTCAGTTTATAAATTTCCTCACTAAATCAAAGATGAGTACAATTGAAATAAACCAAAATGAGTTACTATCATTTATATTCAGTTTTAGTTTTCCTTACCAAATAAAAGATATACGAGTACAATTGAAATTAACCAAAATGAGTGACTCTAATTTATGTTCAGTTTATAGTTTTCCTCTACAAACTAAATATTTATGAGTACAATTGAAATAAACCAAAATGAGTAACTCATTTATATTCAGTTTATAATTTTTCTCACCAAATCAAATATTTAAAACAATTTATTGCCATATTTCCATTTTTTTGCATACTTGTAGTGTTTTCAGAACATATTTGAATTATTCTTAATCATCTACCTGTCACTTGATCATCCTATCAAAAGGACATATTTTTTTATGATTTTATGCAGATTTTCTTAAATTAAGTTCAAAAACCGTTTTTTATCTGAACTTGTGACAATATACTACCAACTATAATATCAGCCACAAAGTAATAACTCATTCCTCTGAAAAACAATGCAATAGTAATAAAGTTAATTGTTCAATAGTGGGTTATATTTTATATTCAATCTACGACCTCCGTAGCCTAGCTTGTAGAACTCTTGAATTCAATCTAAGAGTTTCTGGTTTGATTTCTGATGGAACCAAAAAAAGTGTCTTTCACATAAAAAGTTTTTTTTCACATAAAACCTTTGGGCATCTTTCTGTTTGTTTGGAAAAAATGATAATACACTCACTTCCAAGGTTAACACTCACAGTATACAACAGAAATATAATATAATATGAGTACAATACACTACATATTATAAATTAAGGGGCTGTCTTTATAATCCTACAATAATTTTTTTTAATAAAATATAAATCTCTATAGTATTTTTACCAGAGTAATTTAAAACATAATATATTGTATTAGTGTTCTCAAGCCAAAGTATTTGATAATTTTTATACATAAAATTGACTATCGTAAAATATAATGTTCAAATACTGCTAATTCATTGGATCCTAATCATATTAAGTTCAGTGAACAAATGTTTTAAAAACAGATTTTCCTTTATAAACCATAAGATTATACAAGCATATATGAGTGAAAATTAGTTTGTGCAAATTAACATCCAAACTGAGTTTCTTTTTACTGATTATGCATTGTTTGAATGCCAAATAGAGTTTTTACTGATAATGCAGTATATATGGGAGAGGAGGAATGAAAGGTCAATGATAGATGTGGTATGTGTGAATGCATATTTACTGATAATGCAGTATATATGGGAGAGGAGGAATGAAAGGTCAATGATAGATGTGGTATGTGTGAATGCATATTTACTGATAATGCAGTATATATGGGAGAGGAGGAATGAAAGGTCAATGATATATGTGGTATGTGTGAATGCATATTTACTGATAATGCAGTATATATGGGAGAGGAGGAATGAAAGGTCAATGATAGATGTGGTATGTGTGAATGCATATTGCAGGAAAAAAATAAGAGACACATGCGGGCATTTAGAGGTGCCAATCTAAAAACGGACAACTATCTTGTAGTAACCAAGATAGACCTTTTTCAGGGATCGCGCTCTAAAACAAAGAAGCCTGTTTCAGGTGAAAGAATCCTGTGCAAAAAGCTGCAAGGGGAGAAAGAAGCAGAAGAATTCTATAGAAAGATTGAAGCCAGAATGAATAAAAAGCGTGAAAGTTTAAACATAGAAGAAGAATGGGAAAGAAGGAAGGACAAAAACGGAGCGATAATTGCAGAGATAGAAAATATGAAGAAAAGATGGAAGGAATACTTCGAGGAAGTGTATGAAAGTACGACGAATGATAATAGCCCAAGAGTGAGTATGCCTATTGAGATAGATGATATGTGTGAAATTGTTATTAAATATGAAAAGGGAAAAGGGCATAGAGCAAGGGTGTGTGATGTAACCTCTGTTGTTTAATTTATATATGAATTCATGTGTGCGCGATCTAAAAGATGATGCGAGAGGGGAGGGGTAAGAATGAGTGAAGTAAATATATGTGGACTTCTGTATGCAGATGATCTGGTTATGCTTGCTGAAAATGAAGGCGATTTAAGGAGTATGATAAGTGAGCTATATGAGATAAGTCTAGTGAAAGGTTAGAAAAATGAACGTAGCAAAATCAAAGGTTGTCGAAAGAGGTGTGGTAAAAAAGGTGTGCTATGTATCAGTTAACTCAAAACAACTGGAGCAGGTTGATGAGTTCTGTTATCTGGGCAGTATGTTTCGTGTGATGGGCAAGTTGAAAGAAGGGTAGTGATAGGGAACTAGGTAAACAGAGCATTTAATGTTATACAACAATTGCACAATATCATCAGTAGCATAAATGATAGTACATAATAGTGTGTTGGTGCCCTCTTTGACATATGGAAGTGAAACTTAGATTTTGCAGAAGGATAAAAGTAAAGTTAATGCTGTGGAGATGCGTGCACCAAGGAAAATTTGTGGAGTGTCAATGTTTGAACGAAGGCGGAATGAAGACATCAGAAATTAATGCATGAATAAATGGGATGTTTTAAGTAAGATGAACAAAGGAGCTTTAAGATGGTTTGGACATGTGGAGAGAATGAATGATGAAATAATGACTAAGCAAGTATACAAAGTTAGATGTGCAAGGTGTGTGTGGAAGAGGTAGACCGAGGAAAATGTGGCTAGAGCAAATTAACCAGATTTTGAAAGAAGGGAAAGTGAGAAATATGAATAATAGAAGACTGTTCATGATGAGATGTATGAATGTGGAAGAGGCGAAAGTTGTATGCTTGGATAGAAAAGTTTGGAGATCTATTCTCTCAGCCTACACGCATGATGATATGTATGTGTATGCATTATTTGAACGAATATATTGTATGATATAAGCATTTACTTTAGGTTAAGTGTATGGAAAAATACAATATTGTGTACCATTTTAACAAAAAATAACCAGTGATAATAATTAATTTTCTTATCTAGTTTTATATCAACAAAAAAAGAATATTTTATAAAAGTTTTTAACATTTTATAAAAGATTGGGAATTCTAAATAAAAGTCAATGTTGATTGGTATTCCTGATCTTATACATTCACTTTTCAGAGATCTGCAAATAATATTTGAGGTCGCACACCGTTGTCGTCCCTCGCTATTCCAATATCAATGCAGTTGGAAAGCGAAGCTGTAAAGCAATTAAAAGAAGATTTGCAAAGAAATCTTGACAAAGTTAAATAAAATACCAATTACTGTACTTGACAGAGAGATATCATTGTAAAGGTTTGTTAACTATTGTATAGCATGTTTCAATTGTTGTAAGTTGTTAAGTGGTACACAAAATAATAATTTATCCGTGGTTGTTTTACTAGACAGACATATACTTTTATTCATACAGAAATTTTTATTTAGATTTTTTTAATGACTTTTTGGACATCCCTTCTTTTCAAGAGTTTAATTTAGTAAGTGATGTTGAGCCTTTTTTTCGAGCAGCAAGCTATCTATCCCAATGTTTTTGGCAGTCCTTTCAATAACTACAATAAATAATATACAAGTCAATTTAATTCAGTTTAATACTGCCAAAAGGCACTACTATTTTATTCTAAAAACTTAACTCTATCAAATTAATATTTTGCTGTAAATTGTAATAACTTATTATTGAATGTTTAATTTTACTAATATGACACCAATGTAAAGTGGCTATAATTTTGTATCCATATTTTTCCAATGTTTTAAATATTTTTTTTAGATAATCTAGTTACCATTAAGTTTGTGTTTTTTTTTTAAAGGAAAAACACTTTTCTTATATATTAATTAACTTTATGGTAAAACTTGTATGCATTTATTTCATTAAATTGATTAGTTGATAATGTAAAAAACTAAAATTAAGACCTTATTGTTATTATTATTCCTCTTTTGTTTCAACATTTGTAGTGAATTAAAACCTCTTTTTTGATTAATAAATCATTTGATTTGAAGTTAGTAGAATGTTAAAGAAATATTTCTACATGAATTTCTTAGCTGTGATTTTAATTGTAGGGTTCAATGCCTGTTCAATATTTTGATAGTTATCATTCAAAATATATAAAATGTATTTACCATCTGAATTTTAAAAATCATTAAGTATCTTATAAACATTATTTTGTGTTTAATATACTTATTACCGTTGACTTGTTATTGACAATTGTTTTAGTAGTAAATTATTACAAGTAAGTGATGCACATTGATGCATATAGATTAGTTTGTACAAATTAATACAGATTTGATCTGAACTTGCTGCATGCTGGCCAACTTTATAATTGGCCTTAATTAATTTTGAAAGAATCATCTATTCAATATTAAATTACAAATATATGGCCTAAAAGTTGTGTATATATATATATATATATATATATATATATATATATATATATATATATATATATATATATATATATATATATATATATATATATATGTATGTATGTATGTATGTATGTATGTATGTATGTATGTATGTATGTATGTATGTATGTATGTATGTATGTATGTATGTATGTATGTATGTATGTATGTATGTATGTATGTATGTATGTATGTATGTATGTATGTATGTATGTATGTATGTATGTATGTATGTATGTATGTATGTATGTATGTATGTATGTATGTATGTATGTATGTATGTATGTATGTATGTATGTATGTATGTATGTATGTATGTATGTATGTATGTATGTATGTATGTATGTATGTATGTATGTATGTATGTATGTATGTATGTATGTATGTATGTATGTATGTATGTATGTATGTATGTATGTATGTATGTATGTATGTATGTATGTATGTATGTATGTATGTATGTATGTATGTATGTATGTATGTATGTATGTATGTATGTATTTATGTATGTATGTATGTATGTATGTATGTATGTATGTATGTATGTATGTATGTATGTATGTATGTATGTATGTATGTATGTATGTATGTATGTATGTATGTATGTATGTATGTATGTATGTATGTATGTATGTATGTATTGGGTGTACAAATAAGTTGCCGCCGTTTGACAAAAGTTGGCGCCATCAGTAAGTTATGGTTAAAATTGTCAGATGTAAAATGTCATTGTCGTAAGGTTGGACATCTGTCAACAACATAACCTTGAAATATTTGTGAATTTTTATCAGTATAATATATTCTTTTGTGTGCGAAAATGTCAAGTTTTAAGCCAAATAAGCGTCATTCGCGGGAACTTCTTCAATTTGAAGAAATCTGCAGCTGAGGCGCATCGATTGCTTGTAGAATCATATGGTGAGGCTGCCTTAAGTGAGAGAAGTTGTCGTGAGTGGTTTCAAAAGTTTAAGAACGGCGAATTTGGCATCGAAGACAAAGAACGTAGCGGAAGGCCGAAAGTGTACGAAGACGCGGAATTGGAAGTATTATTGGATCAAGATTCGTGCCAAACGCAAGAAGAACTTGCACTTACATTAGGAGTGACTCAACAAGCAATTTCACATGGGTTGAAATCATTGGGAATGATTCAAAAACAAAGAAATTGGGATTCATATGAACTGACACGGAGAAACTTTGAATGCCAATTTTCCACATGTGAAATGCTGCTTGCCAGGCATAAACGAAAGGGTTTTCTGCACCATATAGTCACTGGTGATGAAAAATGGATCCATTATGATAATCCAAAAAGGAAGAAATCATGGGGATCCCCTGGTCATGCTTCAACATCTACGGCTAAGCCAAATATTCATGGAAAAAAACTCTTGTTGTGTATTTGGTGGGATCAGCTTGGTGTCGTGTATTATGAGTTGCTCAAACCGAATGAAACCATTGCTGGGGCTGTCTACCGAACATAATTGATGAGATTGAGTCGAGCACTCGAGGAAAAGCGCGCCCAGTACTACGCCAGACACGACAAAATTATTCTCCTGCATGATAATGCTAGTCCACATGTTGCGGCACCGGTCAAAACCTATTTGGAAACACTCAATTGAGAAGTTTTACCCCACCCGCCGTATTCACCAGACATTGTTCCTTCTGATTACCACTTGTTTTGATCGATGACGCATGGCCTGTCTGAGCAGCACTTCACATCATATGAAGATACCAAAAATTGAGTCGATTCGTGGATAGCCTCAAAAGATGATGATGATGACTGACGCGGTATTCGTATGCTGACAGAAAGATGGGGAAAAGTAGTGGCAAGCGATGGGTACTACTTCGAATAAAACATGAGGTTCCGTTCTTTCACAATAAATGCCAATTTTTTTATAAAAAACGGCGGAAACTTATTTGTACACCTAATATGTATGTATGTATGTATGTATGTATGTATGTATGTATGTATGTATGTATGTATGTATGTATGTATGTATGTATGTATGTATGTATGTATGTATGTATGTATGTATATGTATATGTGTATGTGTATGTGTATGTATATGTATATGCATATGCATATGCATATGCATATGCAGGTTGAAATTTCAATGGACACCAATTCATTCAATGAGTGACAGCCATTTTTTTGTTTTAGTAAATAAATATGTTGGAAATTAAAAAAAAAAATTTAAATTGAAATCAATATATAATATATTTTGCTTTAGTCCATGTTAATATACCTTTTTTTCCATGTCTTGAAGAATGAAAAAATGTATGTAAAAAGAATATCAATTTACTTGATAAAGACTGCTCAGAACTTGAATCACAATATCAGGTTTATGAATCAGTGACAGCTTTTAAAAAAATTGTAATACTTACCTTACGTGCAATAGCTTCTGCATATACACATGTTTTGTTTCATTTTCATTTCATAGTCGCAGTATGTTTTGTTTCATTTGGCAAATTATACAATATACTAGATAATATACTCAGTCAAAATTAGAATGTTTTTCTCAATTTTGTGTCCAATTGGACTTTTAGAATATGGTAACTTGAAAATTTAATAAATTGTTTCTCTCTAAATGATATCCATATATAAAAGAAATCCAAAAATTTAAAAAACAAAGTTGTTCAAAAAAATCAAGTTTTTGCTTACCATATTTTTTGTGATAACTGTTATTCAAAGGTGTAAAATTCGTGGCAAGTGATCTTTAATTTATAAGCCATGAGCTCGTTACAAAAAAAATATTATTTATTTGATTTTTACAATCTGGCGATTTATTGCCGTGCGGAAATATCTTTTAACCAATTTGAAAAATTATAAAAGGGATGTCATAACTTTTTTGGTTGATAGAAATGAAAACAACACATAAAGAATTGTTTAAGTTTATTAATTGCATTGTGAAAATCAAATATTAGACAACAAGTGTATATAAAAATTTCTTTCTTTGTGTATACTGAATGCTACCGACAACAAATGATGGAATGAACCAAGCATTGCGTGAAAAACGACCAGAATATCAAGAGGCAACACGAAATGATTTTGCTTCATGATAATGCACCATCACACACAGCAAAACCGGTCAAGGAAACGATTGAGGCGTTTAGTTAGCAAATACTTTCGCATGCGGCTTACTCACCAGACTTGGCTTAATCCGATTACTACTTATTTGCATCGATGGGACACGCACTTGCTGAGCAGCGCTTCACTTCTTACGAAAATGTACAAAAATTGCTCGATGATTAGTTTGCCTCAAAAGAGCAACAGTTTTTTTGGCGTGGCATCCACAAATTGCCAGAGAAATGGGAAAAATGTGTAGCTAGCGATGGGCAATACTTTGAATAAAATATTTTTGTCCACTTTCATACAATAAATGTGTATTTTCAATAAAAAAAATCCGGTTTCATATTTACAGACCTGAAAAAACATACGAGTACATTTTTTCTTTATATCTTGAATAATTTCGGGAACTGGGAGGTAGAGAACATGATGTAACTTATAGGGTGATGATAATGATGACCTCCATGGCCTGATAAGACTCCTGTCTTCCCATCTGTCCTGTCTGTAGGTACTAATTTTTTTTTAAAAGAGTTTCAGTTTAATTTTACTAAAGGTATCATTAACATCCTTCTGATTAGTTGGAAGACATTACCACATGCAAATAACCTCACCAGCTTTTAATGTATGCTTTGAAAGTGTCATATGATAGATTGATGATACTACAAGAAAATAGACCCTCAATGTCTACAATAAATTCACATTCTGGAATCCATATGAAGTTACATTGTAAAAAAAAATTCTGCATTGTTACTGCAAGTAATCTACTGAATTTTATAAAATAGTTATTGATTTTTGTCTGTGGTGTATTTATCTCATTACCAAACCCTTTTCTCCTTGATGTTCTTTATCATCTACAAGTACCATTTGTGAATTCACTTATTGCCACTAATCATTCTTTCATAAAAATTTACAAGTAGCTTGACAAACTAATGTTTTCACATGTTAAGAATGGTTTCCACTTCTATGATTATTTCTCCATTTTATTTTTGATAATTCTACATATTGCTCTTTTTAATTGAGTGCCTGTTGTAATTGTAGTGTTTAAATAAATAAATAATTTTAGGTTTTAATGAGTACTGCATAATAGAGGTACAGACTTCTTTAAACCAATCCTTCAATAGTCTTTTTGTTTGCAGAAAATAATACTCAATATTTATTGATCTCATAAATTTTTTTTTCATGACAAATATTTTTTGATGTTGACTGAAAATTGATTCAAAATAATAACATTCCTTCTTATATTACAGATAATTGTTCTCTATGTTCTGCTTATTGAGAACAAACATTGATTATATAAAGATTTTGTAATAAAATAATAACACTCCTTATATTACAGATAATTGTTCTCTATGTTCTGCTTATTGAGAACAAACATTGATTATATAAAGATTTTGAAATAAAATAATAACATTCCTTCTTATATTACAGATAATTGTTCTCTATGTTCTGCTTATTGAGAACAAACATTGATTATATAAAGATTTTGTAATAAAAACCTAATCGGTAATGTAGTATTTTATTTCATTAATTCTCCTGTCGAATTTTTCACTGTATTTTAAGATACTTAATAAAACATATTTACTGTGTGTTGAAGGTCCATATTAAAATAATAAAAACTTCATTTATTAATGATGATTAAAATATCACCAGTTAAAATGTGTATGTAAAAAAATCTAAAATTTGTTAGCTCTTAGAAACCATCCAATTATTCATAATGTGTTAAATTATTGTATTTCATGCTTTATTATTGTATTCTTACTAACAACGCTAATTTATATGTAATTATATAAGAAAGATAATTGATGATATAAATTATTGGTAATTTTTGTAGATATAAGTGAGAAATTCTTCAATCGGTGTTTTATTGTTAGTTTTTTTAACATTGGTATGTTTTAGCTAAGCAGATAAGAAATTTGTTTTCAATGAAAAATCATATTAATACATTTTCGCATGAAAATCTTATTTTTTTTAAATGTAATATTACAGGACCACTTTTTTGAAGTGATTAGTTTCCATCTAATATCTATTAGAATCTGTATTCTGAATACTGATTTTAGAATACATAAAGTACTAAAGAATCATTCTTTTTTGGGTGGGCCAAGGAATGCTCTTCAATAAAATATATCTAATCTAAGATATGACCATTATGAAACCCATATAACTACAATTATTATTGAAAGGGATCCCAAATGTCCTACTTAAACCAGGCCGGTTTGAAAATTTTCAATATTCTTTTGAACATGGTTACAACCAAATATTAGTTTTTTCTAATCAAAATTGTTATTTTTATGGATTCTTGAAAAAATCCACAGATTCATATCTTTATCCATATCCAATGACTTGCCTTTCTTCTTTCTTTCAGGAACTTGTCCATTTATAGATGGATTGTTAAATTTTTGAAGCTTAATCAATTGAAACTTTGAATTATCTAGAATTGTCATTTTTTAAATTGGTTTTATTATATTGACTCATATAATTTCATGATGACTTTAGTTTGGTGGCAAAAATCATCCTAGTTTGAGTGGATTGGCTATTAAAAAAAAATCTTTTTCAGATCAATGTTCAGATCAAATCTACAATGCTCATAGATTTTATTAGACAGTTTAATGCTAAGGTCTGAAATTTAACTGAAGTTACATCCTAAATTAATTTATAAATATTAAATTCAAAACAATTTTATTTTGTACTCTCACATATTGGGATTTTTTTTAAATTGTGCATTTGATTATGCTTTTTAATTAAAAATGGGATACCTAATTCTCTTCACCTTAACAATTTGTAACTATATATGTAATCATTCACTTCAAAGTATAGAATTATTCATGTAATCATTATTACCAAAGTAATACGTAACATTCAAGTTAAAAATGAAAAAAGTAATGTAATTTATGAAGTAATGTTAAACATGAAATGTACATAGTAATCAGTGATTCACTAATCACTAGCATAGATTGAACTGAAACAAGTGTTATTTATGTATTTATTTTATTAATACATTAAAATTGGAAATAATCAGTAACCTTTTATTTTTATTTATTTAACACTTTTATTGCAAATACAATCTGGCGGGCTTATTACCAGGCGGCAATCTCTTCCAACCGACCAGACAAAAGTAAATTAAGTAAGTTACATGGTCGCATAAGTCATTCAAATGACTATCCATCTCCACGAAATACATAAACACATATGTGAGCATATGCCCACAAAGACGGAAAATCACCTGAACATTCTTTTTCATATAAAGGGAGATATCATCAATTAAAAGGAAAGGAAGGGATGGTGGAGAGGAAAGAAAAAAAATAAACAGGAATGAAACACGTTATTTTACTGATTAGAAATAAAGAGTTTTTTCAGTCGCTTCTTGAAGCATGCCAAGGATGGAGCGAGTCTTATATTGGTTTGTAACTGATTCCAGAGTCTCACTGCATGGACAGTAAAGGACGACGTAAAAAAAGAGGAGGGGTGAACTGGGAAGGTCAATAAACAATATGTCTGAGCGTAACGCTTGGATTGGAAAGACGCTAAAAAAATTCGGCTAGATAAGGGGGGGCAGCGGGACAATTAAGGTTATTATACAATAGAGACAGTATGTGAATTTGGCGTCTATTTATAACATTCAACCAGTTGAATGCCTTCTGGTATGAAGTTATATGATCGTACTTTCATAGGTTGAAAATAAATCTTAGACAAACATTTTGAAGACGCTGTAATTTGTCTAGCTGTTCCTCTGTAACATCCAAGTAACAGACGTCCGCATAGTCCAGAATCGGAAAGAGCAAAGATTGCACGAGTAAAATTTTGGTTTTAGTTAGTAGGAATCTTTGCAACACTTAAAGGGTATGAAGGCTGAAGAAAATCCTTCGGCTTACCTCATTTATTGGATCTCGCTATGAGAGAGTGCTATCTATTAGCACTTCTAGGTTTTTAACAGTTTTATGTAATGGTATGATTGAGCTATCAAGTAATATTGAAGGATGTAAGTTAGTGTTGAATTTACCGAGAAGAAGAGAACTGCCAATAGGATTGCTTGAGACTTCTTAGGATTTATGAGTAAGACATGCTCCCCAGTCCACTCCAAGATTGATTGAAGGTCCGCATTTAAATCATTCAAAGCCATGTGAAAGAAATTTGGATCAAAATTAATATATATCTGCTGGTCATCCGCATACAGATGATAAACACTTAAGAAATTATGTTATTGGGTTGATGAATATAGAAAAAAGGAGTGGAGAGAGAGTTCCACCTTGTTTTACCTAATTTATGTAAAGTAATCCCTCAATTACAGTATTTTAAAACTTGAATTCACTTTAACTTGGATAATTTGTTGTAATTTATTTTTAACAAACACTGGTTGAAACTAAAGGAACGGAAAAGACCAACAAAGCAGCAGATTCTAGATAGATTCTTTATGTCATTGATATCTACATTTTAAATACCTCTAACTGTTCAAGTGACAATAGTAACAATGGAAGTTTTTTTTTGTTGAAAAGAATAGATATGACTGAAGTCATAGGTATCTTTATACCCTCGAACATTAGGCGGAAAAAGTGCCTGTGTCGTTCGAGGGGAGTAGCACAGCACGTGGTTCGAACTGACGAACTTTCGCACGGTAGTCCAGTGCCTTACCGTGCGGCCATGCACCTCATTGCACATGCAGATTCATCCAGTGAGAGTGATTTGGAATAGATATAGTACAGAAAATGGTTCTTTCTATCTTTATATAAATAGACAGTAATTAGTAGTCGGTCACCACTTACATAAACGAACTTCTTTAAAAAAAATAGCAAATTTTTTTTACTTATTAAGGGTAGAATATTTAGAAACATGTAAAAGATAAAGTTTTTACATAGTACCGTATTAGCCCGAATATAACGCGATATTTTTCACTCAAAATATTTTTCCAAAAATAACATTCACGTTATATTCGGGGTTTAGGCCATGTCCAATGAGCGCAGAGCACACATCCAAGCCTTTTCACCTATCGCACGCACACTTATGCGTGTTTTGGTTGCGTTGGTGAGATCGACCAGATAGAAAATAAAAACGAAGCTGCAAAAAACAAAATGTTGCATTTCCAACAATCTGGATGGGAGTGAGGATGGCATTTTATGGGAAGAGGAAGATGCCATCAATATTGCATTTCCAACAATCTGGATGGGAGTGAGCATGGCATTTTATGGGAAGAGGAAGATGCCATAAATGATACATCGAGTAGTAATCATTCAAGCGACACTGATTATAATTCAAACATGTCTGAATAAAAAAATCATATTTTTTATAGTACAATTTACCTAATTAATTTTTGTTTTATTATATATTTGAATTTTTCCTTTCATTCCTGCTCTAAATATTAGGTCCTTACATATGAAATTGGCGTTTTGCCGTACTGGCAACTTTGATCTCAAATATCTTCTCTTTGGTTAGGAATTCCAAATTAAAATTTATACAGCTATTTACTCAAGTATTTGTGTTTCGAAAATTATAAATCATTTGTTTTTTCCTCAATTGTTTTTTTTCTTTGCGTCACTCAGTTTACAAAATGGAAAACTTGAAATATCGCGTTATTTACGAGTACGAGTTCCACCGTGGCACCAGTGCTGCAGAAACGGCTCGAAGGATTAATGATGTGTATGGCGACGGTGCCGCAAAAGAAAACACAGTGCGTTTTTGGTTCCAACGTTTTCGTTCTGGAAATTTCGACCTGCAGAAAAAGCCCCGTGGACGGCCGGAGACCAAAGTTGATAATGAAGAATTGAAGGCTATTGTGGAAGCGGATCCATCGCAAACCACGTCCGAGTTAGCTGCAGGCTGCGGTGTTAGTGATAAAACTGTTTTAATCCACTTGAAGCAAATTGGGAAGGTGAAAAAGCTTGAAAGGTGGGTACCTCACGAATTGAGTGAAGCAAATCAACAAACGCGCGTTGACTGCTGCGTTGCATTACTCAACCGGCACAAAAATGAAGGGATTTTGAATCGAATCATTACCTGTGATGAAAAGTGGATCCTGTATGGTAATCGGAAGCGCTCATCGCAATGGCTGAACCCTGCCGAACCAGCCAAACCATGCCCCAAGCGAAAATTGACTCCAAAAAAGTTACTTGTGAGCGTTTGGTGGACTAGTGCTGGTGTCGTTCACTACAGCTTTCTTAAATCTGACCAGACGATTACGGCAGATGTCTATTGTCAGCAACTGCAAACCATGATGGAAAAGCTAGCTGCTAAACAACCGAGGCTGGTTAATCGCTCTAGGCCACTGCTGCTTCATGATAACGCTAGACCACACACTGCACAACAGACGGCTACCAAATTAGAAGAGCTTCAATTGGAATGTCTAAGACATCCACCGTACTCTCCGGACCTTGCCCCGACAGATTACTATTTTTTTCGAAATTTGGATAACTTCTTGCAAGGGAAAAAATTCAACTCCGATGGGGCAGTCCAAACCGACTTCAAAGATTTTATTGATTCCCGTCCGAATGGTTTTTTTAGTAAAGGGATCGATGAACTACCTATGAGATGGCAAAAGTGCATAGATAGCAATGGTACATACTTTGATTAAATAAATATATTATATTAAAAAAAAATCAACTTTATGTTCCTTCCAAACAAAACGCCAATTTCATATGTAAGGACCTAATATAAAGGTGGCATTATATTCGGGCTAATACGGTATTTAGTGACTCCATTTATATGCTGTTTTCTTGGAACTCATTATCCGCATAAATGGAGGGACTATGTAAATACTTATACATTATCATGTGTTCCCCATCGGAGTAGGCAAAGAGGACAGAGTAAAAAAAAATATTAAGACAAATCTTTCACTTTCTTTGTATCTATACATGAAAGTGAGGACTAATACTCGTAGCATATACTATTGTGTATCATAATTTAGGCAGACCTTGACATACATAGATGGGTTCGCGTATGTTTATATAGTTTAATGTCCCATTGATTTTTATCTTATTCACTTCCAATATCTCTTTCCACTTTTCTATCATCCTCCAACTTCTCAAAGAATAGAATTCCGATACTTCCTTTTCATTTCATATTTATCATCTATACATTGAGCAAAAATAAAACAAAACCGCAAATCTAAGTTCAATGATTTCATTGAAGATAAAGGGATCATGTATGAACATTAAAAAGTCAATATCCAGTTCAACATTTAAAATAAAAGATATATGAATTAGTTATAGACTGTTATTTTTTAATTATGAAAATTGATAACATGGTAACATGGAAAAAAAAATCTTAATTAAACATATTTTAGCACATATTATTCAAGTATCCATACTCCACACAAAACTATTTGATTTAACATTAAGTAAAATGGTCTATGCACTTAATTAATGAACTTACATAAATACTGTGGGTGTATGTCAATTGTCTCAGGACAGGCACTGAAATAGCTGATATAAATCTTTGTTTAGAAAAAAATGTAAGTGTGGTATTGAATTGTAAAGAAGTGGCATTTAAAGAGGTTGAAAGATAAATCAATTCTCTCTTCTGTGTGAAATAAACAAAAGGATATTTTTCTTTGTAATCAATATGGCAGGCTATGGAAAGAGATGTGTGATTTGCTTAACCAAGTCACAGAAAGAAACATTTCAGTTTGTTCCATGAAAATAATAATTTATGTTATGTATTTTTTAAAGAGTTGAAGGGCAAGGTTGTCGGACTCGTGGAATGGTCTCTCTCAGGAATGCGGACTGAAATCTTACAATAAATAGGGAAAGTTTCATTCACAGATAAAAGGGTGCTCGCTTTAGTGGAAAAAGATCACCTGAGAATTGAAAATTATTCACAAAGCCTCAAAAAATGCATTCTGATATATCATCATCATCGGATGTTCCGCAACCTTTGAAGGGTAAGCAAGAATAATAGATGGCCTTTGTTTCTCTTTCCACTGTACTATTCCTATACTGCGTAAACTATTATTTTCTTCCCATCGATTACCTAACATAAATAGTTGAGAAATGACGTGCTGCTGATTGAACTTCCATCATTATCTAATGTACCGAAGTATTTAACATAACTAAGTCGAGAGTGAGGTGTCTAGCGCTAGTATTTTATGTTGTATGAATGGATTACGATTAAATCGTTGTTTGCCATATTCTCTTTTGACATAGGCAATGAGGACACATCTCCATGTTTTTCAATTCTTATGTCACTCTGATCCATTCATTCATCTTATCGTGCATGCTCTCACCCTTGTAGATCTACCATAAGTATCTTCCTTCTTTTTGTAAATTCATCATCGGCAGACAAGTGAGGAAGTGTGACGGGTGAAATGAAAGGGAGGAGGTCTCCCTGGTCAATCCACCGATCAGTTCCAAGAGTCTACTTTAAGCAGTCTGGCGATAGCATAGGTAGAATTTTTTCTTAGTAATAAGCATTTCTTTCCCTCTTTGTGTTAAAAATGATTTCCCCGTATAATTATATTAATTTCATAACCGTGCGATAAACAATTTCTGACATTTCAGGATAAAACGAAACAATACTTCTATTGAATCTAGTTAACAAACTACCTACTAACATATTAGAGGTATCAAATTTTAACTGTAACTTCACCTGACCATGCAATGGGCGTAGTATACATGCCCATACATGCTCTAACTTGTTCAGACCGGAAGTTTTTAAACCTTAATGATAAAACTTGTTATTTATAGTTGAATTTTAGTTGTGTTTTTTAGGAAATATCAGTTAAATTAGTGACTTATTCAATGCTGCAACTTCCTAATAGGTACTAAAAATAGTAAAATCAGATGAAATAATATCTACAAGTGAAACCTGGAACCTTGCTAGGAATTAAACCTGGAATGTCAGAAGAGGCTAGCCATTAGAATACTAATGTCGACAATAAAGGTGGTAAATTAGTGGTTTGTTAAAAGTGGGCAATAACAGTTGATCAAATATCAAGAGTATACACATGCTAACATTACAAAAGCGGCTATTCAAGAGCTCGGTCGGTAGATTATTGTTCATTCGCCCTATCCTCCTGATCTTGCTCCATCAGATTTTTTCCGCCATCTGTCCAACAATCGACGAGGAATCTCCTTTAATAACGACGCTGCACTTCAAACTGGCTTGACGACTTCTTCACCTCCAAACTACCGGATTTCTTCAGGCGTGGAATAAAAAAACTGCCAGAACATTGTGAGTCAATCGGAAACAATGCAAGAGAATATATTATTGATTAGTTTATGCATTTGTCTATTTAAAAAATAAATTTTAGACTTAATAAAACGCTAAGAACGTATACATCAACCCAATATTTTAGAAATAATTGCTATTCATGTAAATTATGTACTCAAACTCTTGTTGAAAGCATTAGCATTACGTAGATTCTTCCGAACTCGTAATGTTTTCCATTTACTTTGTGGTCGAATTATCGGGTTAAAAGAGCTCGGAGAAACACCTTCATCAACATCGTCAGCCTCAGTTTTAATTTCCATTTTCTATAAAAGAAAGAAATATATTATGACATTAAACTAGTGTTGTGATGAGCAGCCTTTATTTTCACGAGGGTCAATACCAAAAAAATTTGGGGGATAATTTATATACATATAAAACAAACCAATTATTTTACAAAACAATAACATCTTTTTGATTTTTCGACATATAAAAAAAATCCTATCAAAATTCAATCTTGTTATTGTCCTTAATTGTGGTACTATTTGAAAAATAAATGAAATGATCCTTAGTTCTTAGACAAGTTTTTCAATGTTTGCTGGCACATCGAAAATAGCAGCTCGCAAACACATCGAAAATAGCAGCTCGCAAACACATCGAAAAGAGCAGCTCGCAAACAATTTTCCAGTATTCTTTATCGAGGCAATTTTTGGTACAGTATTTATTTAAAAAAAATGTTTGCATAAATACTTCCAAATAAACAAGTCACCTATCGTGCGTGATCCGCAATTATTGGAAACTCATCACGTGGTAAATACAAACTCAATATGAGGTGTGCTTCGAAATTTGTGTTTCAAATCTGTGTTATTTTGTAAGTCAATCATTTCCATTTGGAATTTTACTGGTGCATTTTCGACATTTATCTCAAATGGCGAATAAAAAAATTCAAAACCAATTTCACGCTTGCGGAAATCTTGGAATCGATATCGTTATTCATTCAAAAGGTATTGCACTTAATTAGTGTATTTCTTTGTGTCGCAAGGGTTTTCTCATTTTAGTGTTGGAAAAGGAGCTATATTATTCTCCCATAGCTATCGATTCCACAGTATTAATTTATTTTTATACGCCTTGATTTTATTATACATATCGTTAACAAAATTATTTGATTTTTGGGTATTTTTATTTAATTTGTTCAGATGTTAATATCAACGCAGAAAGTTAATCGCATATCAATTCGTCATCATTAAACTCCAAAAATGGTTGTCTTCATATCCAACAACAGTCGTATTTCCGACCAAATCATACACACTCGTTTCAGCGGAAGAAAAAAATTAAATACCTCGGAAGTATCCTAGTGAAAGACCTCGATCCAGAAACTGAAGTCAAGTGCAGAATTGAATCATCTTGTGCGGCTTTTAATAAAATGAGAAGCGTATTCTGCGATGATAATCTAAACTTGAAACTTCGACAACGGTTAGTCAAATGCTACGTTTGGTCAGTGTTATTGTATGGAGGGGAATCATGGGCCCTCAAAGTTAGTAGTATGAACCGACTGGAAGCATTCGACATATGGATGCACCGGACAATGCTACGGATACCCTGGACGGATATGGTCAGCAACACGAGGGTTCTTCAAAGAACCAAAGTTGATAGAGAGTTGCTGACTAATATTAAAATCCGAAAGGTGTCCTACTTGGGTCATATACTTAGAGGAGCAAAGTACAAATTACTGCACCTGATCATCCAAGGCAAAATAGAAGGCCGAAGAGGTGTTGGCAGGAGGCAAATCTCCTGACTCCGCAATATACGTGATTGGACTGGCATAAGGGGCGTTGGAGATCTTTTTCGGGCTGCCGGGGACAAATATGTCTACTCTCAGGGGACATTCAACGTTGGGGGGACCTGACATGACACTGGGAAGAAGAAGAAGTTTAATGAGTTATTCAAATTGAGAAAGGTAATTATTTATTACGCATGTTATACTGCAATCTTAAAGAATCCTATTTCTGCACTATGAACAACTTATGTTAATCTATCATCTTTTTGCTGGGAATGCCAGTATGCAAATATTCCAGAAATATATTTACTCAATTTCCCACATCGTTATGTTTCTCTTTTTTCATTTCTACCTATGCAAATGATTTATTACGATAGGGGGTTGAACAATGTAGTATATTTAGTCACATTTATCCAAGGAACCTTTAATTGGGGATTGGTGGAGATAAAGAGAGCATCATAGATTATTTCCCTGCCTGTTTTCAGATATTGGAAGTTGAATGATGCCAACCGGTGGATATTAAATTATTAAAATAACATGAAGATATACACAATTGTACCTGGATAATTAGACGTAACAGTTGATGCTGGTCATTCAGTGTGCATGATATTTCTTTCAAGCGCCGTTTCTGTTTATCCAATTCGGAAGTGATATAATCTTCACCGCTTTCCAAAACCATATCCAAACCTAAATATTGAAATATGTTAATTTTATGAAAATATTGTATTTAAACTCATGTAGAATAAAAATAAGTTATCTAAAATAATATTTTGTACTCTATTCTTCATTGCACAGTGAGTATCTCCCCTGAGTGTTCACTCCTGGTGATGTGGCCGAAGTTTTGTAGAATTATCAATAGAACGGCAGACGATAGCCTTCTTTATATTTAATTCTGATAATATTGAATAATTAGTTCGTCGTGGTGTCCAGGATATTCTAAAGAATCATCTCCAGTACTAAATCTCAAAACGTCAAGTATTACTCAATTCAGGAAATAATAATCGATACATATAATGGGATATTGATAAACTATAGTATATTACAATAAAGTTTACTTTCCGTGTTCAAGTTATTTAAGAATATCAAAATATTATTTTACTGGATGACCCTAGTCTTTCTTTATTCTAGTTTATATTGTTTCCACCTGAAATTAGTTTATAAACTATTAAAAACAAAAATACCATCTTCGGAGAATGGACTGCAGAACCACTTCCTCAAGATAAAATCTAGAACACCTAATTTGCACTTCTTATTGTTCGGGTATTCGATTAGTTCTGTTTTGTCAACCTTTTGCAGAACGATTGCCGGAAGCTTTCGCTCCAGTTCAGTATGTAGGACCACCTGCAATTAAGACAATACTTTAAAGTAGAGACGTTATAAGTAAATAGGTATTATTAACCTGTCATTGTGTTACTTGCGACTTTGTGTCTATCTTTTATAATCTAATTGATTTGCGATTTTATTATACGAGTAGGTATTATGTAAGGGTTAGCATGTCATAGGACTTAGATGTTACAAATAAAAATATAATTTACCCCTGGTTTCATAACTTTGCCTTGATAATTCTTGATTGATATTTCAAATACCTCATTAAACGCCATTTTCCGCGTAAATTGAGGTACGTCTCCCAGAAGCTGTCCTTGTTGTAGGCTATCTGTTATCCGGACAGATTTCTAGCTTGCGATAACTTGAAAAAATCGCAGTCTGCTAGTCAATGCCGCCGTGCTCTAATGTTTGCCCTTGCGACTTGTTGATGGTACTCGTATATGCAGGAATGGTGGGAAATTGTTATGACTTCGAAAATTGCAATGTCGTATCAGTCGGAGCTAAATTTATTCTTGGGATGAAAACAGTGTCGGCGCAATCACACTCGGAAATGATCTTCGCTGTGAATGAATATCTCGTAAGATCAGCCGGGTTCCATTGCATTTGTTTTCTTGGATTAAGATCGCGCATTTTTTCAACAGCAGAACGTGTGGTGGCATGCCTGATGAATTCTGATTGTTTAATAATTAAATAGAGTGGTTAACATATAAAGCGTATCACTGGGGTCATCTGAGATGATCATAAAGTCAGCGCTATAGTAAATTTCTCATTGGCCTGGAATCATATCAATAATTTTTCGGTTCATATCGAGAGTCTGCTGACTTGCAAACGTTACAATAACTCGTTTTAATAATTCTTCTTTAGTCAATTAGTTAATTTGTGTTCCAAATGTGGAATTTATGAGGTTTTCTGTGTAGATCATTCAGCCTAAAGAGTCATTTTGAAATAGTGTGAGTAAAAGTGCGTTTACAAAAACTTGTCACTTAATTTTTTTAGGAAGTGAAAAATAAAAAAAATATAAAAATAATATTTTATATTCAAACATTGAAATGAACATACGCGTGTTGTAAATTAAAAATGCTGTAATGCACATAAAAATAAAATGAAAGTAAGTTTATTGAACATATTAATTGTTTAGGCATGGCAGATTCTAGGAAACATTAAAGAACAATAATGGAATTTCTCAAGATTAAAAATAAATATAAGTACAAGTATTATAAAGTAAAAATTGTTCGTCAGCTTTATTTAGATTGCACATAAAAAATAAAATAAATGTAAGATTATTTAACATATTAATGTATCATAATTACAATGCCAAATAATAAAGTTTTAAAATAATAGTGGATAGAGTGATACTAAATTCTAGGAAACTTTAAGTTACAACGAAGTATAATACATTCTAAGCTTTCGATAAATTTTGAATTATACATTACATTAGACAAAAATCGCACTAATATATTGCAGCACCTTTTCGACCGATCCCCAATTATAATAATAATAATTATTAATCATTACCAAAGTTTAAAACAATCTCCTTTGCTTGGCCCGAAAGCGGTTTTCCGTTTCCTAATTTCGACATGGTAGTGTTTTTCTAATCACCGAATATTTTAACAACAATACAAACGTGCGCTCTGCGCGAACCAATCGTGAGATTCTAAAACCAATACCACTACACAAGTTGTGTAATACAGAGTGTTACACTATTGCAAAATTACTCTTTAGGCTAAACGATCTATGATATATAAATGATTTGTTATGGAATTTGAATAATGTAATTATAATTGATGTCTTCAATTAACGTGTGCTTGTCACTGGCACTGTGTCAGAGGCAACTAAACAAAGTTTTTTCGCCGATTGTTTTAATTTATGTAGCTTTCAATGAGACAATCTATTTGCAGTCCCCTTAGCACAACAGAATGTGTTGAAAATCTCCATCAACAATGCACACTTTTCCACCAAAAGGATTCTCATTGTCCATCAACTCTCGCAATAGCTTATCAATGCACCGTAATCTATGTTTGGGAATAATTGTTATTTCATCAATGATAATAATGGAAGCCTTTCCGTGGTACCGGCAGCTTAAAGTCACTATGAACTGTTCGACTACTTTTTAATAATGCTGCAGCGATTTCTATTATGGAAAATTAATGCATAACTTGTTTTCGACCTCAAATGAATTACTTTACTTTACTTTTTTACTTTTACTTTATTACACACGACAAGAAATATACACAATTTGCGAAAAAACAATAGGTAATTTAATTTGGACATACAATTTTAATGGATCTGGGTTTGTTGCCTTTCATTTGTCGTGTCCCCAGTAAACTAGGCTTTTGCCTGTATCTCACTGAGGATATTTAGCATGAAAAAATAAATCGATACTTCTTTCCGATTTTCGATTACTCAAAAACAAAACCCCGTTGCACATTCTCATCAACCTGACAAACAGTTACACTCAATTACAACTGGAAACATCTTGCGAAATCAAACTCCTCACACATCACCACTCCAGAAAGACCAAAAATGTTCATCCCATAATATTTATTTATTTATTTATTTAATTAACGACACAACAGTGTCTTTATATACAAATGAACATGTGACAGGTTATACAAGTACTTAAAATTATTGAAAAATAATACAACTTTATCTTAATCTATCATGTAGGTAAAAAAAGCAGTAGTAATAATAAATTACAGTCATTGTTTTAAAATTATTTAATAATTATATGTATATTTAAGTTCAATATATGTTATGTATGTAAACCACAAAATATTACCAAACTCCACCAAGCAGACTTACGTAATTGTCCAAGACTTATTTTATAGAGGTAAAGAACTCAGATTTGTTTTTAGTGGAATAACGCATACATAGAACAAATATTGGATTTTTTGAGAATTTACTGCATACAATCATAAAAATAAAAACAAAAACATACAGAAATACAAATATAAAACAACAAAAATTAAAACAACAATAAGAAACCCACACTCAAGAGCCCACACAAATTTTTTCCACATGTCATTCATCCTGAAAGCCCAAGTACTCAAAATTCTCATGCAATAACAACCACGCTCCGATCGACTGTCGAAATGGTTTTCCTCCCTTTACCTTTATTGAATTCGGCACGCCATTGTATGTCATGGGAGCCAAATAAGCATATTGCTTTTGGGCAAAAGAGGTTTTAACTCTAGGGATGGTGAACATTTCATTAGTTGCCATGCGTGTCATGTGTCTTGGTTTGTGTTTTTGGGTTAAGGTGCACCCCCCCCCTTCCAAACTGATATACCGTAAGAAAGTGCTGACTGACATAAGGCGAAGTAAATACTTTTAAGAATATTTTCACTGAGTACATTTCGAATCATACGGAATATGTATCCTAGTTTTCTGATTTTTGTGCTCAAAGTGTTAATATGGACCTCCCAACGAAGGAACTGATCAACATAAACTCCAAGGTACTTTTATACTATCAACCCTTCCAAAGAAACACAACTACAGTCAGCCATGGGTGAACAAGTGTGCAGTGTTATGTATTTATTTGTAGGTGCTTGAGTTCTTGTAGATATGCTAAATGTGATGTATTTAGTTTTTTGGGAATTTAGAGTCAATACATTTGAGTCCATCCATTCTTTAACTACACGTAATTCTTCGTTAGCCTTTGAAAATACATCATCCCATGTTCGGCCCTCGAACAAAAGAACCGTGTCGTCCACAAAAGTAATAATCTTACCCCTAATAGAAATATTAGACAACTGATTGACATATATCAAGAACAATATAGGTCCCAAAATACTACCTTGGGGTACTCCGAATCTCACAAAAAGAGGCTCACCAAATACACTATCACCCAATTGACTCTCTGAGTTCTATCAAATAAGTATGAAGAGAACCAACTAGAAGAGCGCCCACATATGCCCACTTCCATCAATCTGGTGAGTAATATTTGGTAAGCCACTGTATCAAAAGCCTTTGCAAGGTCCAAAAAAACTACCAAACATGCTTTCTTATTATCCAAAGTGGTGGTAACGCTGTTTACTAGACAAAGGAAAGCAGTTTCAGTTCCCACATTCTTTTGGAACCCAAACTGATTAGGAGAGATAATATTGTGCACATTGAGAAATTTCATCAGTCGGTCCTTCACTTTTTCTCTATAATTTTTGAGAGAATGCTTAATAAAGATATGGGTCTATATTTTTTTTAAATCATCCATTGAGCCTCCCTTGTGTATTGGGACAATATGCGAACGTTTTAATGCAGTTGGGAAAGTTACACTTCTAAAACTCAAATTTATTACATGTTTCAGTGGTAGTGCTATAAATTTTTGAGTGTGTTTTACCATTGCAGATGTAATCTGATCAGGCCCCGGGGCGCTTCTTGCCTTAAGTGTGTTAATAGTAGCTAGAACTTCTCTTTCCGACGTTGGCGTCAGATAAAAAATATATTCGGGTACTTTTAAATAATGAAAAATAGCGTCAATCAATGACTGTTCAGTCGTTTTGTTCCTATCAATTATGTTACGTGAGAGATTATTGCCTACATTGGCGAAATTACAAAAATTTTGTGGTTCTTGTGTCAATGATATTTTTGTGCCATTAATGTTTAATGTAGAAGGGACATTTTTCTCTCTCACTGTACCGGTGATGTCCCTGATAACACGATGAATGAAATTATTGTTTGTATAGGAACGTTTTGTCTAAACCACCAGGACCGTCGAAATAGAAGCATCGTCTAGTGAACTCTGCATTATCCACAACACCGACAATTTTGTCAAATGCATCACGCAGCTTATCATTCTACATCTTAATTGGCTGTTTAGCAAGAGCATGATGCTACCATCATGTTCTTCTTGGGTTTAGTCAGAAAGTTAAGTTTCTGACGCATTTCAGAATATTATTGGTAAAAAAAAGTTCATGCCATAAAGAGCCAAATCTTTTGCATCATCATCAGAGAGATTTTTATGGATGTAGTCAAGAACAAAATCAAGCGAGTCATTTTTCCACACATATAAAACGGTTTTGATGTGTCTGAATAGACACATCAAATATAGGCAAATATGTCACGATGTTGTCTTGACATCTTGGCATCTTATAAATCACTGCTTCTGTCAAACAGTCATCCCATTTTTCATCTGAATATAGAAGATTTCGTTCAATGGCTTCTGCTTTGAATGTTCTTATGAAAAACACTATTAAATATTTTTATATCGTCAATGCACGTCGCGCCACAAACGTAAACCAGAAGAGTCTTCAGTAATACCTATCTCTTCTTCATCCTTCAGACTGACTGTGCACATCCTGTAAACTATATTTTGTCACTTTGCTGACGTGGTTTCCAAATTTCCTAATTGTTAATAATATTCTATGGAATATCGGTGTATATGAATGTGATGAAGATATTTAGCGAAAAAGACTATAACATCATTGGACCCATATTTATTAGAATAGCAACACCAGCAAGATAATTGGCGAGAACTTGATATCATTCAACATAATGATAACATTCAACATACGAGTAGTTTAGGTTATTTGCTTCAACTTGCAGATAAGAAGATCCACTAACCACATCTGTGTCAGCTTTCCCACACTCATAATTGGATTAAAGTAATCCCGCATTGCTGTTAAAGCAGCCTTGGGAAGCATTTACACATTTGTTCGAACTCGATTTAAATTTTAAATAATTACCTATCGATATAATATTGACCATAATTTGGTGTCACAAATCACCCTAGTTCGGGTGGTCAGCCTATTATATTCCTATTGTCAACATTTTGAAGTATAATCAGTTGAAGCTTAGAATTATCTAAAATTATCCTTTTTTAAATTTATTTTATTATATTGACTCGTATAATTGCATAAGTGAATAAGTGGCATAAGTGGAACAAATCATCCCAGTGTGGATAGGTTGCATTGTAATAAAATAAAATATTCCTTTTATAAGTTCAGAACTAAAATGATTACAAAGTAAATGAATTCTTTTATAAAAGGAAATTGATACTTCAGTGTAATGTATCAGTTTCCTTTCAAATTTGTCTACAAATAAAGCATTAGGAAAAAATGGGCTATTATTATATACCGATAATTGTAACGGATAACTTAATTTCAGTCTAGACAGTAAACTTCCTAATTAACGTTTTTACTAGCGTTTTATGAGAGTTATTTGTAGGTAGTTAGAATAAACTATCTGTATGTTACGAGTAGTTGACTTATGTCTTTATGAGAGTTATTTGTAGGTAGTTAGAATAAACTATCTGTATGTTACGAGTAGTTGACTTATGTTTTTATGAGAGTTATTTGTAGGTAGTTAGAATAAACTATCTGTATGTTACGAGTAGTTGACTTATGTTTTTATGCTAATACAATACATTCCCCTCAAACCAAATACTGGTCTAAGGAAGCTGAACCCTGAAATTAATATAAAAAACACTGAAAATATTTTTGCAAATTTAAATTTGATTGCATTAATTTAGAAGAAATAATAAATGATTTAATTTGATGCGAACGTTCTTCCATTTCACACTCTCTCAGTCTCCACGTTAAACATCCTTCCTTGGTTACGAGAAATTTCCTTTGAAAGGATAAATAATGCATATGTGTATATGGAGATACTTTTATAAAGCTATTGAACTTCGACAAGCAAAAAAATATGAAAATAATGTCTATAAAATGATCCACAGTCGAAGATTAGTGGTGCACAGACATCTGTGCCAAAACAGTATAGTATTAGTCTGCAGCAGGATTGGCCTGAACAGTATGTTAAGGTTGCTTAGACACGGATGATGTCAAGTACGAGTAGCTCAATATATGAGATGGGTAGAGAAGAGACTTCCGAGCAGAACATTGTGTGAATTATCGAGAGAGGAGATAAGATGGCGTGGACAGTGTGGCTGAACAATAAACAAAAGTGTACGAGTATTGTGGTGCAAGATAAGGAAATACTTTCTTTTTTTATTTAGACATGGATAGCCTAGAATACTCGTATAAGGTAAAGTTAAGTTAAAAAATATTTTATATTTGTACACTGTAGTTTTTATTCTGAAACAGGAGTTAAGTATATGTCAGGTTTGAGGATCGCAACCCATTGATATCACCGTGACTGTTGTGATGGCGAAAATAAGAAAACAGAACTGATGATTGCAATGTGGAATATTTTTGTAAGAATGAAAAGAAAACGAATGAAAGGTGTGATACTTTTTAAAGGATATATTACGTTTTAATGAAATCAAAAGAAAGGGACGTGGAACGAGTAATTGACGTGAAATGAGATTTGTGTTATGTTATCTCGTATAGAAGAGAATAAAGAGGCGTGTCAAAGTATTTGCATGATTATATCAAAACGTGCGCACACAGTGTGAAAGAATAAAAATTATCAGGATTGAAAACTAGAAATTTTATTTCCAATAAACATTTTGATCGATCAAAATGTAGTGAGTTGAAATAATTTCTCACTCATTAGTTCAGTATGTTTTGTTTTATGGAGTTTTTAGCTGGGATGGTGCTTATTAATCTACTCGTACTATGGATTATTTGTGCTCAAATACACTCAAAGAGTTTTGATTGAAATTCTGCTCAAATAATCGGTTTGTTACTCGCACATTTCAAGGAGGTTGAAATACTCGATGCCCATCAGATATTCGTTAAATCACAACTATATTAATACTATATGAATCACGTCTATATATATGTCAGAGCGCAGTCAGAACAGGAGTCGACGTGGTAAATTGGTTCCGACTTTACGTGTGATTACATCATCTAGGAGGAGGAACATACAGTTTCTCACGCCAAGAATTGACAATGCGTTCCTGAAGGAAAGTGGGGATTTTTGTAATCTCACGCCTTCAAACGTTAACTAACAAGTGGCTCTCTTTGGCAGTGGAATAGCGAGGAGCTTTCCCATGTCTCCACATAGACATGTCGAATGCGAATGTAGAGGGTGTGATGAAGAGTTGAAGAGCAGAGGGTGTGATGAAGAGGTGTGATGAAGAGTTGTTGGATGGTGGATTTATGTACTGTCATATAGTATATTAGTAGACTTCATTTCGAACTTCCATTAAAAATATTGAATTGTAAATGTTATAACATATTGTAGATAATAAATAAGTAAACAAAACTAGACCGAAAACGGAATATCCACCGGCATTCAAATAAGAGACGCCAGCAAGTGTTTGTTTAGCAAGTATGCGAACCATTATCCACAGATACATAATGTACTACGTTAAGGGAATATCTTTCGTGCGTAATACACCTCGTACGTTGATGTTCATCACATAATATATTGTATATGATAAGGCTACTAAATCTTCTCTGATAAAACATAAATAGACTTACCTGCATTGCAAGTCTCTTGAGTTGCGCATTCCGGCGGACGCTCTCGATATCACCTACGGCCAGACCTATTAGCAGGTTCATTAGGAGGATGGGCATGAGGACCATGAACACGCCGAGAATCAGGAAAGTGGGGTAAGGGTACGGCAGGGAGCGGTTATCGTCATTCTTGTAAAAGGGCTGCACGTACGTGCCAACAAAATCGATCTCTCCTAACATCATGGCAAAGGTGCGCATCAATGACATGGGAATGGATTTAAATGACATGTGTTCTCCCTGAAAAAAGAATTAGATTAATAATAACATAATGATGACGATAAAGGTCCTTCTCTTTTCACACGCGGACGATGTATTGGTCTATCAGAGAGACGATGTATTGATAACTGGCCAATCAGCAATTCCAATACTCAATCTATGTGATTGAGACACAGAATAAAAAAACGATTGCCCATATTCAGAATCAAGTTTCAGATTAAGTTATGACTTATTTAACGCTGCAAACGAATGGAGATACAGTTGTAATGAGCGTTCTTATATTGGTTGGCACAGAAGTCTTCTAATTTTATTAACGATTATTTTGATGAAAATAACGATCTTATGCTATTTAACGCTGCAAACGAATGGAGATACAGTTGTAATGAGCGTTCTTATATTGGTTGGCACAGAAGTCTTCTAATTTTATTAACGATTATTTTGATGAAAATAACGATCTTATGCTATTTAACGCTGCAAACGAATGGAGATACACTTGTAATGAGCGTTCTTATATTGGTTGGCACAGAAGTCTTCTAATTTTATTAACGATTATTTTGATGAAAATAACGATCTTATGCTATTTAACGCTGCAAACGAATGGAGATACAGTTGTAATGAGCGTTCTTATATTGGTTGGCACAGAAGTCTTCTAATTTTATTAACGATTATTTTGATGAAAATAACGATCTTATGCTATTTAACGCTGCAAACGAATGGAGATACACTTGTAATGAGCGTTCTTATATTGGTTGGCACAGAAGTCTTCTAATTTTATTAACGATTATTTTGATGAAAATAACGATCTTATGCTATTTAACGCTGCAAACGAATGGAGATACACTTGTAATGAGCGTTCTTATATTGGTTGGCACAGAAGTCTTCTAATTTTATTAACGATTATTTTGATGAAAATAACGATCTTATGCTATTTAACGCTGCAAACGAATGGAGATACACTTGTAATGAGCGTTCTTATATTGGTTGGCACAGAAGTCTTCTAATTTTATTAACGATTATTTTGATGAAAATAACGATCTTATGCTATTTAACGCTGCAAACGAATGGAGATACAGTTGTAATGAGCGTTCTTATATTGGTTGGCACAGAAGTCTTCTAATTTTATTAACGATTATTTTGATGAAAATAACGATCTTATGCTATTTAACGCTGCAAACGAATGGAGATACACTTGTAATGAGCGTTCTTATATTGGTTGGCACAGAAGTCTTCTAATTTTATTAACGATTATTTTGATGAAAATAACGATCTTATGCTATTTAACGCTGCAAACGAATGGAGATACAGTTGTAATGAGCGTTCTTATATTGGTTGGCACAGAAGTCTTCTAATTTTATTAACGATTATTTTGATGAAAATAACGATCTTATGCTATTTAACGCTGCAAACGAATGGAGATACACTTGTAATGAGCGTTCTTATATTGGTTGGCACAGAAGTCTTCTAATTTTATTAACGATTATTTTGATGAAAATAACGATCTTATGCTATTTAACGCTGCAAACGAATGGAGATACACTTGTAATGAGCGTTCTTATATTGGTTGGCACAGAAGTCTTCTAATTTTATTAACGATTATTTTGATGAAAATAACGATCTTATGCTATTTAACGCTGCAAACGAATGGAGATACAGTTGTAATGAGCGTTCTTATATTGGTTGGCACAGAAGTCTTCTAATTTTATTAACGATTATTTTGATGAAAATAACGATCTTATGCTATTTAACGCTGCAAACGAATGGAGATACAGTTGTAATGAGCGTTCTTATATTGGTTGGCACAGAAGTCTTCTAATTTTATTAACGATTATTTTGATGAAAATAACGATCTTATGCTATTTAACGCTGCAAACGAATGGAGATACACTTGTAATGAGCGTTCTTATATTGGTTGGCACAGAAGTCTTCTAATTTTATTAACGATTATTTTGATGAAAATAACGATCTTATGCTATTTAACGCTGCAAACGAATGGAGATACAGTTGTAATGAGCGTTCTTATATTGGTTGGCACAGAAGTCTTCTAATTTTATTAACGATTATTTTGATGAAAATAACGATCTTATGCTATTCAAAAAAGTTCGATGTCCTCGACTACTAAAATGCTCGCCCAATTATGTTTATTCCTCAGCCAGAAAACTGTTAGCTGCCAATTCCAATTTTTCTGCATTTTGCTCTTTTATAATAAATATAAAATGTAAATAAAAATTTACGTAGAATTCGTACCTTTGATAGTAGAATGTAAAATGCAAGACCGAATGCGATGATAAGAATAGAAAACACCATGAGAACTCTAATCAGCGTCTGGAGTATCTCCAAGAACATCACCACGTATATCCCAATGCGATCAAAGTGCTGCAGTAGCAAGAGCAGCTGAAACCAGCTAAGGAATACGGTTATGGATGCTGCCGGATACTGGAATTCAGAAATATTCATTTTTATTTTTCGAGTAACAAAATAGTTCATTCGGGATCAAAATCAAACGACAAAAAAATATAAAACATAAGAAGGAAGTATCATCTCTGAAATGGTCAATATATTAGGGGCGGGTTTTAAAACTCAGCAACTCGGACGATAATGCGTAATATGAATATATTCAACAGTTCTAAGACACTCGTCTTAGAAGTTTAGGATTCTTCTTCTGTCGTATTGTTCATGACTCATGGATCGGAATGTGTCGGTTGATGTCTCCCCGATTACTCATCTTCTGTCGTATCGTTCATGACTTATGGATCGGAATGTGTCGATTGATATCTCCTCGATTACTTATCTTCATCTGACCTGTGGCAACTGGCAACTATTCTCCGATCAATCTAATGAATCACAGATCTTCTTCTACTGCGTCTGCATTTTCAAAAAAGGTTTAAGTGGCGTATGATACGATACGCCTAGTTAACTTGATTTTCTACTTTGTAAAAACAAACATTTTGTGTAATAATGACGAAATAATATAAAATGTGGCATACTTTGAGATTGCTAATATTAATCAAATATTAATTTTAGTAATCAAATATAAGTGGCAAATAACTAGTATGGACCGATATATATTTACTTACCCGAATATCATAAAAGTATCCGATTCCGATGGGTGAGATCATAATCATAGAACATACGTAGAGAAGCCAGGCTACCAGGTTTGTCGGATCCAGTAAGTAATGAAGCTTTTGCTGATATACATTATAAGCCTCCCTGATGGTGCAAACAACGTTGTAGATTATTATTCCCATAGCGCTAATATACATTATTGCTGTGGTGCGTAAACCTGTAAAACCACGGTAAACAATGATAGATAATGCCACCCTACCCCTGTTTACCAATTAATACATATATAACCGTATCACGCACTGTGGACTAAACGGCGTCGTATGAAATATATAAACAAGATTCACGAAATAAAATTGCTGCAATCAAGTTCATTGAAATCTTATTCGGTACCTGACCGAAGTTGAGCACATATTATGATATATATCTCACCTTAATCTATGTTCATTTTACACATTGAATTTCATGATTTATGATAAATAAGCCTAGGTAGACTTTTTAAGTAACGATTAACCGAGACTTTTAAAAAAAAAATTATTTCAAATTGGTAGTTTGCCCACAGTATAATAATTTATTTCATTTTGAATATAATATTAAATTTTAAACTTAATTCAACCTGAAAAGACCTAACCAACTGAAATTATTTAAAAATTACTATGATACTTATTGTCACGAGAAGATTCATTGTCAGAAGGACGACTACTTTTCAATCTCGTACAAAGTAGGTACTATGATACTTATTGTCACGAGAAGATTCATTGTCAGAAGGACGACTACTTTTCAATCTCGTACAAACAACACTCACAAACTGGTTTAATAATAATGCAAATTCTTTAAGAAGGCTAGCAACTGTACATAATCATCAATGTCATATACACTTTATCAGATACAAAGGGATGTCCATAACGTATCCATCCAAGTCAGGCACTCCTCGTCCTTCCATGTAAGACAGAGACTTCGGATCTCTCTATCGTAACACCAGGATGTCGTCAGATCCGTCGAGTTCCTTACGAGTGACAAAACCTCCCCGTCTCAATCATCACGTTGGCGAACCGCCCGACAACTATTATATTTCTATAGCATATATTCTCTAAACAGTGCAATCTTCTCTATTTGGTTTTGAAAACACTCCAAGTATTAGAGCGGCATAGCAAAATATAAAGAATGCAGGTGCCAAATGCGTCGTGGTGATAATCGTTTAAGAGTTTCATAATATGAGACTTAATATGAGATTATACAATATTATAACCTTCATACGGTTAAAAGCATCGTTGACATCACTCATCCTAATGGGTAGCTCAATCTAGTATCCTGTGAACCCAATCACCAGCAAACATAGCATCCGAATATGTTAAAAATATAATGTTGTTTTTATTTATTTTTAGGGTGTAAAACCATTCAAATAATCTATAAATATGCAAACTATCAGAACATTAGATGGATTTTAATAATTATAAAAAAATATAGAGAAAACTACTCACCCTCACTGCTTTTATCATCTAATTTGTGGTCGTTAATAAGTCGGCTCAAATCGATGTCTTGAAATAATATTCGGGTCTTATTTTCATATTTTGTTGCGTTTCCAATTTCTGCTATGGAATGGAGGTTCATCAACGATGAAGAGAATATGGTGACAAAGAGGAGGAATACACAATAGAATATCAGCGTGGCCAAGTGGAAATATTTTCCGTAGGAGTTCCATTTCATCTCCAAGTATTTCTGGCTGAGAGGGTGGGCGAGCAATTCCACTCTCCCGTGTGAAACCATCGCCTTAAAATGAGCAAGTGTCAAAGTATAGGAACTGTATAGACGATAAACATGGTTTTAAGTTATCAGAACATGCGTCAAAATACTGACTATATCGATACTTCACTTCTCTAAATAAAAAATAATAATATTGTGGGTCCGTTGAATATTTTATTATTCATGAACCATTAGTGTAATTATTTACAATTAAAAACAAGTTTATAATTGTTTTATATAAAATGAAAATTAATAAATTGCATAAAAAATATATTAATTTGGATTATCATTAGTTTGTTAAAAAAAATTTTTTTTAATTTTTACAGAGGTACAGTAATAATTATATTTTAGACGGTTGATAATTGTTTTGTTATTTACGTATTAAATAAACCATTACGCTATGAAATTTGTTAATAAAGGGATTTCGAAAATATTATCTATTTTTTACAATGAAACTTACATAAAATGCACAAATTTGTATTTGATAGAAAAATAAACGCGAAGTGCTTACTTTTGAAAATACGAGTATACCCGCATCCATTAATTTCAAATACACTGCCAAATGGGATAGAGAGTATGTTATATAAAGTGATTTAAAGTAAAAATAAATATGAATAGAATGTTACGAGTATTGAACGTAGCTCGTATACTATATGTAGTAGAGAATATTCGACATCACAGTGCAGATATGTACAGTTTGTAAATGTTAAATTTGTAAATGACTTACATTACAGACACAAAGCGGTTTAGGCCGGTACTTGGGATCATTATTGTTAACCCTTATATTAGCTATTTCAGCTTGTGATCTTTGATAGAAATTGAAATTGTACTTGATCTATGTGTGGACAAAATAGAAAATAATTTTTAAGCATATTTTGTTAAATTAGTGGCGAAGTCACTTACATTCAGAGCAGGCAATGGAACTTGCTGCGATATTGTGTTTACTTCAGACGTTTTGTACTCATCATTTGTCATTTGCGGACGTAGCAAGCATGTGAAGCTGTATTTGATCTATATCAAAAATTGTACAGATGTTATTTGATAATGAGTTAGTCTACGTTAAAGCTGAGACAAATGCTATGCAAAATAATATAGCTAACTTACGTCAAAATGTTAAGAAAATCATTTTAATAATGGAATTATCTATGTTACAAATATTATGAAGCAACTCAACAGTGCAAAAAACTTGAGCTTATGTTACTCGGACGGTTACTCGGACGGTTGGTTGACTTTAAAAGTAGTCCAAATGATAGGTACGTGTCAAAACTGATACGATTTAAAATAAGTATGATCTAAGTAAAAATTGGTTCATATCATTTACCCTTTTGAAACTGGGTAAATTATTTAAAATAGTGCTTGAGTTGATTTTATAAAGAAATCTATTTTTTTATTTGCTAAAAGGAAAGAACTTAGCACTTAAAAAATTCATTCTCTTTTATGGATATAAGAGTATTTGATCTACTTACATAAAAAGACTTGGAATCCTTCTTACAATTTGCTTTGGTAATGCACTTGTCTTGTACCGCTTCGAACACTCGGGGCATGAATGCAATCAGCGCCAGTGTAACGCAAGGGTGTTTATCCGACCTCAGAGCCATCACTTCAGCAGCCCTGGGTTCACAATAATATATGGTAAACAATTAGAAAACTATCACAATAAAAAAGGTTGAGTTTCGGCTATCTGTTTAATCTAGTCTTGTATGTCTGCGGAATACTTTTTCTAGGTCATCTCTATTCCCTGAACCACTGGTTAAACCTTAATTTGGCCTTAAAGATATTTATAAAGTGTTTAAAATATGCTTTCTAAATAAACCTCTGTAAATGTCAATAAGAATACATCTCAACAAATGTAAAAGTATTAAATACCTCTTTTCGTGTGTTACCATTGCAAGCGCCGAATCAGAAAATTTGTAATAGATAGCATAATCGATCGCACTCATATCCATCCTATTGTACGTCAGTTTGCTGCCCATACTGAGCAGGAGGGTAATGGCTTTTGGCTTATTCTCCATGGTTGCTAAGTGCAGGGCTGTATTCTGGGATAAAATATTTATACAATTTTTTTATATGTTTTTATTATAAGAAAACTGGCATTTACAGATTAAAGAGCAGCTTATACATTATTTACAATACGTTTGTATATTTAAAACGAAACGTAACTGTATAAAAAGCGATTTTTTGAGATAACATATGAAGTAACTTAATTTTGACTAGCAATTGTATATTTTACTACGAGTACATGTGATTTTTACAGTTATACAAATGTTTTCACGTACAGACGACCTCCGTGGCCTGGTGGTAAGATACTTGTTGGCCGATCCGGAGGTTGCGGGTTCGATCGCCGCTGGAACCCTGATTTTTTTAAATACTATTCCAGTCTGGTTAACACTTAGGGCCTATAAAAACATCTTTCTGGTTGGTTGGAAGAGATTGCCACATGGCATAAACTCGCCAGGTTAAAAAAAGTAAATAAAAAGATCTTGATTTGATTTTCAAGGATTCCACGACTATCACGGCAAACTTTATTTTTTATGAGTTTGATTTGAGAACATTATCATCGATCAAGAGCATATTCCAAAAATTATTTATCTGTTAACACATACATATTTAAAAATAGTCTTAGTAGATTATTCGATGAGTGCTGATTTAATTTTTACCTGCATGGATAAAATTGATAAATGTATTTAATAAAATAATCAATTATAATTTTTTCCATTAATTTAGACTTGATTCTCAGAATCTTCAATATCTCCAAGTATCAATTATTATATGTATATGTTGCAGGACAAACCCGATTTCAGGATAAACTAGTTCGGCCTAGAGCAAATTAGTTCATGCGAAGCGTGATAGGATAAACTAGTTTGGGCTAGGAAATACTACATATCCCACAGGACAAAGTGTTTTGTTCTAGGCCCAAATAGTTTAGACTAGGACAACATTTCGTTCATTTCCTTTATTTATAAAGTTCATTTATTTCAAAATTTCATTTATTTATGAGATAAACTGACACAAGGAAAATTTATTTTTGTAATAATATAGTTACACAGTTTTGTTATAGTGTTTACTTGTTATTGCATGACAAACTCTGGTGGCACTTCGAGTTACGGAGTATGGATTTCTTTTTACATAAACACCTGTTCGATATACAGTTTTTGTTGCAATTACACCTGAAGAAACCTTTACCAGCCCCGACAGAATGCTTAATTGCTGCACTTCTTAAAGAAATCTCTTTCTCTTGATCGATTTCCTCCTCTTGTAGGAACTTATTTGCGCAGATGTCAAATACCGTCCTGAAATTGTAAAAAAATACAACGTAATCGATAATTATAATATAAATAATAATAATGTTTAGTAAACATTTTACTGAAAATTTAAAGGGCTTGTAGTATTACCTGCAATACATTTTCTGTAGAACGCCGTATTTGGTTCAAATTTTGTAAAAAAATTCGTTAGTTGTTTGAAGAATGACTCGACTAGACCATTGTCTCTCAACCCGAGAGTTTCGGCCTCGATTCCCGTTGGAATCCAGACTTTTTCGGAAAGGATTCCAGTCTGGTTTGCACTCAAGTAGAAGAGGCAAAAAAAAGCAGAGAAGAAAACTCCGCTACAACAAACAAGGTTAAAGCGATTTAATGTGATCGAAATCAGAGGTTTGAAAAAGCTTGTCACACGAAATGAACTAAATTACAGTATAAAATACTATCTCTCAGTACTATCATCAACTGTATGATGTCATCGATGCAGCCCATGTAGCGGTGGGTCATGGTGGTCGTGACAGAATGTTGGCTGAAACTTCTAAGAAGTTTGCAAATGTCACAGAGGAAATAATCAAATTGTTCTTATCTATGTGCGAAGTGTGCCATCAAAAGAAAACGAAGAGGAGACGGGGCTTAGTTTCCAATACAATTCTGCACTCGAAAATGAATAGTAGGTGCCAAGTCGATCTTATTGATTTTCAAACACAACCCGATGGTAAGTTTAAGTTCATAATGGTTTATCAAGACTATCTAACTAAATTTGTTTTGCTTCATCGGTACTAATAACGGTAATAATAACGGACGCGAATTTGTAAATCGCGTGATATGCGAACTTGCTAAAGTATGGCCTGATCTTAAAAGTGTGCGTGGAAAACCACGACATAGCCAAAGCCAGGGCTCAGTCAAAAGAGCTAACCAAGATATTGAGAATATGTTGAGCTCTTGGTTAAAAGACAACCAGACAACTAAATGGCCAGAAGGCCTAAGGTACGAGTATGTACAATTTATGAAGAACCGGGCGTTTCATTCTAGGATAACAGTCACCCTACAAAACCATGTTTGGCACTGAACCAAGAGTAGGACTTTCTATTACTTATTTTCCTTCTGAACTATTGAAAGGCATTCAGGATGAGCAAGACCTTAAAAAACTTGTAACATATGACAACGAAAATGAATTGGATGAAACATTTACAGAAGGTACCGACACCGACAGCTCTTCTGTCACGAAGGATATTGATATTCAAATAGTCCGAACAGTGGCTCCGGAAAACCTGGAAAAACAGCCGAAGAGGATGAAAACAACTTCTGACAAATCACATCCGCCAGCCAAACTTGGATACAACGTGACCATCCCTATACCTGACGTGGACAAGGCCAAAGGCGATCTTCGTAATATTATCGGAGTCATTCTTCAAACAACTAACGAAGGATTTTACAAAATTGGGACCAAATACGGTGTTCTACAGAACATGTATTACTACAAGCACTTTAATTTTTTCAGTAAAATGTTTACTAAACATTATTATTATTTATATTATAATTATCGATTACGTCGCATTTTTTACAATTACAGGGCGGAATTTGACATCTGCGCAAATAAGTTCCTACAAGAGGAGGAAATCGATAAGAGAAAGAGATTTCTTTAAGAAAGTTTCTTCAGCTGTAATTGCAACAAAAACTATATATCAAACAAATGTTTATGTATAAAGAAATCCATGCTGTGTAACTCAAAGTGCCACCAGAGTTTGTCATGCAATAACAAGTAAACACTATAACAAAACTGTATAACTATATTATTACAAAAATACATTTTCTTTTTGTCAGTTTATTTCATAAATAAATGAAAGTTTGAAATAAATGAACTTTATATCATAAATAAGGAAAATAAATGAAATTTTGTCCTAGTCTAAACTACTTTGGCCTTGGACAAACCACTTTGTCCAGTGGGATATGTAGTATTTCCGAGTTCAAACTAGTTTATCCTGAAATCGGGTTTGCCCTGCAATATATACGAGATAACTAGTTCAAGAATGGGAAATGTAAAAAAAAAACAGTTGAGGAAAATGATATCAAAACAAGGGAGACAATTTCGTTTTATTTGATAATTTAGCGCATTGACAAATAGTCATTTACTATAAATATTTTTAATTATTTTTCGTACTATATTTATATGTATTTATCTGGATCAAGAATAGTGGAATGAATGCAATTTTTTTTTTCGAAAACTCTTTTTTAATTTTTTTCTCTGTATAGATGTGAGAATTTTTTCGCATTGATATTTTTACAAGTGATGGTTGAGCTCGCAAACCATTTAAATAGATTGGTCGATTTATGTAAGTAGTCATTTTAAAGGTGACATATATAGTTTGAAAAATAATAGCTTTGCCTTCAAAAACTAAACTTTTTGTAAATGTAAGAAATAACAGTTATATGGGTAGTACATTTAAACATATTCATTTAGGCACTTCGAACCTATCGAATCGATAATGTTTTTATTGAATTATTAGAACTAGAATTTTACTAGAATGTCACGTTGTGACAGTGAACCTAAAAATGAAACTTTGCAGTGAGATAAGACGATATTTTATTATAGTCTACTTTAAAATATGTTGTATATAATGAAAAATTATGACTATAAAAGGTGTATGATATGTGCATGAAAAGTGCAATATACGAGTATAAGTACATAGTCTTATAATACATTCAAATATGAGTGTGTTTTTGAAAAAAAAATTAGATCGTGGGTAACTTCCGCGGGTAAGTTGATTGCTTGTTTTCAAACTAAATGATTTCAATTTCAATACCCGATAGTACCCAAAAAAGTATTCGATAAGAGTTTTTCTTAATATACCTAGCTTTTAACGTATCTCTAGTTCTTTGGAAGAAATTGGCACGCGTTAATTACCTCGCTAGGTTGTACTGTAATACAATACAAGCGTGGCCATTATTAACTTAAATGTATTGTTATATTGTGGTTGCAATGAAATATGAATAATAAACTCACTGAGGAAAAGATAAAGGTTATTCAAATGTCGCCAATTGTCCCGATACGAATATATTGACTCCAACTCCTGCTAGAAGCACACGGAACATTTAATGAATCAAACGTGTTCTTAGCAAATTCCTAACGACAGTTGCACGATCTAATTCGTCTATCGTTAAAATACAAGTATAACAATTAAGTAAAGTGAGGAGGCTCTTTGACTGGGAGAACGATTATTCCATTCTCACATTCTCAGTTTGTCGTATTTGCCTTTTTTTGGATTTAATTAACTTTATTTTTTCTTCGATGGTACTGAAGTATTTTTTTTTGTATGGCACAATCAATTTATCATTTCAAGCTGTGTTTGTGTTTTGAAATGTGCTGATTTTTTAAGCGTTGTTGATATTTAATTTTTTATTTAGTGAACGTTTGTATGACTTATAAAGAACGCTTTAGTGTATCATTTGCTAATATATTTTTCAAATAAATAAGGAAATAACTCTTGTTAGACCTAAACATTACTCTTGTAACTAATCAAATACAAAAAAAAATCACTAGACAAAAGGAAGAAGCACGCTTCCCTTTATGTTAATTAAGCAGAAGTAGTGATCAATGTAGACATTTAACTTATGAATTGTAAAAAAATACAACTTACCCCGTCTTTGTCTGTCTGGTCCAGGAGGTGTGAGTGCACAGAATGCAGCAGTTCTACCGTCTGAGTGTACCCGGACATGGCAGCCAGGTGCAGGGGATTCCTACCGTGGTGATCCCTGTGCAACAGAGCACCTCTGCTGAGCAACAAGTGGATGACCCTAGTATGGCCTTGCTGGGAGGCTATGTGTAGTGGGGTCAGACCCTCACCGTCACTTTCGTTGATTATGAAGGCTCCCTTTTCGGAGTCAAGGAGCTGACACACTGTATGATATCGTCCATATCTAGAGAAATTAGGTGTACTCTGGTTATAAGTTACATGTTATTTGGAAAATGAAATTAGTAACAATTGAAAAATGGTGGATTATGGTCCTTTATGGACCAGAGTGTATCCATAAAGACACAATGAAATATTTGTATCAAATTTGAGAACACCTAGCAAAAGTTTTGACGTGACAAAATAATAACGAAAGCAAGATAAATGTGAGCGTTGCGTTAAATATGTAAAAAAACAATTTACTATCGAAAAGTGAGATTAGAAAATTATAATAAAAGAAGCATTGACATAGTATGGCCACAAAGAAAGATTAAATTATGGAGGATTTAAAAAAAAAATTATTTCACACGTAAATACCACCACAGTCAGAAATGAATGCATGGATAAAATGGACGGAAAATAGGTCAGCTACGCAACGTACGAGTATAGTATTTCAGTGGGAAAAAGAAATATTTACCAAAAAATTACAGCATGTTCAATAACATAAAAATATATATTATTTGTCAAGAAAATATCAAGAATGACTTTCATGTTTGTGTTATAAACAAATACTCCCAAGAAGTTAAATTATACTATATATAAAGAAATATGCAGAAATGCTTACCTTGCAGCAAAGTGCAGCGGGCTCTCGTTGTTATTATTCTTCAGGTTGATGCATGCGCCGAGCTGAATGAGATTCTCCAGGGAGCGGATATGCCCCTCTCTGCTCGCGTAATGCAGCGGAGAGCATCCCATGTTGTCTTTTTCGTTAAGTAATTGGATTATGTTCAAGCTTTTGTCGTCCTTTTTGCAAAAAACATTCCATGTTAGTTATAGTTTTGAGAATATTTCATTCTTTAATAGGGCACGATAAATGAAGGGCAACAAACAAAGATTTATTAAAATTGTGTGACGGTGCCACATCACACACAGCTCGATACAAATTTTGCGAGAAACTTTTCCCGGTCGAATAATATCAAGAAGTGGTGATATCGACTGGCCCTCACGATCTCCTGATTGATCGCCTCCGGTTATTTTACTTGAAGGGAAAGGGTACACCAACAAACCAACCACAATTCCAATGCTCAAGGACAACATTCGAAAAGTAATATATATTATAATTTATAAAAAGCTAACATATAACTACAAAAGAAGTCTTTTTTAATTATCAAGCATTTTTAATATTGTTTAGAGATACGCCTGCTAGAAATTGCTCCTGAAGTTATGCAACTATTATTACATTATGTGCAAGTATGCAATTGAATGCAGATGTCTAGTATGTATAACATATATGTATATCATATAGGCATACAATTCACAAATTTGAGTAGTTTTATACGTTTATACAATAGTTGAATAATATTTGACATTATTATACATACCCGTATACTTCTTAATATATTATTTTGTATTATATAACAGGATAATCTTACCTTGTACAATTTAGAGAAATCTTCCAACCGCCCACCGTTCAGTACAACAAGGTGCAAAACATTTCTGTTGTTAGTGTCCTTGAGT